>QXCR01000106.1:0-103135 GCA_004380135.1 Stemphylium vesicarium | reverse complement strand
TCTCTGTCTATCGTATGCTCGATTAAAACACGTCGTGAGACTCTCTGTACGCCTAACCAAGTTGGCTGGCCACTTCTGCCCAACCTGGCCAGCGCCGCGCGCAGCTAGCAGCTTATCAGCCATATCACGTATAGCTGCGTACGTAGGCGCAAATCCACGTTGGTCTAGGTCGAGTATATAGCTCACAATCACCTCCTCTTCTAGCTGGGTAAGCTTCCTTGAGTTGGGCTGGCAATCGCGTCGGGCAGGCTTGCCAGCGCGTCGGTCGCGTAGCGTTGTACGAGGGACATCAAAGGCCTGAGCAGCTGCTCGTACAGTCTTTATTTGATGCTTATTCAGAGATGAGATAGTTAGCTGTATATCAGCTTCAGATGAGCGCGCTAGAGCTTGTTGGTGTTGAGGCATGGTTGGGTTGAGCTTCAAAGGTGATCAAAGTTGGTGGGGTGGGCGACTCGCTTGCGTGGGCGACTCGCTTGCCACATACGTTACCCCGGAACCAAGTTGAGAATCATCTGTATCTCTGATGGTGAAGACAACAAATCTCGACATACAGCTCAGGGTCTTGCGAGCGATCTGATTCGTAGTAACATCGTTATTGACTCATTCTTCCTGGGTAACGCATTCCGCAATCGAGATCTCAAGACAATCTCGTACCTGACAGGCGGGTACGTCTTCGAGCCTGATAGTCTTGAGGAGACCATGGCGATTTGCGAGCTAGAGCCCGTTGTTTCGTTGTCCGATCGTCCAGAAGAGTCAGTAGGCATGTCTGGGGTTCGTTCGAGGTTTCTTGCCAATCCATCCGTGTACACCTTTTCGCGCGCTCGCGACATGGTACACGTCGAAAAGGTGAGTCGCGATGAATTTCCAGGGCGCAAACAACTTCCTCAGTTAGCGGAGTCATTCGTCGAACTTGGCCGCTTCAGGACTACTTCTACCAACAGGACAGACAGCAACGTGCGTCTCAGCAGGACTCACAACGAGATCCGCAACTCAGGTGCGAAACCACACCTGTACTACGACGTCTACATATGTGAATCCAACATGGGTCTCTGGAAAGTTGTCATGCAAGGTCCGCCCGACAGCACCTACGCCGGTGGCACCTTCCTACTCCACGTTCAGATGGGTAATGGCTACCCCATGTCTGCACCGGAAGCTCGCTTTATCACACCCATCTACCATCCAAACATCAACCGCCATGGTCACATCTGCCATTCCATCTTGGATCGCAACTGGACACTCGATACCTCTACCAAGGACCTCATCGATACCATCTACTCGCTTCTTCTGGTACCCAAGTTCAGTGACTCCATCAACACTGTTGTCACGCTGAACTACCACTGGGATGAGGCCCAGTTCAAGGAAGAAGCTCAGCGCCATATCGAGAAGCACGCTAGTAAGAGCAGGTCTGGGTGGCGCAGGGAGATCGTCGGTTAGGTCTGGCGAGGAGGATACATGGAAGAGAATGAGTGGATGGCGGACATGGGATCTGGCAAGCTGGGGACTACGTGTATGAAATGAGCATTAGCACGACAGAGGAGAAATCAATGCGGTCTTCTTAACCTGACCAGCTATGTAGCTATCAATGACACTGTGCTCCATGATGTCTCTCTCTGTATGATTATAGTTATTTGTGGCAAGAGACTTGACCAACGCGCTAGCAACATAATCCCCACGGCCCTCACTCTAATAAATCGAGCCTCTGCTTCCCTTCTGTTGTTGGCGTGCCAAACAGATATCGACTTTTCTGCGCACCCTCCTCATCCTATCCACCTTCCTTACCACCCATTCTTGGCGCCTCCAACTTCTTTAACTGCGACGGCCTCCGGTCGACATCAACACTTGGTGGTGTGGAAGCACACAAGACAGAAGGCGACGAAGCAGATTGCGCAGCGAAAGGATCCGATAGCCCAAGAAAAGGCAACGGAGAAGACTCCAGCTTGAAGAATATGTCGTCGTACTCCAACGCCAGAGTCTCCGGGTGCCGGCGTATGTATGCAGCAGATCCTGAATCTAAATCGAAAGGGGCGCTAGGAGTGGTTACTGCGCTTGCGGAAATGGAGCGAGGGCGCACGCGCTGCAGCGGTGTCTGCACAGTTGCTTGCTCGACGGAGTCTAGCGACAAGCATGGAGGTTCAGCGACAGGGTCGTCGCTACGGGAGGACGAGCGAACATAGCCTGCGGGCTGCATACGACCCATCGCAGTGACTTTGCGAGCCAGTTTCTCATTAGCATCTGCGAGTCTGGATTTATCGTTCTGGAGTTGGGCGACGAGGGTGCGGAGTTCACTGTTCTCTCTCATGAGGTTTATAGCATGATTGCGCGCTCGCTCCGTCTCCTCGTCTATTCTGTAAGGTGAAGAAGAGGATGGGTTGGGGGGAGCGCTGTAGACGCTACCTGTCTCACTACCATATCTGTGCAATGGTACCGCGCGCTCTTGTTGCATCGCTTCGTATAGGTAGTTGAGTCTGATACCTTCCTGAATATCGTTTGGTACATGGTCGGATGCCGCGACGGTGACGAGTGGTTTCCGCAGCTTCAAGTTCGCGATGCGTGGCCCGATTACGAGGTGTAATAGGCCGCGTAGCCGCTTCCGGATCATGGTTAGTTGTTCTTCATAAGATGACCCTGGTTGCGGGTGCAGGTTAGTGGCGAGTCTATTCAACTCGTGCAGCTTGGCCTGAACGGCTTCGAGGGCTTCGATCTTCGACCGGCCGTTTTCCTCTGCCTTGGTGATCGTCGAGGCGATCGCGGCGTATTTCATCTGCTCTGGATCCGCAAACCTGATTAAGAGATTGTGCACGGTGCCGCTAGAGAGGGAAACGCGATCGCAGATCGAATCCATCACGATCAGGTCGAATCCATACTCGACACCTGATTCCCTTGAGTTGGCTAGGAATCTGCCCAAAGCGACCCAGCCTTGCATATCCGTATTGTCGATGCATTTGTACCATAACTCAGGTGTGCCTGGCAGCTCAACTGTGTCGGAGTACAACATTCATACTAGGAAGTTCGACAACTCTGTGGTGTTCAGTGAGTCGGAAAATGCCTTGGCGAGCTTTGATATGACTAGCGAAGGCTGTGTCGTCAAAGGAGAGGACGGTGGTGTCATCAACTCGGACTGAGCCAGGTGCTTGCGGGGGTGACTAAAGATGTATCGAAGACCGGACTGACGGCGCTTGTTGGCGGGCGCATTTGATCTAGAAGACTGCGGCGTTGGGCGAGCGAGCGATCGATATCAGTCAAGTTGAAGCTATTTCAGGTCGAAGGTTCTGTAATTGGTATGTAGTAAGAGAGTGATCGTGTCTGCAAAGGATTGAGGTGCCCGCTGGAAACCATTAGTGAAATCCACAGTCGTGAATGCTCGTGTTGGAGAGTTTCAATGGTGGTCTGCAACCCGCGAGACCGCAGCTGTACTAGCTCCGCCCCGACCAAATGAAAATCGATTCGCTTCTACGCAATCGAAGGTGACTCGACATCTGAAGGACCGATCAATGAAGTACCGGATGCCACGCCCGACAATGGTACTGTTATCGAATGCGATTGCTTAATATCAGAGTAAGTGAAATTCATTGCGGGTGAAAGGAATTCGCGAGCCCGCAGGCGATTTATGTGGTAGCGGGTGACCATCAATAGCCACCCAAATTGAATCACGTTATGCACACCGTCAGTAAAAAGCATTCAGCGAAAGATTGATTGAATGGCTTTGGCGACAAATTCTACGCCAGTATGGCAGTGCTTCATAATGTCTTATTCGTGTTTATTCTTGAGGGTGCGCCACACAGAACAATGGCCTAGCCGCCGCAGGAAATGTACAGTAGCCTGTACCATCTCTGCAGTCATCTGGTCTAGTCTTCGTCATGACTCAGCTGCTCATCCTCGGTGAAGACTTTAGGAAGGTAGAGCTTGGTATTCTCGTAGACCAAGAACGTGACGATCGTAGTCGGGATAACACGAAGCGTGTTCGGAATGACGCCCTTGTAGAATGCCAGGAAGCCTTCATTCTGGTAGGTCTTTCTCAAGACATCCAGTAGTCCGTTGTACTGCTGAGCGGCATTGTACTGCTGCAACCTTGCTCTAATAGGTTGGTACGGGTACGTGATGGCGCCGGCAAGTAGCTTACTTCCGCCGCTCATGTAGACATATTCCCAGTTACTGAGTTTGTCCTGTCCGCCAATATGTGTGCCTCGTCTTTTCTTCATGTTCTCGTAAATGCTGAACTGTACGGCGCCATGTAGAACGCCAAGCGAAGAGGGCAAGAAGCCTGCCCACAGTCCCTTCAGTCCGCGGGTTTCGTATACGTGGCGGAGGCCAAATGCCATGGACTTGTATGCTGAAGGGTGATTCGCACCGCGTTCGAGCATGCGCGTTTTCACTACCCAGATGGGGTTCGTGCACGCACCGGTGAGAAGGCCTGTAGCAACGTGTTAGTGAACCGCTCACCCAACACTATCGATGGTGGACGTACCAGCAATGATACTTGCAGAGAAGAACTCGGCGCTTCCAAGGTGCTCGCCCTTTTGCCTTCTGCTCTGGAAAAGCTCTTTCAAGTTCCCGTAGAAAAGAAAGTACAGCCCCCATCCCAGACTATTGCCCAGCAGGTTCGGCCATAGTCCTCTGTATAAGGCTCTCACGCCCCCCTCGTCCTTGATCACGTTTTTCAGGATCCGATAAGAGTCGCCCGGTCTTGACCTGCTAGTCGTATTGAGTTGCAGGCGGTTCTTCAAAAGATCGAGCGGGTGCGCAGCAAGGCATGACACGACTCCAGCGCTGAAGCCTGCCACACTTTCAATCACTGAGGCGGACAAAGTACTCCGTGGCGCGCTTGTTCGTTTGGTCTTGACATTTTGTTCTACAGGTGGGAATGCGCGGGGCATTGCTGGTTCGGGTGGTGTATAGTCGGTACCTGCCAAAACATCCTCGAGTATAGAAATGCAGTGCTAGAGCTGGTGGATGGGCGCGATAAAAGAGGTGTGGGTTATATCATGGCTTCGTAGTCAGTGTAGAGCTAGCGTCATCGCGCCGTTGACGCATGGAGGGGAAAACATGTCGGTGGGTAGACTCGGTGAAAGCTTGGGCCCTACGTCCGAGCTAGGGCCCGCGTTCCGTTGCGTCATGCGCGCGTGGCTACCCGTCTCACGGCCTACGCGACGGACAATACGCATTAGAAATCCGGCAGGGTCCAGTCATGGCAGGGTCTTTAATTTTGCGCGCCTTTGATCTATCGTTCTGCCTAGAAGGGATTTGAACCGTACGAGCAATCTCATGTGAGTGCTGGAGCGCGTCCAATCGGCAACTTATCACGGTACTGTATAGAATTCGTTAACGTTATCATATTACATATCTACACATCATCGTTCTTGTTCATATCGTCCCATCACACGCCAGCCCCAAACTTCTGGTCGGAGCAGCAAGTCGCAGGTGGCCCCTCTGATTTCTTCTCTTCCCCAAAAGCCATCCGACTCAGCTTGTCAACAAGCGTGTTACCCTGCTTAACACCGCTTGGTACGCTGCAGTAGCTGGGCGGAATATCCAAGCACGGGTTTCTAGTGAAGAAATTTCGCGGTCGCAGCAGCAATGTCATCGGCTCAGCTGGCATAATCGGGAAGTCCTCTGGCGACGGGAAATGCGTGATACCGAATGTGTGCCATAGGACGACATCGGTATTGTCGAGGTTTTCATTTGGGTTCGCTTCGATCCAGGCGGGGATACCTTGAGAAGGCTCGCCAGAGGTTTGAGGGACGTGGCGACCTGCTGGGTGAATTTGCGTGTCATCGTCTTAAGGATGTCAGTATGCTCTTCGAGGCAAGGTGTTGTCTTGGATACACTTACACTTTGTAACATGCACGGCATGTCGTGCGAAACCCGCTCTCTTCCATACCAGACCACCGGGCTTTGGTAGCAACTCTGGTACCTCTCTGCTCGCCAACTTGTACGACACGGGCTTTTTGCTGTACGGGTTCAGTTTGTTGGTATTGGCCATCTCCCATGTGCGGCTCGTAGCGCCGTTGTAATCTGTCGCCGCTTGCTCAGGGGTGCTGAGCTTTGTCTTCTTTGCATAGAAAGCGTTGCCATACTTGTTCTCCGCGCTACCGACTTCGCCCTCACCGCGCGCCGCATCAACCATGAAGACTGTATTCTCCGGTCCATCCACATTCGGGTCGATGCGCATGCAGAAGAGATGCTGATGGTTGTGCGCGTTGACGCCAGGGTAGACCTCGGTGCCCCACCCCTTTAGGTCCTCACCAGGAAGCATGGCGTATGTGTTCAGGATACCTGTGAGTTTGATCTCAAGCTGAATAGTTCCGTCAAGATGGAAGATCCAGTACACACAGTACTCGTAGTTTGCAGCGGTGAATATGTGCGAAACGATAAGCTTGCGCGCACGCGTGACCGTAACGCTCTCGTCGCGGAAATCGGTGTGCTTGAACAGAATACCGGCATCCTCTTCATGAATACAGATGGCGTTCTTGATCGTCGTGGCCTGGCCAGCCCTGTTTACAAAATTCGCGTCCATGTAATGAATCGCGCCTTTGCAGTCACAGCCGAGACTCAGCGAGTTGGTCATGTAGCCTCCACCATATTCTCCGAGATCGAAGGCGTGCTTGCGCTGATGTGGGTGCTCAGGGTTACCGTAAGGTACGACCATCTCGGCAAGGGACAGCCGCCAGAATGTATCGCGCAGGGTGCCCTTGTCGTTGAATGTGATGTTGGACAAGACCACGCCTTCACGGTAGTTGAATCCAACATGCAGTTTCCAGTTAGCCCAGCTAATGTATCTGCCGTCTGTTTTGAAGGAGACGCCTTCAGGCTGTGTGACGTTAATGGGCTTCAAGTCGGTCATGAATCCACCCTCAGCCTCGATTGCAGAGGCATGGTAGTTGTTAGGTGGTGCCTGGTTGAGTGGCCGTCTGACGGGGGGTACGTCAATGTGAATGATTTCCTGGGTATCCGAGTTGTAGATAGGGCAAAAATCAAGAGGGTATGTGTATTGGCTGTCATCTGGGTGGGGACGATAGTACATGAGGGCTTGCTGTAGACGAACTTTGGTGCCAAATCGCTCGTCATAGCCGATTGTCCAGGCTGCAATCTGTTAGCGCGATTTCAATGGGGTTGTGAAAGAAGACTTACGATCGCAGTAGACCTTGTGCATGTCTTCTGGCGGAATTCCGATTATGCCGCATTGCTCAATAACCTTGGGGTCTTTCCTTACAATAGTCTCTACAATTTGCAAATCTTCCATCGTGATCTACGAACGAAGTGAGCATTCTTATTCTTTATATCCAAGCACTGATTTCATCTCACCAATGGTTGCACATCATCAGTCAATGCCCAGCTAACGATCTTGCCCTCGGTAAGGTCTGCGTGTCCATCATACACCTTGCTGCCGCGGCCAATGCAGACCACATCTGCAACTCGATGTGGCCTCGGTGTGTGCTCGGGATCCTTCAGCCATTTCATCATCTCCGCCTTCCGCGGCTCCCATAATGTGATAGCATTGAAGAAGACATCGCTATGCTCCTTGCGGATGATAGCAACCGCCCGCTCGATCTCCGCTTCACTGAGGGGGTCAAAAGGGTGAGGAGGTGCTCCGATACCAGTGATGTGTGATGTAGTCTGCTTCAAACGGTCGAGCAACATGACTGTTGATGTGATATGAGTCGTTACGAACGGTTGGTGTTGCTGGCAATGCTCAGAGTTCCGGGTAGGTCTTATAGCCTGGTGACGGATTAATCGCGGCAACTGCATGCAAAGCGATTGCAGGGTTTCTTCGATCGAAGGCATCAATCATGTACCAATCGGACACTTCTCATTCGGCTTGGAAGCATTTAAACTGTCAAACTTGGTGTTCAAGACGCTGTTATCGCCGCGATAAGCAGTCGCGGCGGGACTAACGCACCTCTCTCGGTTAGACTGCCCCACTTCTCCACGCACGGCGATGGCTGGGCAGTTTGGCTTGCTGCACCGCGTGTGATGCAACATCCATCTTCGGCTACTGATCGCTAATCGTTTCTCCGAATTCCTAACGAGACTGCGAGTACATGCATAATATTGTATCAGCTCGATGCAGCAGGTCCATGCGATACGATGCTGCCTGGGAGAGAAACATGCTTTGAATTGTTAGGGACGAGAAGGTCCGACTTTTCGGTCTCTCGATTCCGACACCGCATGTTTTCGAAACGCAACCGCGCGACCACATGGAACTTCGCAACCCATCTCGGTACGAGAGAGACAGAACATGTACATCTAGAGTGGCTACTCAGGAGCACATTGTAAAACAGCGACGCGGCCCTGCTCGATCCGGAGGTCCCGTCGACATCTCCTGTGGCCATGCCTAACTTCATTTTGGCCTGTCGGACCATTTTTGCCAACATCGATCCCACCTTCTTTTACTTCTTTCGTGTTGATTTGCATACAGGATCATAGAATCGACCTGGGTGTTTGCTCATCACATCTGAACTCGGACACAGTGAGCCAAATAGAACGCGAAATATCCCCAGACGATACATGCGCCGCTTCCGATACGGATCTCGCACCTCTCTTTCGAAAAAAGGTCCACGGAATTCTTCCACACTTCCGCCACCGCCACCTCCATTTGCCCTTGTCCGACGGTATCCTGGCTTTTATATTGACCTTGAAAGGCTCGATCTTTCGTTTGTCCAGTCTGGTACTTCGCAAGGCATATTTACTCGGAAGAGCGCACATCGTTGAAACGTGTCGAAGCTTATATGGACTGCTAGAGATAGAAATGAAGCCGCGGTGGACTACTTACTTGTGCTTCGACGTTGATGGGCTCTAGGTCCCTCTTATTAGTTGTAGTGGAATGACCCACGATCACTAACAACGGGATATTCTAGCATCCGGGCTCACAATCGTGAGCATGGTAAGCGGGTAAGGAAACTGAACATGAACCGGACTACCCTATGGAATCTAGAGAGAACCTGGAATAATAATCGATTTTGTTGTCCGGCATCCTGCGGCGTAGAGACTTGGGCAGCGCCTTAGGGGCGTCGAAAGTGGAATGGCAGCTCTTGGACTTGGAGGTAGGCACACTAGAGTTCGACAAACATTGTGCCAGTGGAAATAATCCTCACGTGCTTGGGCCACGACTGACATACAACGGCCTGTGTCAACCTCTCGGCCAGCTCATCAGCCAACCGTCATGACCCGATAGAAGCCGCCTTTCAGGCGAGATGCATCCATGTAGCGCACAATTGGCTTCATGTCTGCATTAAAGCTACCTCTTCCACACTTGCTGCAGCTCTCTTTAGCGGTCCATCTTTCACCTAGCGGCGCGAGATTGGTTCCAGTGAATGGCGAAGGCCAGCTAAGATCATTCCCCGTTATCAAGAAAGGCAGGTGAATTTCTACTGAAAACTTTCTCGACTTTAGCACCAGATAATGGGTAAGCTAAATGCTCTCGGCTTTAATATCGCATCGTCATTGAACACTGGTAGGACCAGGACCCCGGGTATTCGAGTAGTCTAAGAGAGAAGGTGGCATTCTTTGATCGTGATAACCTACTATGCGCGAAAAATGAGGGGTCGACGTTGGAATCGCGAAAGCATGTCTCAGTTTGATTCATTAGCTTTGATTTTCCCACTCTAAGCGCTTGTGCGGAAGGCGTTTTGGAGACTCGAAACACCATACTGTATCGGGCTAAAACGCCGCTCCAAGATGTTGATGCTAAAGCAATTAGGCCAATTGCCGAGGCGAAGCTTAGCACCACGAGATCGTCAACTTTCGTACACGAGACCAAAACAAAGCGCATTGAGACGGCAGCAGTCGCAGCGCGAAGTAACCTTGTTGAGGCCAAGAAGAATAGTCGAGATCCCCATATGATCATGAGCAGGGAAGGTGTGGGGCTGCGGATAGCGCCTCTGAGCCGTCGTTAAGGCGACCCCGGGGTAACTTCTACACATGGACTGCACGCCATCCTCCGCTAAAGCCGCAAGTTTAACGGCAGAGGCCGTCGCAACAGTATGATATCGGGTTCTAGGCTAGTGGTCACAGCAATGAATACGAGTATAATACGTCCCACGCGAGATCTGACGCTAAGAGAAAAAGGCAAAACAAAAAAGTACGGCCATACTGTCGCGAGAACGGTTTCATTCCTAACTGGTTAAAACCAGCTCTCTCGTGAAGGCCGTCAAATGCGTTTCAACAAACTGTCGACGTGGCTGCCAACTGTGGCAAAGATCTACGTGACGGGCCGTACGGCTGAGGGGATGTATAAGGTTTTCTGACTATCGCCGTCCGAGCGGCTCGGTTGTCATCAAATGGCATCGGTTCGCACCTCGCCTGAGCCTGCCAAAAGATCAGAACATGGAAGATACTAGCGTACGCCTTTCGTCTAACAGACCATAGCCAAGCACCTCAACCGTTTTCGCCACAACGATTTGCCAGAGCTGTCGTTACACCTCCTTCTTCTTACGGCTTCATGGTTAGTTGAAGACTGATGCCGGAGCTAGTATATTGTTCACGGTCCACTCCTCCATATTCTACAGGCCATGGGAGTCAGGCGACGGGGTCAACCCACCAGCAAACTCACCTCACCGACCGCTTAGCCGTAGACGCTTGATCTGATTCGGAGTGTGGTGTTCACCGTCTTCATGGGAGTTGAGCCTCATCGTCACACCAGAGATGAGATATGTCACCCGGCCATGTGCTTTCGTACGACATCGCGGCCACTACACCAAGTCTAACTCGACGGCTTAGAGTTCGCCCCACGATCTTCGGAGGGGAGATGCTTTCTGGGCGTTAGCAAAATCCTCACGATGCTCACGAGAACAGTTGCAACCGAACTCTCGTCCATTGCCCACATGTTCGGCCGCCGCCCCAGGCGTCAGCCAAGAGAAAGAGGGGACGGGCTCTTGCTCAGTTTCGCGGAGTAGTGGTGCCAACAGAGCACCTACACACCCTCTTCTCGAGGGAGGATGCTGGCCCGAGCAAATAGTTAAATATGCCCATCGATCCCCCTTGTGTAATTTCCAGTCAAGCCAGCCCTTCATCATCTCAGCCCTTGAGACCAGACCCTTCCATCCCGCCTCGGGATATTCTATATTTTTTATTATTTGCTCTCCAATATATCATTATGAGGGCACCTTCCTTACTCACTGTGCTGCTGGCGGCCAGTGCCCAAGCCTGGATGCCGGAACATCGAGAGCTTGCGGCTTTCAACCGAACAAGCAATTATCTCTCCAAGCGAGCCCATAACCTTCCCACCTGGAAAATTCGCGGCGTCAATCTAGGTGGATGGCTACTTTCAGAGCCGTGGCTTATGGTCGATGAGTGGGCGGCCATGGGCTGCGGAACCGCATGCTCGGAGTTTGATTGTGTTCGCGCCCTTGGTCAGGCGAAGGCTGATACTGCTTTCAATGCTCACTACGGACGTTGGATTACCCCTAGCATGGTGCAGGACATGCATAACGCAGGGCTCAACACTATCCGCATCCCGATTGGGTACTGGAGCTATCGCGATATCGTGGATAGCAGTGAAAGCTTCCCCAAGATGGACTTGAAGTACCTGGATGCTGTCGTGCAGAAGGCTGCTGATCTTGGGATGTTTGTTGTCATGGATTTGCATGGTGCACCTGGGTCTCAGAAGACTCAAGATGCCTTCACTGGTCAAGTAAGTTTGTTGAAGCTCCCATCTTTTCTTTTTGTTGCGAAACACTAACAATCCATTGCAGTGTTTGCCTACATCAGGCCTGCCGGGCTTCTTCACACAGTACAATTATGATCGCGCTGCCAAGTGGCTCGACTGGATGACCCGTCGCATTCACACCAAGGCCTCATACAGGGCCACCATCGGTATCTTGGGAGTGGTCAACGAGCCCCAAACCGACCGCGACCAAGGCGGTATGCCACAAGCTGAGCGCGATACCCTGACGCAAAAGTACTACCCGCAAGCCCTGAAAGCCGTCCGTGATGCCGAAAAGGCACTCGGCATTGTCGATAGCGAGCGCCTGCATGTGCAATTCATGGACACACTCTGGGGTGCCGGGAACCCCAAGTCCAATCTTCCCAATGACACCCGGGTAATCTACGATGACCACAACTACGTCGGCAACGCCGTTACGGAGATCAATGCCAATGCCAAACAAGCTGACTACATGTACTACACGTGCTACCAAGACGACAGGCTCGCCGACGGCGACACGCCCAAAGCAGTCCAAGAATGGAGTTTGACCGTCAACAACGAATACAGCGCCGAATTTGACTGGAACAAGGCTGCAAACGAGGCTTTTTACAAGCAGTGGTTCATCGCACAGCAACGACTTTACGAAAAGACCAATGGTTGGATTTTCTGGACCTGGAGAGCCCAGCTCAATGACCCTCGGTGGGATTACAGCTACCTTGTGTATAAGAAATGGATCCCGACGACTGCAGCCGGCCTGGATGCTAGTGCGAAGCGTGACGTTTGTACAGAGTATTTTGGAAGCCAGGGTATGATTGCGAAGACCAAGGGTATGAAGTTGCGTGTGTAGATGCGGTCTGGTTTTACTGCATCCTGTTTTTGGGAGGAATTCTGTTGGTTCGTTATTAGTATATTCCCCAATTTCTGTATCGTTGACGATCTGAATGTAATGTTTTTTTTTAAATACTTTATTCCCGGCGTAGCATACCCGCGCTTGCCTGTCTCTTCAGAAAATATATGCCGTTACCTAATGATAGGCCTTTGGACGCCATGGATAAGACACCGGTGCCAACAAGGTCCCAAGAAAAAGCTTCTTCCCACGTAGCGGTATGCATCGAAGCATACCAATCACCTTCTATGCGTTGTGGAAATTTCCGTGCCAAGCGCCTAAGCGCTGACGTTTGAGACTATGACTGACCGCATCATCAGACCCCTAATCGTGTGACGATGCGCGTTGGCGATCATCAAGAAACGGCACTGGAACGTGAGGCCAAAATTATGTGAGGTAGGTGTAGTCCAAGGAGGTCAGGCGATCGGGTGTGTCGTTGCGGATAATGAATGGAGTGATCTCGCGCAGCCGTTGAATGCCGAGGTTGACCGCGAGAAGAGAACCCAGGAAATCACGTCAGCTAGAGTAGGTACAGTAGAATGAACCGCGGGGTTAGAGCGGAATGGTGAAAATCAATCCGCATGTAGGAATCGCTGCATTGCGCACTACTGGCAGGCGCGCTACCGTTACTGCTGCTTGCCGGGCAACAGCCACCCTAACCATGGAGCTTCCGCGGAATGAAAGCAGCGGCAGAAGCAGGCCGATCGTTGAGGTTAACTACCAAGACTACTAGAGTCTCGGCTCTTGAGATGGTGGTGCTTCATCCGTCGCTCACTCGTTCCCCTCAAAACTGCTGTTTCCAAGATCATCGCCTTCATCGTCTTGATCTTCACCACTGTCGCTAAGCTCATCTCTAGAAGTAAACTCCTCGGGGCCATCTGTCTCATCAGATGCATTACTTTCGTCATCATGGGGCCAATGGGGAACACCTCCTACTTCCGAAATGTTGATCATGACACCGCCAAACGGCACTCCACACATCGCAAGGCCTGGCTCAGACCCTGAAAAATCTGGTTGCCAGTCCCGTACCATGTAACGGCCGTTCTGCCAGCGGAGACAATTCTCTGGCTCTCGGACTTCATTCTTCACATTGAAGAAGATCTCGGGCTCAGGACGTCGATACATCCTGGCGGTTTGAAGATACACATGGAAGCCATCGTCATTGACATTCGCGCGCCCGAAAATATCTGAAAAGTTATCAGGTGGTGCCTATTCTTCTTCAAAGCCTTCTTCGATGATATAGTGAACACGTTTCAGGTTTGGTAGCGTCGCATGGCGAGTTTTGACGAGATGATTGAGCTGGCGAAAATCCCATTCCCAGGACCTGATCGGGCGGTTGTCATTCTCTCGCAATATCAGTGTGGTCAATAAAGAAGGTAGCTGCTCGCACAGCTTGACGCTCTTTTCATGAAGGGGCTCTTCATCGACCCTTTCATTCCACAGCCTACCAAACTCCCCGTCTTCTGCTTGAGGCTCTAGCAGGATCTCTGCCCATGCTGCCCTTGTTTGAAGCCAATTTTCGAAGCGATGTAAAGTCTCGAAGTGCGAGCAGTTCGGAATGATCCCGAGAGGAACCCCAATCCGCTAGGTCACCAATGGTCAGCTCCTCGAGAGAGGTTTTGTGGGGCTCTAGGAGTTCGACTAGATCAGACAAGGTGAAATTCTCTAGACCGCGCATGTCCCCGCCAGGAATGTAAAAGAGAGATCTGAGGCTTTTACATGCTTGTCTGCCGTTGCTGGTTGGCTCTTGATAACTTACAAAGCTGACCCGGGCATGAGTCTGGACGCGAAAAGTGCACGTAACGAGCGATCAGGTACGTACAATATGATTTGCATCTCCTTTTTTGAAAAGGTACAATATACGAGAGAGAGGTGACTAATACTCGTTGATCCGGGTGGCCAAGCAAGCGTAGGGGCCGGCACGAAAGTACCATCGTCATCCGCATCGCCCTGGAATCGTTCACGCCACCCACTACCAGCAGAGAGTACTTGGAGTGTTTCCAAACTACCTCCGCAGATGATGTCGCTAAGGAATTCCAAGGGGTATCCTCGCAACTGCGAAAAAAAAAATGTCAGCGGAAGTGGTCGGATTAACATTCACGAGCCGCCCTCGGCAGAAAAGTGAGGGCGGGGATGTTAGGAGCCCAACATACTAAGGTAGGTCAGCAGAGTTCAAAATGACTCGATGAAGAAATGCAACCGTCAAAGACACCCAGAACGCGGTAGATCATCACCGATTTAGGTGACCAGACGTAGACCCGACTAAATAATGACTAACCTTGCCAATCATTTGTTGCAGAAGCGACCTGGCTTTTCAGACTTCGGAAGCCATGCTTTGCTTTCCAGCGAAGAGCGTAAGGGTGGTAAGGCACACCATACAGGTCCAGATCACGAAGATTAGGCAACAAACTCATCAGAAGAATGACGCAAGGGTCCTCATTTCCGGAGTGAAGCAGTTTGCAGAATCGTACATCGTACAGGATCTCTCCTATAGCCACATCGCGGTCGTATATATGCTCATATCACCCTCGAGTGGTCGTGGCATTGTTGTTTCCCAATTGCTGTATGAGATAGTCGAAACTGGCCCACACGCTGCTCTTATCTTCGGATGGCAATATTTTCGTGATGACCCCCAGCTTCTATAGCAGCTTTGGTCATGCGGTCGTATTCTTCGGCTGTGCACAAATCTACCTCTGTTTCTCTAAGGGATTCCACGTTCTGGGGATCCAAATTGGCAAGATTTGCGTAAGGCTTTAGATCAACGCGACGCACGTATTGCGTAAGCTTAGGGCGGTCGAGCAAGCGCAAGACAAAATGCTTGATGGATCGCGCATCGCGGAGGACGAACGTCCTATGCGGGTTCACGTACTCGCGGTAAAGTTCGGGTTCCGTGACACCGTGAAGTCGTTTAGATGTAAGTGAGATCTTAAGTAGATCAGCCTGGTGAAGAAATGATGCAATATTGAGCAAGAGTTCGGGAACAAGATCAACGAATTCCATACCCGGCGTCTTGAGGACGCGTCCACGTGTTGAGGTCGCGAGCGATTGCAAAGTTCAGGGACAAGGTCCGGGAGCAGACAGAGCTAACCAGATCGAGCATAGCTTATTGACCCGTGCGGACCTGGGCATTACTCGCGGTGGAAGGCTCTCATATTCGCGAACGATGTGCAATAGTAGTCTATGCGCTGAGGGAATGCATCAAACCGATCACTTTGCAGGAACAAGCTCCCCTAATACCGCCTGTCTATGAATCACATCACTTGCAAGAAACAGCTCGGAGCCTTTTCAAGGTACAGACTTGCGCGAGATCCCCATTCAAGAAGCGACCAAAGCGAGCACCATACTGACATCTCCTTCTCTATCAGGAGTGCTTCCGGAGCCGTGATTCAGGAACTCGGTCAGACACTGGTGTGCCAAGACCACGCTGTGCGCATTGCGTCGTTCGTATCGTTTGTCATATAACATCTCACGCAGTCACCGAAGTGAGAATGATTAATGTCGATGTGACAATTGAATTCAAATCATGACGAGAAACAGCATAGCGCTGCATTAGAAAACCCAACCCCAGGCCATGAAGGCGGTATATCATCCCGAAAACGCCGTGTTAGTGCAACCCAGAGAAACTCCAAAAGGGCAACGTCGCCGGCCCCGACCCATATACACCGACCGACAAAGAGTCACCGTGACCGTAAGAAAAAGTACAGGATTAATGGAATATTAACAGGCCGTGAGCAGGCACGATAGATCGTGAGTCGTGACTTCCAAAGACTTCGTGAAAGCATAAGCAGAAAGGTTCAAGAAGACTGAAAGCAAGAAAAGGCAGACTAGCTGACGCTCTGGGACAGAGCTGAAGATAGGTGCGACGCGAATTTGGCGTCGATGCCGTCTTCCTGGACGCCTAGGCCAAGGCCAATACCACTATCATCGTGGTTCGGCTCTTGTTGTGAAGTGTTCATATCGTACTCGTATCCGAAGCTCATGTTATATTGTGATGGTTGTTGAGTAAATCTTCCAGCATTGACTGATGATCTTGCGTTAGTCAACTACCATGTGAGGCCATTCTGGGAGTAGAGAGACTCACCTTCTTGGTTAGATCCCGGGTCTTGGATCGCTACGTGACTGGTATTTGACATGAACGACTGGTCCGGACCAAAGTCGGCCTCTAAGCTGCTGTAGCGGCTGTCGTTGTTGCTACCGCTCCCACCGTTGGTCATACCCGCGTTGAGAGGATCACCCATTACAGGGGAGTAGTTTGACGAAGTCCAGTCTGGTGGCGCGTGGCCTAAAAAGCCTCCTATAGATGCCAACCATTGCGCCATCTCGTCTACGAAGACCTTTGTAAGCCACCACCCCTGGAAGCTGATGCCGTTCTCGACGGTGATTTCTCGTAGAGCTGCAGAACCAAGTGCACTGATGCAGTGCATGATGGTGCGCGCATGGGCGCCAGGAAAGCGCGACGGCAGCCGGGTAAGGAACGCTGCGATGCGGTCAATAACAGACTCGGACGGATCCGCTGGTGGGTCAGGGTATGCTGCACGATGTATGTTGCCGGAGGGTAATTGAATCTCCTGTGGGAGTGGGCCTAGCATGGACCGAATTTCAGTCGCGAGGATGTTGTATACCTCCTCATGCGCACAAGAAGCAGGCAGTTCGTTGGCGATGATGCGCTTGATGTTTACATGCTGAAGCCAATCAGCGTACATGTGGGTCCGATGGCTCTCTGCTGTAAGCATGACGGCCGCTGCGTGCGCTGCAGAATTGACGCGAAGCATCTGCCGGAGGAGGTGGGCGAATAAAGTAGCGGGTTCTAGCTTTGCCTCGAGGACGTGGACAGGCAATGACATGAATTTGGCGGCGATATGCGCATGTAACGTCTTCGCAACATTGTCAAGAAACTTCAAAACTGGCGGGGGTGCGACCTGGAGCGTTAGTTGAGAGACGTTCCGGATCATCTTCTGGTACATCATCCAGTCACACTCCTTGATCCAAGGTGCCAGCTCTGGCGTCGCAAACAGCTTTTGCACTGGTACAGTCAATGTCCCATGAAAGGTACCGAAAAGGCGGAAGAATTGCTTCTCTTTACAGTATCGTACAGAATCCACCAGTGAGACGACATGTGATCGATACATGGCAACGAGGTTGTCAGCCGAGTCGGGATCGGTACGCGCTGGGAGGTATGGCTTAATATCCGGCAGTTCGACGACGAATGCATCTGGGGCTTCGAGGATGTCTGATGTCGGGAATTTGAGCTCGTGTTCGTATGCGGACTTCGTGCGGGAGTGTGACGGCTGAAAGTGTGACGAATAGATGTCGGTGAAAAGGACACCACGCGATGAGGTTGGAGTGTAATAAGTGCCTTGCGATTCAACTCTCGGTTCCCGCGGTGGGAATTGCGCGCTGTCTGCAGGTAGGCGTGGGATAGCACTGGCAGATGTCAGCATGTGTCGCTGGGGAGGAAACAAGACGGGCACATACTCGAGGTTGAGCCTCGGGGTTCCAGAAGCCTGACGCTTCATAGCGTGATGGGCGGCGGCGCCAGTGCTAGGTCGACGCGCTTCTTCGTTGTCACCGCCGTCGTTGATAAGTTCCAGATCGACGTAGTGGTACTTGGACTCTCCGCGGACGCCAAGGCGTCTGGTCTGGATGCCGGGGAAGATGACGCGAACGAGCTTTCCAAAAGAGGCCGGGTTGAGGGGAATAACACGATCGGTGCCGCAGCGTTCTGCGTACTTGGAATACACGCGGTTGCGCGGGACGGATGTCTTTGCAACGCGGCACACGGACTGCAGCCTGCGAATTGTTAGCATCCTCATTGCCCAGATACATGGTGCTACTCACCACAGCATAGCAAACAGCTGCTTCGACTTTTCTGACTTGGATGTCCGGTCATTCTGAATGACTTCGGCCGCTACCTCCTTCAAGTTGCGGCCTTCGTTCTGGTTCAACAACTGCCGTAACTCCTTATCGTTGGTTGCAGCCCCAGAGGTGGACGACCTCTTTTTCTTTTCTTCCGTATCTATCGAAGGCGCCATGAAGCTGTGCTGTTGCGAGTGCTGTGACTGCTGCGAGAGGGAGTTGTGGTAGGCATGGTGGTCTGTTTGTGTAGGCTGTCCATTGGGTGGAGGCTGATTTGTGGTCGAGTCGGCTGGGTAACCAAGGTACTGCTGGACGCTCTCCAGACTCATGTTGATGAGATGATCCTGTGCGCTGACCTGTTGCGCGGCCTGAATAAGTGCGGGCTGTAAAGCTTCACTGGTTGTGAATGGTGCATGATACTGCGGCTGCTGGGGAAATTGGTTCGGTCGGGGTTGCTGCGGTTGTTGAAATTGCTCGAACGAATGCACGCTCGTCGTCGATGCGCGTGAAAGCGGTCGGTTACTCCGGGTAGACATTGATGTATTCGATCGTGACCGGCGGATATCGGTCATAATGCGGCTGCCGGTGGTGGCAGAAGCTCCCTCTGTTTACACCAAAACAATGAGACAGCAACGGCGTTGAGAAGGCGACGACACGGTCGGACGGGGACGTAGGGTAGCGGAGAATTTACCGGGCAATACCGAGGGCGCGTTGAAGCTATAGACCGGTGTTATAGACGTGTGTCACGAGTTCTGGCTGTGTTTCGATCCCGTTGGGTTTGTTTGTTTTCGATCCAAGGAGCTGCTCGACACGTTATATCGTTGGATAAGATGCCAGCAACGTGGACAAAATGACCCAGGAAGAATATCCAGCTCCAAAAGGCGTCGTGGGCGTCGTCGATCACCCTCGGGCGGGTTTGTTGTTGGAGGAGAATTCGATGTTTACGGTTTCGTCTGAACTCGGTCGCACCTGCAGCAACGGACTGGCCGGCGCGCATGGACCAGCAGTGTCACATGACTATCGTCATAGCACCCTCTGCAATCTTACTATTCACTTATTCGCCCAAAAAAGGAAAACGCAACTCAACAGGAGTTGCGCGCCATCCACAAAACCACCAGTTTTGATATATTCATGTATGTGTGCACGCGATATGCCATGTGGGTGCAACTGCTGCATGCCGGCTGGCTCGTGAAAGGCGGTGACGTATTTAGCGATGACGAGCCCGCTTCCTGCATCCCACAATCGCTCCGGGCTCCACGTTCCTACTCCCCTCTTCTAAAGAACACCTTGCAGCCCTTTTACCACTGAATCAACATTCGTCTGCTTCATAGCCCCTTGCAAGAAACCTCAGTCAATTTCTCACCACCCTCATCATGTCTGTCCAGGATAGAGCCCAGGCCCAGCTGTCGCAGCTCGACAAAGAGGTAAGCCCCCTCTCGCTTCTGCCAAATGGCACAATCTTCAAAATCAACGATATTCGACTGCCTTTGACGACAAGTCTGAACAATTCTGAATTCTGGTTGTGTATACTGACAATGTGGTGTTCCAGCTGTCCAAGTACCCCGCCCTCAACAACTTTGAGAAGCAGACCTCCGTCCCCAAGGTCTACATGATTCTTGGCCTTGCCGGCCTCTACTTCTTCCTCATCTTCTTTAACATTGCTGGAGAGTTCCTTGTCAACATTGCCGGATTCATCATTCCCGGCTACTATTCGCTGGAGGCCCTGTTCTCCGCGAGCAAGGTCGATGACACCCAGTGGCTCACAGTATGTACCCCGCCATAAGACCCTGGATATCCTCAATCCACACCTCACGCGACAGTATCAAGATAGCTGACTTGGTCACACAGTACTGGGTAACATTTGCCTTCCTGACCGTTTTCGAGAGCGCCGTCAACGCCAGCTACTGGTTCCGTAAGTGCGCCCAAATCATCCCGAGTTGCTCATGACTGACACCAATAGCCTTCTACTACACCTTCAAGTTCGTCCTCATCCTCTGGATGGCTCTTCCCCAGACTGCGTAAGTTCTCCCTTGTATGCGCATAAAACTTGAGCTTACATGTTGCAGTGGTGCTCAGATGGTTTTCCGCTCTCTCCTCCAGCCCGTCTTCTCGCGCTACTTCTCCCAGACTGGCTCCACTGCCGCCGACCTCCGCGCTAAGGCCGACTCCGCTGGCAAGACCTCGTAAATCAGTCGCGGTCATAGCAACTCTGACAGTCGCATGCTCGGACCTAGACAAACACGATCATTTCTAGAATGAGCCTTTCGCTGTGCGGGGGCTGGACGAAAAGGACTGATCGATGTGTGCGGCTGTTGCGTTTCGGAATCGCACTATGAATAAAATTATACCGTGACGGATATTGTTCGCGTACGGGTTGGCATTACGAGAAAGAGACAGATACCCTTACGTTACATGACTGTTCGTACCCATGAAGCGACTGAATTGGGTAATATGTTGCTTTCTTTGGCATAGGAGTCTACGAATTGCTTGCGAGCGATAATATCAAGTACTAAAGAGAATCCTACCCTGTGGCAAGCATCAATCACATTATCCCCATACATTCAAAATATGATTCCAACCCGAGTAATACAAATTCTGCCTCTTGATATTGTGATTGCACATAACAGCGGATGAGGTTCAATCTGATGCGATGTTGCACAAGTGGCATGCACCCCACATCATTCGCTGGCAAAGTACCCGCATTTACACATTCTTCAAGCAACGCCGACCAACTGTGTGCCTACCTTGAATGCTGTAGCGTCTTATGTTAAAAACGCATGTCATGTTTTCGTCTCGAGCAACATCATACACATAAGCCGTGCACATGTGGGAATTTCAGGGTTTTTAGTACACAGCGCATTCCCAGCGTGGAAGGGATGGAAGGGGGTTCATTTCACACGGCGCGAGCCTCAGGGGTTCAAATCCAAAATTACTTCACCGCTCAAAGGTTCTGCCTCCCTTGAAAGTAAACGCGTACTTTACATGAGATGCACAACAAGAAAATCTTATCCAAATGAAATATTACTGCAGCGGATGGCTCTCCGGTTATACAATGGCGTGATCAAGTCTTGTTCAATTACCCATACCCCTACTTTTGTGGTGCTATCGCGAGAGTCCGACATATCTCAGACGTTTCTTTTTAACCATTGCCTCTATCATACCTGAGCGAGATGCCTTTCACGCCGCGCATACCAGAAATATTGTCCCTTTGCTCTTATTCCGTTTGTTTCCAATCCCTTTCCCACGCTGCTGCCTCAACGACAGTTCCTCGATGTAACTGCAAACACAGGCTATTGAACGCGTCGTAAAGTGCCATGTGCGCCTCCATACCGTTGATGATTCTTCCCTCGGATCACCTGACAACGGGAGCAGAGAACTCAATCGTTGGATCTAGAAGCGACATGACTAGTCTAGGGCTGCAGCCTCTATACTCGCTACAGGTGGCGCCGAAGATGTGCCACAGACAATTGCGAAGCACACCCCAAGAACCATGTTTACTGCGTGCCCATACCAATTTTTCGATATTATGAACAAGGACTCGTATCTCGGGGATTTTTAAAGGTGAAGGTGCTCTATCGACAGCGAGCTGTGTGGAGATTAGATGCCACGCATTGTGAAAGTAGAGATTGGCGTGTTGTATCCACCGAGGAAGAATGTAACCCGAGAGTATCACGATACCTCGTTCGAGGCATCTTCTCCGGAACAGCGCGGTGGTTCTCTCGCCGACTCGAAAGCTTTTCAGGTAGCCCGCTAACTCGAGATTATTGGCATGGTATTGCAGCTTGCATGAAGATACTGAATACAGGGTTCGTTTGCGAGGTATTAAAGCCCGAGAAGGCGATTTGAGGCGACTCGGAAAGTAGTTCACACATTCTGGGCTGAAGGACGGCGTGGGCCTCGTGGTGGATTGATTGTGATACCCTCAATATGGCCAGTGGAAGCACCTTGAAAACAAGGGCGATCTTATCATGCTCGTCTCGACTCACTATTGGTCGTACCTTGGAGTGTCTTGTGGTAACTGGAAGCTGCTCGTAGACCATGAGCCGAAGCTCCTTCGGCAGGTCAAGAAACCTGAGGCTCGTGGGTATATTGGTGATGTCCATCGTTGGCAGTTCGTTTGGGGTTGGACTAGATGAAGAATGTTCCGGACGATTGAGCTTTATAAGATCATACCCCCGCGATTGTGCGAATGCTCGTTCGAATGCGAGAATTCGGAAGCGAAGCAGGTACCAGACTTTCGCACGACTTCGTCGGAACAATCCGCCTAGGCACTGTCGTCTATCGCTAATGGTTTATAGATTTTTCAGAAAACATCCGACCTTCGGAAATCTTCAAGTAGTTGGAAACGTCCACGGGACCTTGGTATGGGACAGTTTTCGAGAGGGATATCTAGGTAGTCATCTACAATGAGATCAGGCCCATTAGTACATATTTTCCGGTAAGCAAAAGGAACCAGCCCAGAAACGAGCTTTTGGCTGTGCTGAAACAGGTCAAGTTGTATGGGTAGGTCCATAGGCGGTAGGGATCTACAATTCGTCATAAAGTGCAGAATTAGGGCACACGCAATGGACATCATGCTGAGAGACTATCGCATATGAGCATCGTGAGACGACCGTCTGTCCCGTGTTCTTGCATGCTCAAACATGTGGCAATGAAGGAAATTGGCTAGCAAGATGATGGATGATAGCGTTGTCCAACGCTGCAAGTTTGCAAGCTTGCGAACGCCCAGGTGCGACTTCCCCGGCATGATCTCACACTAGGCCCGTTCGGCACAAGGTCACTGGCCCGCGAAAGTGGTTTCGCGAGGATGCACATCTCTCATCCATGCGCCTCATTCTATCGGTCAATTACTATCGTTACGCTTCATTTGCGTGGGTATCTTTGATGGGACAGCACCCAATCGCCCTGACATTACGAGAATGAGCTCATGCGGCGATGACGCGTGGCTTGCTTCAGCAGCATTCCTACGATGTCTCAATACGCTGCAATGCAGCGACAGCGACACCTGAGGAAGCACTTCGAAGACCACTCAGGTCCATGGTCTTCGTAAAAACGCATCGCAAGTTATGCAAAGCTGCCCGACAAGATGTCGCGATGCCCAAGGTGACAGCACCCTGGAGCTGTTTCGCCAATTGAGCGTGCCTCACTCTGGAAGCGAGGTGGTCCTCCAGCGGTGCTGCGCCTACATCTCGATGCCACAATAACGTCTGGATGCAGCCATGATTCCGTGCCGTTCTCCGAGCGAATGGCGTCTGGGTCCATGCCTGGCATAGGATTTAGGCTCGCAATTTAATCAGGAAGGAACAGCAGTTTATCCCGTTCTGGACTCAGGCGAATGAGCGCCACTCCGCCTAGCCATCCTGGGACGCCGAATAGACCGTTCACTCATCTTCAACACCTGGAGGTTGCCTGGCGGTTCGACCCTTTTTACGGGGTCGCACTGGTCATCTACATACCTCTGCCTGTTACTCGAACTGACTAGACATCGACCACAATTTCTGACCAGCACAACCCTGCTATGTAAGTGTTTTGTGGTATTCAGAATCTTTCTTAGGGAGATGCCCTAATCTTTGTTTGCGATAGCATGTGCGGATGATTGAGACAGTCCCTAGCTGTACATTCATAGCTAATCACGGTCATTTACAATCACATGTGAGAGACTGAATGGGAGCATTATGCATGTTTAGAGAACCCGCGTAGGCTGACGTTACCCAAGATACCCTAAACAAGACTGGGGTGATATCTTGTATGAATGAGTATGGCTTTGATCATGATAATTCCACACAACTGATGATCGGTGCAGGTGCTACGAAGATAATGGATCTCATCTTTCGCGAGCATCCGACTAGTGACGATGCTCCACCATGGAAAGGCATGGCTTTCAGACAACCAGTCTACTCCGACGCGATGCTCGAGTGCCTTAAAACACGATATCCAAAAGGTGATAATCTTCGGGAGAGGAAACACATGGCGGCGATCGAGTTTCTGCAGCAAGAACTCGAAGAGATGCGCGCGAAGGAAGCAGCTTTGATCTCACTGTTTTGTCGAAAAGGCTCTGCGCAAGATGTGACCTTGACCGATTGTCAGCACCCGAAAAGCGCTTCCTCGCCTTATGCCTTGTCCGGCTCGTTTCCATTGCCAACACTTACAGACGAATACCGACTGGACAGCAATTTTGGACAAGAAATTGTTTTCAGCATTGCAAATGGCCCTTTTATGGAAGGAAAGAAGAGGAAGAAGATGAACCAAGAAGAGAAAGAGGATTACAGGAAGACAAGAAAACTTGGTGCTTGCGACAATTGCAAGCGCCACAAAGCCAAAGTAGGCAGTCTGGATGCCACAAGGGAAACATCACAGGTCGCGAGACTGACATGATGCAGTGCAAGCATGTCTCCACCGTCTCAAATCAAGCGAAAAGTTCTCAGCCGGCCAGAGGCATGTCACCAAGGTTAGTTTCCTTGTGTATCCTCGGGTTTTGCTCACTTCAGGGTTTAGCGGCAGACCATCAGGATCAGGTACACCGACACCCATTCCCGATGTGAGGCAAGAGTATAGATCCAGATACCAAGCTGCGCAAGAAATACCAGACCTGTCACAAGGGCACGAGGCCCCTATTCAGGCATCGCAAATGACAACGATTGGCACAACGGCAGGTAGTCAACAGTGGAGGGAAGACATCAGGCAGGAGACACAGGCGGACTCATCTGGGTATGTACCTGTTTCAGCCACTTCAGGGCCGTACAACGCGTCTCCACACTCTGCGTTCTATCCATGGAGCAGTTTCGACCCACAACTCTTGGAGATCAATTACCCTGACCATCTCAACCTCAATGAGCCATGCGAAGACTTTCCTTTGTCTAACGGGCCCATACCTTCTGCCAAATACATGAATGATGTTCCCACGGACACATGGAACCAGAAATAAGGATGCCGTCCCGGTGGTACTAACCCTAGTTGAACAACAGACCACGTTATTACAATATTGAACCCAATGGCCAATACACACATACCCCACAACGCCCCCGCAAATTACACTAGAAGGACTTATGGGACGAACACAGTACTTTCCGCCTCTACCCCGGCTTGAACCTATGTTCCACTCTCATTGGCACTAGACGCGCGGGGCCTAGCATACCGTCTCTGGATATTTTCCATGGAACATTATTCGACGTGGAATACCCTCGCCGTCGGCACCTTTCGCGCAAGTCTAACATGAAGACTAAACTTACAGATGGGAGCGCAAATCGGACGATGGAAAGCTGTTCCATCGCAATAAGAGTACGTCAGCAGCGCTGCAGAAGACGATCAACATGCCTACGAACAGACCCAGATGGCACAAGTTTCCTGCTTCCCCCTGCCCTTCTTTTTCTTTCATTACTATCTTCGCCTTTCAAGAGTCGTTTTCTTCATTTGTGGGCTTGTTGATATCTCTGTTAGTAGTAGCTGATACTACTAACTCGAGTTATCCAGTCATTACGGTTGGCCATTCACTTTGGTTTAGGCTTACCAGCTATATCCGCTCGGGCCGTGTTGGATCTCCATGGCGAGTTGACCTAGCAGTGTTTGTTCTTCTTCTAGACCATAATCTTGGCCTAGACTTTTTGTCAGAACGGCCCAATACCAAGGCGAAGAAATGTACAATGTTCTAATGTATTTATCAAACAGATCGCCGTCACCAGCCGAATCTGCCAATCAAGAAGTTTTGTCGCCGACTGGCACTACTATGTCGGTTCCTACTAGTGCAGAAACGAGCGTGACGACGCCGAGCACGGCCTCCGTTGGTTGAGCGACCGACCATACGTTTTGTACTTGGAAATTACCGTACGAGTTATGACTTTACGACCAGATGGCTTCATTCGTTGGCTGGTACACTCACTCGAGGGTACGGAGGAGGGTGGCGATACTATGATGCAGGCTGTTGTTAAGGTGGAGGATGACGCGTGAACATACAGTATATCTCGTACACGGATTCCCTTGGTATTAAAAAACAACCTACCTTGATGAGCTTTCTTGATGAACGAGGATCAGTAATAGATAGTCTGCATCGTGACAATGAGCCATACGGTGGTTCCGTTGGCCTACAAGGGTCTAGAACGAAGAGCTAAGCTGACAGAAACTCGGGTGCATTTGAGATGACATGTGCACCGTTGGATCGAGGACCGAGACTATAATGGTCAGCGATGGGGGCAAGCGGAGCACCTGGGCAGCACTGGGCTTGCTGTCCCGAAGGGGCAATGGACCTCGGCCCAATCAAGAAGTGCAAAGCTACAAGCCGACAACAAGGACAACGTCGCATGCGCTGCGCTGTACATTCCTACTCGGCCATTCAAACGATAATCGTCCTGTTCTTGCTCGTCGCAACATACTTGGCTATACTTGCATCGCTTTGGGCTTTGACATTAACATACTACTAGGGCGCAGTGACGTGCTCAGACGTGCGCCTGTTATCTAAGGTCACTTCCGGCTTTCCCCACACGCGACGCCTGATCTACCCCAAGACACACGGGCGGCGTCGCCCCCATCACGCACGACATGATACAAGGCACGCGTCGCTGGCTTACGCGCAACCGTACACGCTTCGCCGTCGGGGCTGGAGTGCTCGGGGCGGGTTATGTAGCGGGCCAGTATGTACTGGGGAAGCTCGGAGAGGCGAGGCAGCGCATGAGCGAGGATCGCATCGCAAAGGAGAAGTGAGTGAGCGCGATGTCGTGCAGGGAGAGGCTGCTAACCCCGCCACAGTTTGCGACGTCGCTTTGAGCAGAACCAGGAGGACTGTACTTTTACCGTCCTTGCCATCCTCCCCACGGCGACAGAAAACATTCTCGATGCCATCCCTGTCGAACAAGTACTCGAAGAGTTACAGCGACAAAAGGCCGAGCGGTTGGCAAGGAGCGTCGGACCCAGCGAGATCGCAAGCTCGGCGCCCCCAAGCGTAGCAGACACGGCCGACGATGACGGCAAGAGTTCGACTTTCCAGACGGATAGCTTCATCCATGCCAGCCAGATCGGTACCGAGGGCGACAGCAGCACAGGCCCGGTTGAGGGCGCCTCTGAAGCCAGCGAGGAGAAGAAGAGCAAGAAGAGCAAAGCGCAGCTGTGGAGCGAGATGAAGATCAGCTGTATGTGCCTCCTCCCTCCTCCATCACATTGGCGCGCGAGAGCTGACATGACCAGCAATAACACGAGCCTTTACCCTCATATACACCCTTTCCCTCCTCACCCTCCTTACCCGCATTCAACTAAATCTGCTCGGCCGGCGCAATTACCTTGCATCTGTCGTGTCCCTAGCTGCGCCACAGCCGACCAATGAAGGCACTCGCATCAACCTGGAGAACCACGACGATGACAACTTCGACCAGGCCTATGGCAACGACTTCGAGACCAACCGCCGATACCTCAGCTTGAGCTGGTGGTTACTTCACAAGGGATGCTTGGAAATCATCGAGAAAGTCAGGGTCGCAGTAAAAGAAGTCTTTGGCCTCCTGAACCCTAGAGAGGAGATCACCCTAGAGAGGCTGTCGGAGCTTACTCTTGAAGTGCGCAAGAGAGTCGAAGGCGCTACAGAGGAAGAGCGAAGGTACGCTGCTCGTATCTCCCGTCTACATAGCCTGCTAACAAACCACAGAACATGCAAGTGGCTTTCTTTCCTGCTACCGCCGCAAGACCAAGAAGACTACGTTCTGCGCGAATCTGGCATGACGTCCTCCTCCGAATCCACCTCGCCCACTACTACCACCTCGCTCCGCCGTCTTATCGACGAGACCTCCGACCTCATCGATTCACCTGCCTTTACGCACGTCCTTACCCAGCTCCTTGATGCCGCTTTCTCCCACCTCGTCGATGTCAAGATCTCTCAGCTCTCATACAAGATCCCGCCCATCTCAGACAACAATGCTCGCATACAAGAGATTGTCGGTAGCGATGTCAAGGCCAAGGTTGCAAACAGTCTTGCCGTCTTCTGTCGACAGGCCCACAGCATCGGCAGCGGCGCCAACAACGAGTACCTAGCTGCGATTGAGGCTGTTGGCGGATTGGAGGCATTCGCGGCTGTCGTCTACTCCAGCAATTTCGAGTACGAGAGCCCAGAGGCTGCGGCTCTCAATCGGCCAGAGACAGCAGATGAACATCCTTCCAAGACAAATCTAACCCAGGATGCAGCTGTCCAAAGTGGGGTGATCAACGGAAGCGATGAGAAGATTGGTGATCCGTTTGAAAGTGCCTGGGGCAAGGCATTAGCCAAAGAGGACGGCAAGCAGTTTTGATAGGACATGTACGATATGGGAGACCATGATAGCCTAGTGAGATTCTTGAGATACCCGTAATTTGATCCTCTAACACCCACATTTGGTCGCACCTTCCCTGTATCATATCAATCGACCCACTATTGCCCTCAACACTACGCGCATCACTAGGTTCCGATCACAAGCCTCGTTTATTCCGGGCCTCGGAACGCGAGTCGTGACGTCAGCGCCTACGTTCCTTTGGCGACACACGCAGGAAGCTGCAATTGCTAGCAGTTTGTCGCCAATTTTGGCTCTAAGATCAAGCCATTCAGGTGCTAATTGCAGAGGTTCAAAGGCAACGATTCTCATCATGGCGGACGAAACGAAACCCAATGGCACACCTTCTAAGAATGCGTACGTAACCCTCCTCACGCGCCCCTCTTACCTAGCCGGCGCCATACTCCTCGCCTACACTCTGAACAAGCATTCCCCGTCCACACCCCTCATCATATGCTACACACCGGAGACGCTCCCCGAATCCTCAATCAATGCCTTTGCCGCCGAAGCCAAACACGCCAACATCATCCTCGAACCGGTTGAACACCTGCGCCTCCCCGACGATGGAACATCCCACGGCATGGTGGCCGAGCGCTTCATCGACACGTGGACGAAGCTGCGCGTATTCGACCTCTGGGACATGAAGCAAGGCTGGGAGAGGCTATGCTGGCTCGACGCCGACATGATGATCTTCTCCGACCCATCGCCCCTCGTCTTCAATGCGCACAACGACGAGTACCTCACCGGCGGTGACGGCATGCGCACCATGGCCGTCCACACCTGCGTCTGCAATCTTGACCGCGACGCCTGGGCGCCCCCAGAATGGCATGAAGGAAACTGCGCCATGACGCCGCTTACCTCGCCCGACCAGCTCGCAGAGGTGAAGCCAGAACCATATACGCTGTCCAATTTCAACTCAGGCACTTTTCTCTACCGCCCCTCGAAACCGCTCGCAGACTTTGTCCTCGCCAAGTTTCAGGAAATCGGCAATACCAGGCTGCGTGCTATGAAGTTTCCGGATCAGGACTTTCTAAACGAGGCGTTTGATAAGCGGTGGGCGCCGCTATCGTGGCGCACGAATGCTCTCAAGACGTGGAGGTACTGGCATACCAACATCTGGACTGATGCGCAAGTCGCGGTGCTGCACTATATCGTCGACAAGCCGTGGGCGGCGCGGAACAAGCCCGATGGCACAGCGGGATACCTAGGCAAAGACGGGGAGACGCATAAGTGGTGGTGGGACGAATTCGCCCGCTGGCAACAAGATCGAACTAAGCAGGGCGAGACGGAGCTTTTACAGACTGTGGAGAAGTATGTGGCAAGCGCTGATGGGAGCGAGAATGAGGAGATGAAGGCTATTGGTGGTGGAGCCCAGGATTTCGCGAAGAAGTGGGATACAAATGGGAAGGAGGATAAAGACGTGGATACAGGGAGTGGGCTGCAGCTGTCGCAGGACGCGCAGGATAAAGCTGATGAGTATGGGAAAGGACCCCATGGACCGGTACTGAGGAAACCTATGCTGGGTGAAAGGGGCCATGGCCCTGTTGTACGGGGTGGTAGGGGGCTTGGTGGTAGGGGAAGGGGTGAAGGGTGGAGTGTCATGCAGGATTGAGGAAGGTTACACGGCGAATTTGATAGACATTCGAATCTTGATAACTCCCAACGATGGAATCCTGTAGACTGAGATAAAAGAAATACACATCTCTCTCTTCCTGTCTTTCTCATTTTCCACCAAATTCATGGCGGCCTTGCAAACTTTTCCATCCTTCCGTATGATACATTATCGCTTCGCCTTCACCTCGGGTCGTACGTGTCGTTAAACGCCTTTCCATGAAACCAAATGATGGATAAATCAAACGAAAAGAAACATCAAGTTCCCTCAAGGAAGAAACAGTCCCTCCTCGGTGAGCTCGTTTTGCTGGACCCCCGCGCGCCGACCTACAAGAGATCAATCAAGTTCACGGTCGCCTTCTCTTCCTGTCGGGCAACGGGACGACCAGTATCCCGAGGAGGCGCAGAGCTGGTGGGGCTGTTGGCGAGAACGACATAGCCGTTGTGGGTATGGGGTACGTGGCGGCGGAGTTGAGAGGCAAGCGACGCTTGAGAAGGAGGGAGCCTAGCGACCATTAACATGTGTGAAGATGTGAAAGAGAAAAGATTTGGTGACTTACTTGGGCGCCGGCTGGGCTATGTGAACATTGCCATTAGTCTTGCCGTTGACAGTACCGTCAGCGACGCCATTGACAGGACCATTGGGAGCACCGTTGATTCCTTCGCCGTCGACACCTCGCTCCTGTCCAGAGTTATCGGTAGTCTTACCGTTCATCACTGCTTTCTTCCCGTCAATCTTGGAAGGTCCAGCGACGGCGGTAGCAGTGGCGGTAGCAGTAGCAGCCTGCTTTTCGAATCTGCCAATCTGCATGCCAATACCTAAGAGATTGTAAGGATGAGCGGGGTCGAAGATAAAGTCCAGTTCAGGGCTATCATGTGGAATGCGTCCCTTGCGGAAGTTGCTGAACGTGACTTGAGCGCGGTGACAAGCTCCATAACCCTCAAGGAAGCCTCGCTTCTGAGCATCGTCAAAGGTCTCCTTGCGACCAACTTCTTTGCCATCAGCGAAACCGTTATTATACTCCATCTCGGCAATTTCATCGGCCTTCTCTGCGGAAAGAGCGGACTCATTCATCTCGGCCTGAAGCGACTCGCGAATCAAGGACTTGTATTGCTGCTCGCGCATCTCTTGAGCTGCTGCACGAAGGCGCAAACCCTCAATCTTGACTGCATACTGCGCCTCGATGTCGGCAAGGCTCTTCCGAACGTCGAGTTCAGCTTGGCGACGTGCATGCTCTTGTTGCACCGCGCTCATGGGGCGATCACCGCTCTCCCCGAGCTTGTAGAACAATTGCTTCTGACCTTCTGAGAGGAACATCTCGTACTGCTGAATCTTATTTTCGCGAAGATCGAGGTTGCGCTCCTTGGCTTCAACATTGGCTTTGAGAGCAAGAGCTTCGGTCTGATCTCGCAAAAGGTTGTTCAGCATACCAGAGTATGCTGTATCGACCTTTTGTTTCTGCTCCGTCTCAATCATCTTGCGTAAGTGGGTGTTCTGATGGCGCTCGGTGTCAAGTTCGTTCTTGGTCTTCATGAGTTGTGCACTGAGCCTTGCTGTATACTCGCGATCCACTAGGTCGCGTTTGTGGTCGTATTGCGGATAGTACTGGCGAGGCACGCGAGGTATTTCATCGAACCGGGCAACCTCGCTCGTCGGCATCATATGCTATAACCATCAGTCCCTTGCAAGGGAAATGAGAAAAGATGTCTTACCTTAGAGCTCTGGAGTCCTAATTGGCGAGGCGGTGGTGGTTGGAAGTCAGGGCGCCTGTGAGTCGGTACGCTGATGGCAGCTTCAGGAGATTCTACCACCTCTTCAGTGGCATTTGGCTCGCCTCGTTGATGAACCTCGCTTCCAGAGACAACGCGGCTTACTTCTTGATCGTTGATGGTCATGTGGGGAGCCGACATGGAGACCTTATCGGGCAGTTGGACATCTTTTGTCTTGTCAGCTAACATTTTTGAACATGGCAAATCCGCGTACCCGGGTCTTTCTCCGATTCTTCTTTCACTGGGTCTTGATCGACGTTCAAGACAACTCCGTTGCTATGCCCGCCAGAAAGCCCATCTACGGAGGGCAACTCCTCGTTAGACACAGATATAACTTCATCACTCTCTTCTGATACCTTGGGTGAAGGAAATGATGAACGGAGAACGTCATTTTTGATATGATCTGACTTTACGGCCTCGTCGGATTCTCTCTCATAGGATGTATTTGAAGGTATGGTAGACTGGGCTTCACAGCCTGAAGCTTCGTCATGGCTCGAGGTATCCTGTGCAGGTGAAGCATTGGTCGCAGTGGAGGCATCGGTTTCTGAGCCACCTGTCATGCCAGGGTAATTGGCTTCGTCAACAGTGGCCATGTCCAGGACGATGTCGCAGGTGTTGGATAAAAGCAAGATCTGTATGGCAGGAGTAGTGCTTATAGCTTTGTAGGAAGCCGAGATATAAGTGCTAGCGTCCGATGAAGACCCCGAACGCGAAGCTCTTCGTGAAGGTAAAGGCGGTATATCACCGCCAAGCTCAAGTAACCGCAGCAATAGTGAGATTGACGTAACAGAATCCCGCGCAAATAGCTCAAGTGACCTCCAATCTGCTACTAACGTTGCGCCAACGTGATAATCGTGATAATCGTGATAATCGTGATAATATCGCATGTTGAGGGTACGTTTGAAGTATCACCGGTGCTTCTCTCTGGCGGCGAAGTGTCGGCTGTTCGTAGCGCATCATGTTGCCATTTGTCGGGGGCGCTACCGCTTGGAAGCTGTCAAACGCCATCCGCTTGTGACTCTGCCCACGTGAGAACTGAAGACCGGGTATCTGTCGTCTCCGTCTGCGATTGAGGAGCCATTTGCCCACTCCACTGGAACTACCGCTCGGTAATTACCTTGAACCCCACCCCGGCCTGTGAGAAAGCTTCCATGAGTCCTATAGCCTCGTGACGGCCAGAATCCAATTTGATGTTGACAGACGTCAAGCTCAGAGCGGAGGACCGGCAGGCTTCAGATAATGTCCACATATCGAACAAATCATCCAAAGTCTCCCATTCCCGCTCGTAGTCGTCAGCGTCCACAAGTATGGTGAAGCTTTTGAGTTCCAATGGCAGTAGTTCAACTATACGGTTCCTCGTTGACCAGTCCGTAATGTCGGGCTCTGGCCAATCTTCACCAAGGAATCCTTTCTGGGATATCGTCAGCGCCTTCAACTGTTTAAATTGTCGCAGAGACCCGAGACATTGTGACGTGGTAATTTCAGGATCGCACCTGACCTCGCGAAAATCGAGGTACAATGTTTCTAAGGTGTCGGAATGACGCAGAAGACCAGGAGAAAGATCGGATGGTGTCTCGCCCACAGTGTCGAGATAAGCCCACGAGCAAAGAATGTTTCGAAGACCTTCGCACACGGATAGTACGCTGGCTACTGAATCAATGTCTACGACACACTCTGTGATTTCCAAGCGCTGCAAACTTTTGAAAGATTCAGAGCCGAGTTCCGGTCCTGACAGTCCGGTTGTCATTACACTTGAAGCTCGAAAGTCGGAGAGTAATGGTGCCGATGCGATAGCCTCGCAAATGCTGCTGAATGAAACCGCTCGAGTGCCTGAGCCAAACCCTCTAACATGCGTCTGGACACACAAGGTCTGCAAATTATTAAAATTGTGATTGGTGATAGCTGAAGATGAAAGAGATGTCGAATCCTCCTCGGGCAATAAGTATCGCCAAAACGACACATCGCTGGTCTCTAGGCTGGTGACAGATAGGTGCTGCAGATTTGGTGCGCACTTGACGATTTCCGCTAGTAGACAAAAGTAGCGCGCTACCATATGTATTGCATCTGGTAGTGCTGTGTCTGCGTACAGATTGTTGCCTAGGTAATCTGATAGTCGGGTCTCTACATATTGAGTATGTTGGGCGTATATGTAGCCTTGATCTGGAAAGACACCAGTGGTCGTGATGGTTTTGTGGAACAGCCTTAGAGGCTCTATGCCGTACCAGGTGGCAGATCCTGTGAACGAGGCGTACAAAAACGGGGTAGCGAGCCGCTTGAGGCAACGGGACGTCAGGCACAGGCTCCACAATGTGCGTTGGCGATTTCGGTTCTCGCGTTGACGGGCCTTCTCCTTTTCTTTCTGTTTGAAGGCTGTCGATTGCGTCTCGGATGAGCGAATGGTGTTCAGATAGAGTAGAACCTCTAAGATGAGCTCGTCTGGTAGGCTGCCAAGCGATGCATTCCCAGCTGTCATATTATAAGAGGGCGCGAATTACGGCCTGGTCGCTTTCTGTGCGTCGCGGTCGAAGGATCTGGAATATTGGCTCTTTGAATAGTTCGTGGTGATGACAAGAAGCTATCTGCATGACGAGGTGGTGGCTGCCATCGATAGCCTAGCCTGCAATAGGTAAGGTATATGTGGTCAAAGCCGGTATCGCCGAGACAGGTTACCTAGGTAAGTAGCTTGCACGACCCAGTATATCGTGAACTGGATGATGCATAAGATCGCCTTACATTCATTTGGGTATATCCTATTAACTAGACAACTCCTACAACTGTACCGCCTCATACTATCCGCTTCGTTTTTCCCGTCTCCACATCATATATCCAGCCGCTGAACCTGATGTTTTCCTCGACCGCTTTGATGCGCAGCCATTGTACATCCTTTTTAACTTGGATCTCAAGATTCTGGAAAGGCTGAAAGTCTAGCTTCTCCACTTCTCTAGCCGCAATCTCTCCCCTCTTCTTCATAACGACAGCTCTCGCAGTATCGTTGTCAAACGTGAGCATGCCGCATCCGGTGTGCTTGACAATCATCACCTCCCTTGTTCCAAGAAGCTGTTGCGATATGATTATCGATCGAAAGGCGTCGCGTACAGAAGCGCCCGCGTTGCGAATAACATGTGCGGCTCCGAGTGGTATACCGAATGCCATGGCAGGGTCTATGCGCGCGTCCATACAGGTCACTATTGGGGTCAGGTCAGTAGTTGCTAGGAAGACATGACCATGCGTGCAGGCCCACCGATAGTGTATCTCTGGCTAGGCGGGAGTGCCAGGTGGCCCTGGTTGAAGGATGCAGCATACGCCTTGCTTCCATGCTCGAGGTTTCGTTCTCCGTGGGATGGCATCGTGAGTCTTGTAAGTTGGTTCAAGTGGTCTACTGCACGACCCACTAGGCTCTACCAGACCTTTATATACAGATATGCCATCGTCTCCGACTAAGATGCGGTGATGTTCGCACTCAAGGATCGCGGCATCCCAGGGCCAAATTGCGCTAAGACGCCGAAGTGATACATTCTGCGTTGATGTGTAAGGGAAGTGTGACAAAGTGCACGGCAGCTACAGGTCTCCGACAATCTAGCAGAGGAATAAGCATAATGACGTTGGTCGTTGACGTTGATGGAGTTTCACCTGGCCAGGGGCCTCAGGCGGATTCAGGGCGTAACGCCTGAGAAAGTGGGGACGTGCTTCTAGCGCGTGGCATCTCGCGCATCTTCGGAAGATCTTCTCTTCTCCCAATCCCTCCACAAGACATTTACGGCAGCGTATGCTCGGGACAACGGGTGCAATCTCCGGACCGTTCCGACAACACGCTTTGGCATCCCGGCACTTGGTGCTTGACGAAGGTTCCGGATGACTCGCTGGTTTTGAGACGTTGACAGCCGCACAATGAACCCCGCCAACCAGGTCCTGCCGTGCCCCATCGGCGACCTACCAGATGAGCTGCTCATCGCCATCGTATCGCATCTGGAAATTAAACGGGGTCCCATAGTTGAGACTGAGGCTGAAGCTAATCGTCAGAAAGGGAACACTTCGACTGTCCGGGATGTTCATGCTTTGACCCTTACGTGCCGGAAACTGAACGCCATCGCAACGTCGGCGCTTTATCAATGCATTATCTACTCTCAAAGACCCGCACGCATGGTGAAGTTGTTGCTCCAGACACTATTTCGACGACCCGAATTATGCCAACATATTCGATATATTGAGAGTCAAGGCAGGTTTCTCGATGAACTCGAACCTTGCACGCAGGAGTGGACGACCGCCTACAAAATGACGGACTTCGATGGCTCAATATACAGACAATATTTGTCAAATAAGAAGTGGGCGATCGACCCAAGACACACAGTACTCAGAGGCCTTGCTGTCAAAAGGCCAACCTCGCCATATGCGTATGACAGGGGAGTTGTTCACCTACACCAAGCGGCTCTATGTCTCATTGCCGTCGCTCAGAATCTGGCTGAGGTGGTCATAATCCCCCATTCGAATCGCTTGTATCTTCTAGCATGTAAGCGATACCACCCAGGCAATGGACTCCGGACATTGTGGCTCCATACCCCAACCAGCCTCTTGTGTCGATACGATGCCACTCCTTCTCCAATGAACGATCCGATAGCAAGACTACTACAATATGAGCAGAGAGTTGACAATGAGCGCACTAAAGCTTTTGTTGAGATGGATGCAATATCACTTGATAGTGAGAACATCAACGAGAGCACCATCCGGAAGCTTCTGGAGCCCTTCGTAAGTCTAAAGCGTTTCGAATGTCGCTGGAGGAGTTTGGAACCCGTTCTCGCACGCTCAACTCCATCCAATGATGACACTGGGATTGATCTTCCTGCATTTCGCTCTGTCCTGCTCGCACTCAAAGACTCACTCGAAACGTTGACGATCGACACCATGGACGCCACATGCCAAGTCGACATGGACAAGGACATTCCTCCATTTGGAAGTCTGCGCGAGTTCACCGCACTCAAGCACCTCAATGTATCTGGTCTCGTTCTGTTCGGAGATTGCATGGGTCTTGATTACCCTCGCCTCTCTGTAATCCTGCCAGAATCTCTGGAGACGCTGAGCATCAAGATGGAGTGGGACGACGACATTGCGGATGCTTTGTACAACCTATTCGAGGATTACTCCACCGTGCCTACCCAGTTGAGAGTTGTCGAATGCGCTTGGAGGCCTGCACCGCGGATGAATGCAGAACTTTTGATTGCAGAGTTCAAGTCAATTGGTGTACAACTCATCTTGGACATCGTGGACATCGAGGATGTATGGGAATCTGATCAGCTTATATGGGAATCTGAATAGAGGAACAAACCTCAGTTTCGCACAAGTCCGAATGGAACCACAAGTACACCCGTGGAGAAACTAGACCCGAAACGGTAAGCTCATCCCGTCATCAGACCCCAACGCCAAAGGGCATTGGCTGGGATGATCGACCCACACCTACACCAAGTCTTTTCGCTTGATGGCTTGGTACCTTTCCGGTAATATCTGGTTCCTGTGTATCGAGCGAGCATACTGACGCTGCACATGACGCTCTTGCAGCGTCATATCTTACAAATCGGTGCTCTTACCAATGCACGCATAGTCGGCTACTTGCACTGCGTCCCGATATTTAAGGTTACAGATCTTATGTCGCACTCGAAGTTTACATCGTCATTCTCTCGCATCACTGCCAAAATGAGTGACCTTCAGTTGCCGTCAATTGATAACTCCCGCTGGCGTCAGCGAATCGCGCCAGTAACGACATCATCTGGAGAGCAGATACGTCTCAGCTATATCGATTGCCCACCCACACCTTCAGCCGAGCTCAAGGGTACTATCCTACTCATCCACGGCTTCCCGCAGACGTCCTATCAATTCCGTCACGTCATCGACCCCCTTTCCGATGCTGGATATCGTGTCATAGCGCCAGACTACCGAGGAGCAGGCCAATCGTCCAAGCCCTTGACCGGCTACCAAAAGACGCAGATGGCAGAGGACCTACACATCCTGATACAGACCCACTTTGGCATCAAAGAGAAGATTCATGTCGTCGGCCACGACATCGGCGGCATGATCGCATTCGCCTACGTATCACGCTACCCAGAAGACGTGGCCAGTGTCATCTGGGGCGAGTGTCCCCTCCCCGGTACATCGTTTTACGAAGAGATCAAAGGAAGTGCAGACGTCTTTCACTTCGTGTTCCATCAAGTCCCCGATCTACCGGAGTTTCTTATCGCCGGAAAGGAGCGCGAGTATCTCAAACACTTCTTCGACAAGATCTCTTACAATAGCGCTGCCATTACACCCGCGGATCTGGAACAGTATGCTCTTGCGTACTCTCAGCCTGGTGCGATGAGAGCTGGGTTGGAGGTATACCGCGCGTTTGAGAAGGATGCAGAGGAGAATAGGAAATGGGTTGCTGAACATGGGAAGGTTCAAGTGCCTTCCTTGTTAATGATGGGAAAAGAGTTCCTCCTCGCTCAGGCGGGACAGAATATGGCCAGCGAGTACCATGCCGGTGCGGAAGTTCTGACCGTGGAGGATACGGCACATTACATTGCTGAGGAAAACCCTGAGGGTTTTGTGAAATGTGTTCTGGGGTTCGTGGGAAAGCATTGAGGGGTTGAAACGACATGGCGAGTGAGTTCGTGTCGTCAGCCTTTGAAGAACTCACATGTATTAATATCGCTGGCGGAGGAGTACGGCGAAAGATCTAAGCGAAATTTTACATATTCACGTCGCTTGCAACCGGTGCCTGAACATTCTTCAGGCAGCTCTCAAAATTCAAACTTAGGCTTCCGTATCGAATTGGATTAAGAAATGAGCCACATCCATTCCACACCACCCTTGCCTCTTCAACAGTTCTCGGGCCACGACAGTTTTATCATGCAACAAGTAAAACCTTGGGTCATCTCCGAGCGTACCAACTAGCCGTCACTTGTCGGGAAGGCAAAGTAGTTCACGTTTACTGACCTCACACGAGAGCCCGGAAAACGTGCTTGGCGAATCCAGAATAGCTGGTCTACCACGCCCAAGCCAATACAAGCATGGTCTCCCGATGCCTCCACCAACTTGATCACCTCGTGATTGAACCCACCCAATGACAATGAGCCCCGGATGACATGCTGAACTTTGAATTTGTTCGAATAAAATTTCTTGAGATCATCTGTCATCTTGCTTGAGCCTAGCGGGGCCATGAAAGCCAGGTTCTCGCAGGACGGGGTAACCTCCTCTGAAAAACTGCCCTTCAAGACGATTGACCAAGAGTTTTTGGCTTTGATGTATATTTGGTATCGCAACTTCCGCATTGTTTGATATGGTAAAGCTGAGGTCGTGGGTGGAGGCCGATAAAGCTTACGATTCGAGATCCATATTAATTGTGAGCAGAAATCAATTGGAGTTACAGCTTTGCGGATACTTGCCTCCAAGTTGTATAGTGGGCGCTTGCTGAAAAGCCTCCCTACTGAATCGAGGATATTCATGGAAGCCCTCGTACCATCGAATGCACATAGCGACCAGGAGCTCTGGCTTTCTTTGGTTCTTGCAAGCCAGGAAAGCGAAATACATTGTTTTGTGTCCGATTATGGACCTAACGGGTAGCTGAATGCGGAGTCCAGCATTCGTCATTTAATATGCAGGCATCATCTCCTGCGCTCTCATGATGGGTTGAGAGCTGCCGGGATCATAAAAGTTTCGACTGAGGATGGTCTCAAAGGTGCTTGGCTGGCAATCTGTGTTCCCCCCCCGAGAAGCAGGAAACGTCCGGTGCTAACATATCGCCGTTGGAAGTATCTCATTCCCAGGCAAGGATTGTGTGATCGGTCGTACTTTGCATGATCTCAATCTGAAGTCGTCTAAAAGTATTGCCTTTTCTCTCTCCGTATAGAGTCGGCATATTTACCCCAAAGAGTCCCATCAGAGAGTAGGCTTCATCCTCGGGTCGTGTTGTGACCCTTCGTGCCGCCCATGACATCTTTTCGGATATGCCTACTGTTTCCACCATTTCACGTTGTATTAGCACCATCTCATCGATACCGGAGGCCAAGGAGACTATGTGACAGTACTGAGCCTTGATCCCTATCTCGTCCCAGATCTTCGTATATAAAGTCAGATCGTTTGGCGCGATCAATTCTTGCGAGGTCTATCCTCTCGAGAACCACGCAGCTTGAGAAAGAGGACTGCCTGCTCCTGATCTGGCACCAGCATCTCGCAGATCCATTTCCACATCGTCCAGGTAGGCGATGCATCAAGCGGACTCAATGTAGTAGTTGTACATTGAGTTGATGGCCTCGGAGAGCTCAGCGCTGGAGGTTTTGTCGATACAGCAGGTATCGCTCCAAATATACTTGAGTCCTCTCGAAATTGCAAGACAGCAAGTTGTTTCCAATTTCGAATACCCTTTCTTGTTTCGCGTGACAGTCCTGTCAGGTGTTGCCATGTCGACGTAGAGTATCTCTTCGTCTTTCCATCGGTGTGAGAGGATCGCATACGGGGGGTATCACTACCGAGGAATTCGCACAGAGATATGTCGAGGTGGCTCTCGGCATCTTCGCCTAGCTTGACGCGGAGCAGCCGCATGGTTCGCGCCTGCTATAGTTTATACCTTAGAGATTCTCACTCCACTCCAGTCACAACCGCGCCAGTCCTGTCGATCGCGTCGGTAGCAACCAAGTAAAAATTTTCGCAGACAATAAAGCATTTCATTTGATACCCGGTGATATCGTAAATGCTTTGGGCACGCGATAATTAGAACATAATGTAGTGTAGGAGGTCAGGCTGAAAGAGGCCAGAGTGGCTTGCCTTACACTCTAACTTTAGCGCCTCTATCTCATTGGGCAACACGTATAGGCACAGCCCCCTCCATAAGCAAGGTCACGTGTATCTCAGATTGTGACTCGAAGTACAAAAACAATATTGGACCTAACATTGACTTTCCTCCCAAGCTCATGGCAACTTCACATCAAACTTACCAGTAGCCTTCGGCCCCGACAAAACCCACAATATCCCTCCATCAACGCACTCATCCCAATGCTCCGAAGCCTTGAGCGCCTTCCCAAATCGCCTATACGAATGCGGCACGCCCTTAAATAGCGTAATATCAGTCGGCACACCGGCTTCCGACAGCAGCTTAGCATACAGCAACGCCTCATCACGCAACGGGTCCATCCCAGCGATACCGAACACCGTCGGCGACAACCCCTTGACCTCTTCCTGCGTGGCGTTCACGATGTTGAGTTTGGTGTCTTTCAAGTCAGGCGTACCTGCTTTCAAGAGGCCGGTGAACATATCGATGGCCTTCTTGGGGAGTGTAGGCGCGTTTTCATTTTCGATGTAGGAGGAGGACTTGAGCTGCTTGCCTGGTCCTTGGTCGTACGTTGTTGGCGCTGCGAGGCAGGGGATCATAAGGATCTGACCGGCTAGTTTGGGTAGGCCTTTGATCACGTCGCTTTTTCCTAGGTGCTGCTCCAGTGCAAGGGAAGCCGCGAGTTGACCTCCCGCGGAGATGCCACCGACGATGACCTTGGACGGGTCGCCTCCAACCTCGTCCATGTTCTTGTGCAGCCATGCCAAAGCGTCATGTGTGTCGTTCCATGCCGTAGGAAACGGGTGCTCCGGTGTGTGTCTGTAGTTCACATTGAGCACAACACAGCCGGTCTTGATAGCAGTCTGCGAGCTCAATGGATCCTCGCCGCTGAGTGTTCCTAACAAGAAACCTCCTCCATGGAAGTAAAGATATACCGGAAGTTTGTCGGATGCATCCTTCTTCACGGACCGATAGGTTCGCGCTTCGATTGTGGACCCGTCCCGAGTAGGTATCGTGTAGTCTTTGGTCTGCACATGGGGTGCGAACAGCTTCATGGCTTCTGCGGCTCGTGCGTCCTTTTCAGCGTTCAAATTTGTTCTGAGCGCGATTGGATCCATCAATTGGTCGAAAGGCATTCCAGGTAATGACTGCTCCACGGCCAGCCATTCCTCGGAGGGGCCGCCATACTGTGAGAAATCCAAGGCCATGATGATGTTAAAAGAGGATTTTTGATCAATTCGCTGGCTTGTCTTTGCTGCTGCGAGCTACAACTCATCTATACGAGGGGAAACGCATCTTCAAATATTTATCACAATTGCCGAATACACTACCCCGTGAGCTCAACATCTACATGTTCCCGCTAGCGTCAACCCCACGATATACCGAGGTAGACGTCTTGGATCGTTACTCGGTCTTAACCGCGCCCCGAGCACCGAGTTGACTATTCCCTGCACACTGTTCAAGACCCCGCCGCACCCGCTCTGAACGCCGCGTTGACTATTCCCTGCATACTGTCCGAGACCCCGAAAGCCGTACCTGCCGCACCCACCCCTAACTCCTCCTGGAAATAACTCCGCATTTCCCAAAGCAGCAATGGCAGAAATACCATCAGAGCCCCCACTACGCGGTCTCAAAGGCAAAGTCGCCATCGTCACAGGCGCCGGCTGCGCAGGCGACGGCATCGGCAACGGGCGCGCGATATCCATCATGCTCGCTAACGAGGGCTGCAACGTCGTGTGCCTGGATCTGAATCTATCCTGGGCGGAGAAGACAGCAGAAATGATAGCTTCGAAGCCTCATCGCGGGAAAGGCATGCCCATCAAGGCCGATGTAACAAAGGCAAGCGACTGCGACGCAGCCGTCCAGATAGCGCTGCAAGAATTCGGCAGACTGGATATTCTCGTCAATAACGTCGGTGTTGCAGGGCCGCCTGGAACAGCCGTGAATGTTGATATGGGTGCTTGGGCCAAGGGGCTGGAGATCAATGTCAGCAGTATGGTGCAGATGGTCAAGTATTGTGTGCCTGCTATGCAGAAGAAAGAGGGCGAGGTCAAGGGGAGTATCATCAACATGGGGTCGGTTGCGGGTTTGAAGGGGGGAACCCCGCATTTGTTGTATCCAACGTCCAAGGGCGCGGTGGTGAATATGACGAGGGCCATGTCTGCACACCATGCTGCCGACGGGATTAGGGTGAATTGTGTTTGTCCTGGTGTGAGTACGCGTGTTTTGAGGAGTGAGTGTTCTGGCTAACGGGTTAGATGCTTTATACGCCTATGATGTACGCGGGAGGTATGACTGAGGAAGCTCGCGAAGCAAGAAAGGGAAGAAGTTTGTTGGGTACGGAGGGTAACGGTTGGGATGCTGCTTGTGCAGTTACGTTCCTCGCCAGCGACCATGCGAGATGGATCACAGGTGCGGTGTTGCCTGTCGATGCGGGTGCTACGGCAGCAGTCGGCATCGGGATGCCGAAAAGTGCAAGCGTTAATGGATAAGTATGAAGGCGCAGGATTAAACACGACAACATGTACCGAACTCCACACCATGAATACTCCCTCTCCTATCAATGCTTCCTCGCCCATAACACCGCCCAGCCCAACACCCGATACACGAAAACTATAACAAGCAAATACCCCACATACTTTCCCATACTCCCAGTTCCAAACCCATACACAGCCAGCACGGCCTTACCCTCAACCTCACACTGATCCTCCAGCGCACTGGCATACATGCACTGACACCCGCCATCAACCAACCTCTCACAAGCATAGTTCCTCTTGCCAAACTCATTCACCATCATGCCGCGGAAAACATACGCCTGATAATCAATATAGTGGAAAACGTAGCGCCAGAACACGTTGAGAGTATCCGGCTGCACCATAAACCCATTCACGCACATCCACAAGCCATTCGCAAACGCCGTTGCCGCAAGCGCGACCACGAAAATCGGGATGAGCGAAGACAGCAGCACAACGAGCGACTCGGCAGCCAGCAGGTCGAGGAACAGCCACAGAACCCACGTCCAGAAGCCGTCGGCCGTGGGGCGAAAGTTCCCAAGCCAGTAGCTAATCACACTGAAGAGAATGGTAATGAGGAACAAGAACGGCACGCCGACGATGAAGTTGGATAGCATGAAAGCCGTGGGGCCGTAGAGTCCGTTTGCGCGCTCTTTGCGGTAGATGGAGAGGTCCTCGAGGTAGGCGGGGATGTAGGCGACGGCCATGAAGGACATGAATGCGCCACCGAAGAAAATGGCGTTGGTGAAGGCTTGGATGTTGGATTGCACGGCGGAGAGACGCAGCCAGACTGTGCCCATCATTATGGCTAGGCCGATGTACATGGCGATCCTGATCCCGTAGGCGACGATGTCGCGGTGCGATTTTATTAGCGAGCGGTGGGTTAGAGTGAGCAGGATGCTGAAGGGGCTTGCGGTGGTGGAGGAGAGGGATATGAAAGGCGTGGTCGTGTTGGTGGAGGGCGTGCGGAGGTGGTTGGATAGAGCATTTGCGGTGGGGGAGTTGTGCCAGGAAGTGTGGAGATGAGTGAGGCGTTGGGTTGCGGCTTGGGTGTCAATGCTGAAATCTGTGTTTACGAGGTCGATTGCGAATTCGGCGGGGTTGGTGTATAGAGGCATCTTGGGGATAGCATGTTAGTTGCTGGACCATCTTGTAGGTTATGTATGCTACTCACTTGGTATCCCAGGCCAGCAAAGTAATCGCCTAGCTGCTTCACTACGCCATTGTACACGACCTTTCCCTTACTCAACAGCATGAGCTTATCAAATAGTTCGAATGTGGTGGTGGACGGCTGATGGATCGAGGCGACGACAAGAACCTTGTGTTTCTTTGCAATATCCCTCACGAACTTCATCACCTCGTAGCTGGCCGCAGAATCCAAACCGCTGGTCGGCTCGTCAAGAAAGAGTATCTTCGGGCTGGTGATGAGTTGGCTGGCCACGCTGACGCGTCGCTTTTGTCCACCGGATACTCCCTTGCGGATGGGTGTTCCAATGAGAGTATCGGCCTGGTTCTGGAGACCAAACGACGCTAGCAGACTGGATATACGGGCCTTTCTCGCAGCCTTACTTATCGAGCTATCATGTCGATGTCAGTGAGATGCGATGTAATGGTGTAGTTAAGACGGACCTGGGAAGCGCAAGTTGAGCCGCGAAATGCAACGTCTCCCTAACAGTCAGAGACCCCACAAGGGCATCTTCTTGCTCGACATAGCTGCTCAGTTTGCGGAAAGATGCCAGCGTCGTCGGGGTGCCATTGATACAGAGATTTTGTTTGATCTCAGCGTTGGGCATCGCAGCTCTATGAGCTAGTACGTTGAGTAGCGTAGTCTTTCCAGATCCACTGGGGCCCATCAATGCGAGTATCTCCCCGGCCTCCAGTATGCCACTCACGTTGGAGAGAATGTCTATGGGCTGTTTGGAAGTTCGGTCCTTGACGGTGACAGTAACATTCTCCCAACTGAAGCTTTGGACCACGTCATTGGTGAGATGCGCATATTCTGAGCCGTTCGGACTCTTTTCAATGTCTTGTGATTCGTTTATTGATGACATGATTGATGACCTGCGGGCTGCGTGTGGTGGAGTCGGGATTCAAGGGAGATGGATATCCAAGGAGCGAAACCTGAAAACATGTAGCGAAACTGGCGACCATCATTTGAAAGAGGTGAATGAATATATCAACAGTCATCTTTCCCTCAGGCGTCCAGATACGGGCCGAGTATAAAGATATCGGCGACTAAGGCCGTGTAAGCGCTGACCTGAAGGCTGAACCCCTACCCCGTAAGTTCAGTGCCGAGAGCGCATGTCTTCGTAGATCAGCATTAGAAGCAATGTGCTATCACATGCCTAAGAGCGGCTATTCGTGTGAAAATTGCGCAGAGACGCGAAAGGATAAGGCCTTTGTGGTGTCCAGCAAATCGGGGATCATATGCAAGGCGCTCCTTCAGAACTGGCATGCAGGAAGCAGATAACCAATATTGTCTCGCCTCGGGCCGCGTGGGATGGATCATCGAATCGCGGTGAGGCTGAAGACACCATCGCGCTGCAAGTCAGCCTCCAAGCCATCACATCCGTAGGAAGATGCAGAATTGCGGTGACTAAGATCACGTCAGTCGTGTCGAATGTTTTAAGTCGCCGTGTCGGCTCGGGGACGTTGGCAGACGCGCGGCCGTTAATTGGCTGAAGGGTGCAACCTCGCCGACGTTCCAATTATCCAAGGAGGCTGTCTTGTCGCGCCTAATTTTTCCGCAATTCTTTAACGATGGAAATGCCCAGACCGTGGCTGCAGAAAAATATTACAGTGCATTCGAGCCATGGTATGCTACATCGCCCACACCAGTTCAGACCTGCCCCAATTACCACCCCCTCCTGACTGCGCACTCTTGTTTAATACATGAACTCGCTGAGCTCTAACAACTGCGCATCCAGCGACCGCTTGGCTTGTACACTGGCCTCCCTGTTCTCGGCATTGACCTTTTCCTCGTAGGTCATTTCCAGGAGTTTCCTTACACCGTCTTCCCCGAAAGTCTTCCCAGGGACACCGAAGCCCTTGCCGTACTGTTTCGCTCTCGCAACAATGACATCCGGGCCTGCAGTGAACATATCAAAGAACAGGGCTGCGTAAGGAAGTGTCGCACCGTCCTCGATGTTCTTCAGGTTTTGTTGGAGGACAAGGATGTTGAGCTGCATCAAGGCGCAGCCGTTGGTGTTCATCCGCTCAATCTTGGACGTACAAAGGGTGAAGAGGTACGTGTCCATCAACGATGCCAGACCACGCGTGATGTGGCTGTAAGAGGTTGCGGGGATGTATGTCGAGACTTCGGTATCGAAGGAGATGAGAGTTGAGTTGAGTGCCAGGATGGCTGGGTCAGGGTCGCTGAGAAGAGTGTCGATGTAGATATTGGATTGTGTGCTCGCGTTGAGTGAGTACAATATCGTGCTGCGGATGGATAGATGTAGGGTGCGCAAGACACGAGTCGAGAGAGAGTGATAGGTTGATACCACTGCGTCGAATATGCTAATTGGAATTAGTGTGCGTTCTTGGAAGCGGAAGGTGAGTTACTTACGCGGCGGTGTCTGTGCTCAACGGCAAGTAAATTGGAGCACCCTGAGGTCGGGGGTCTGAGGACTGAAGCTGAGTCCATCGTCTGTTGTGCCTTTGGCCGCTTTGTTCAATGTTCATCGGATCAGAGGCACGATCACTAATGTGCCTCAGCTGTGCTGTCTTGGTAGCCAGCCACTTCATGCTGGTGTACAGTAAGCACAGATTGACGATGCTCTTCTTGTCTTGAATCATGTCAGCCTGGTCGAGAGGTTCGTCCGCCTCGACAGCTTCAATCAGTAGAGCGACTTCGTTCTCGACGGCCTGGTTGAGGTTTTCGTGGTCAGAGGGATCTATCCGCGCCAATCGAGCGATCAGTTCTTCCATGGCATCCGACTCGGCCCATACAGCTGGCGCTTTCATGAGACGGCCACTAGCCGTAGCTTGTGAGCGACTGACGAGCGCTTTGTACCATCCGGTACACTTCTGGGCGTATGTATCCATCTGGTTGACGATGAGTTGGGAGAAAGCTTGATCGTGCGGAAGGTTGTCAAGCATCTTGCAAAAGGCTGAGATGAGTGTGAAAAATTGAGCAGTGCCCTGGAAAGTTAGCTTGGAAACAATTTTTACAATATGGCTTCATACCTTGAAGATGGGTTTCTTGGAGTGTCTTGCCCAGTGTGCATCCTCAGTGAACGAGTCGACCTCAATGAAAGTTTGCGCGCAAAGCTCGACCAGAGTCTCGTCTAGCTGCGGGTGGAAGACGTTGACCAGGAAGTCGTCAAGGAACGATGTCAATGTGCTCAAGCTAATGTCAGCATTTGATGGCACGACTTCCTTGAGTCTGTTGAGGAAGTCTAGCGAAGGCGGCAACAGGATACCCATGTTAAAGACGCTTGGCTCGACGAGGAGCTTGTGTCCAGTCGCACTACCATCAAGGTTGGTGGTTGTGTTGGTGTTAACATTGTCAAGTCTCTTTGAGTCGGAAACGAGCCCCGGCACAGACGTCTTGAGAATGAGTTCGAGATCGTCCCGTTCTTTGGAGAGCTCAGACGCCTTTGTGTCGACATCGGTCAGCTTGAACATGCGCTTGTTTCTATCTCGTGGAGCACGAGAGAAGGCGCTAGCCGCAGATTTCTGGCCCTGGCCGCCTCTATAGGAAGCCTCACCGTCAGTGGCAAGGTAATCGTGAAGAAGCGATCGCATCTTAGAACATGTCAGCAAGTCACCACGACAAAGGTCAAAAGTTTGCCTACCTCGCTCTGATATAGCTTCCACAACTCCTTAAAGCCACGGGTAAGTGTCGCGTTCGATGAGGTCCGACCTTCGCGTCGAACAATGCCTGCGACTACATCGTGGACGACCCTATGACTTTCTGCAATGGCTTCGAAGCGTGCGTATAATGTCCACATCAAGTCGTTCAGGAGTGTGGTTCGAACATCTTCGCTCTCAATCTCGGTCTTGGACTTGGCGCCCTTCTTCGCCGTGTAGGCGCGCAGGATGCTTGGGTGACGTTGGGCCACTTCGTTGTTAGACTTGTCAACAACCTTGAACAATTCAACTGGTAACCTCTGTTCAATGGTGTCGACTGCCATGTCTAGGCGGTTCATCTTATTCAATGCCTCTATGACGAGCCGTATGTACTGGAAGGTATCTGCCTCTGGGTTGTGGGTAGAGTCATCGGTCATCTAGGGCGGTTAGCATGATAGAGTAGTGTGTGGAGCTTACATACTGCTTCAGAGGTATCAAGGCCGTCAAGGAAGTAGTACAAAAGTCGGCCTCTAGCATCAGCCTGCGCACGCTGGGATACATCACCCTTGACCTGGTTATGAGCGTACTCTTTCCACCTGTCTTCGCAGTAGGGTGATTTGAGATAGAGATGGCTGTGAAGTTCCTCGATCAGAATGTCAGTCAGGGAGACCTCTTGATTGCTGAGATATGTGCGCAGATCGGATAAAGCTCCAATCTTCTCCATTTCCGTCTTTCTTATCATGCGCAGGGCATCTTGCAGAATGTCGACTGCGGTGAGGAAGCGCTTCTCCGATATCCGTGCCTCCAGCCTCTCCGGGACTAGTTGTAGTTTCTCAATGGTATCGAGCATTTGCAACATTTCATCGTAGTTCTGGGAAGTGGTCGCAAACTCTCGCAGCTCTGGCTTGGCGGTGGAAAGCTGCGACTTGGCGGATACAAGGGAGCCCTTTAGCGTTCTGACGCGATGCTGGGAGCTTTGGAGGCTAGATTGGATTTGATGGAAAGTACCAATGGAGCTGTTGAAACCCTGGTGGTGCTCTGCTACTGTTAGCCGAGTATCAGGGCCTTGATGGGACAAAGTGTACCATTGACGATGCCCTTGAGCGCGCTCTGCAACTGATCATGGGTTTGTTGAAACTGCCCGGCTTGACTTGCCAGACCAAGCGAGCTCGAGTCCATGAGTTTCAGAGCTACTTCAATGGGGACACATTGGTCTTTAGTCATAAACTCCCAGTTCTGGCGTATAAACTGCAGGACCTCTTCGATGGCCTGGCTTCCTTGGCCGTAGTTTGCATTCCTGGGCCTGCTTCCATTCTGTCGTTCACCACTGCGACGCTTCGCTGGAGAGCGCTCGATACTGGTTGGCCGCGTAACCTTGGCGGGACTCCCTTCGCGGGCAGAGAAGCCACCCCCGCCATAACCACCAGGCCTGCGTTCGCGGTCGCCGCTGGGTCTTCTCTCCATGTCATCCTCTTGGGCAAGGCCACCGTATCCGCCGGGACGTCGTGGGCGATCGCGCTCATTGCTCGGTCGTGATGGGTAGCTGTCTGCAGGGCTGTTCATGCCTCCGTATCCGCCCGGTCGCCGTGGCCGCTCACCGCTGGGGCGACCTTCATAGTTGGCGTCACTTGCGCCATAGCCATTGTATCCTCCTCCATTGGCACCCGCCTGCGAGTAGCCTGGGATGCGCGACATGGCTCTTTTACGTGATGCAAGGGTTATTACTGCTTATGTACGAAGGACATGTGGTCATTGCTTGCGGTGGTGAGATTTGCGCATGGTTCGAGGCATGTGGTGGTAATGTCTATGTATATGTTGCGGGGAGCTCGGGGGTGTGTACGTCGAGGGAGCAGGGATCACGAAAGTCGCGACTAAGATGGAGACGAATAGAAGAGTCAACAAAAGTGATAGATGACGGCGAAACCAGACTTGGCGAAGATTATCGCATTGCCTACGTATTCAATCCAAACTTGTAATGCGTAGTTGAAACGATAATCGTGGTCAGGCATCATGGTCGCGACGCGCGCCAAGGCTCCCGTTCCGCACGTTCTGCCGATTCCGCGCTCCCTAGAAGCTCTCACTCGCGATTCTTTGTCAAACCATCACCGCAGGCTGGAAACCGCCTTGCGCCCTCACTCTGCCACCAAAGCCGCCCCCTGGAATGTCGCGTTGATCCCGCCTCTGCATCTGAATCAATCGCTGAATCAGCAACACTCGACGCCGAATTCCCCCCAGCATGGCCGCAGTCCACGCCAACGGCGCGAATGGCGTAAATGGTGCTGGCGGCATGTTTCCACCACCGCGCTACTCGGACGTGCCCAGCTCCATCACCATATCGGTCGCCGATGATGAGGGAGGCCAACTTGATGTCGAGATTCCGCTCGACGACCAGATCCAGGATGACCCGACGGAGCTATGCGACATCTTGGAGGCCGAGAAGAGCGCGACATCAACATGGGTCCAGGTCGCCGTCGCCTACGCAAAGCACAGGAGGATAGAGACGGCCATAGACGTGCTGAAGCAGGCCACCGACGTCTTCAGCCGTGCGCGCACCGAGGACAGACTCAGCATTCTCAACGGCCTGTGCTGGCTCTACCTCCTCAAGTGTCGCGAGGCACCACGCGTGAAGCCCCGTATGTGTTTCTTTTTTGTGTCTCTCTCCCGATTCCGGCGACTAACACGGCCGCAGAAAATGGCGACCCAGACACGAAACTGAAGGAATTCTGGATCCAAGCAGCCACGGGCGTGCTCAACGATGCCTCACGAATCAGCCCCTCGCACCCCCCGCTCTTTCTGGCTCGCGGAGTCCTATACCTACTCAGAGCCTCCCTCCAGGGCCCTGCCACCACGGCTGGCTCAATTGTCAGCCCCGAGCGCATGGAGACGCTGAAGCAGGCTGCCAAGTGCTTCGAGGACGCGCTGAGGACATCCCACGGAAAGAACCTGATGGCCAAGATGGGCAAGGCGCGCGTCCATTACTCCATGGGCAAGTGGGCTGAGGCCCTGAAGGGATACCAAAACGTCCTAGAAAGCTCTCCCGACCTTCTCGACCCAGACCCACGCATCGGTATCGGCTGCTGCTTCTGGCAACTAGGCTACAAGGACGAAGCTGCCACCGCCTGGCAGAGGTCTCTTGAGTTGAACCCCCAGTCCAAGGTTGCCCTAATCTTGCTCGGCATCTACAACTTCCAGCAGACGGCCAATCTCTCAACCTCGGATCCCAAGTTCGCCCAGCTCATCAAGAAGGCCACGGGCGAATACATCCAGCCCGCCCTGAAGCTAGACAACCAATACCCGCTTAGTTGTGCTACAGTCGGTAGCTACCTCGCTCTCCGAAAGGACGTGAACAAGACCGAGGACGTAGCGAAACGCGCCATTGAGCTCACCGACACCAACGCGATCGCCAGTGATGGCTGGTATCTACGCGCCAAGATGGCCCATCAGCAGGAAAACACCGCACTGGCTGCAGAATACTACTCCAAGTCTGACCAGGCTCGAGGAGGTGAAGAGCGGGGTTTCATACCAGCCAAATTCGGATTGGCTCAGATGAATGTCATAGTGAACAACTACGACGGCGCCAAGTTCCGCCTCGAAAAGATCTTGCAGCAGTCCCCCAACGTGGAGGCGCAAACTCTTCTTGGAACTCTGTACGCCGAGGACGTATTCAACGCTCAGAACAACAACTCGAACCAAGACAAGTCTGCCGAGCTGAAGAAGGCGCTCAAATATCTTGAGAGCGTCCAGAGTGCATGGAAAGATCCAAAAAAAAAGGTCGTGCCCGACCAGTCGGTACTTCTCAACCTAGCTCGGCTTTACGAATCTGACCACCCTGAGAGGAGCCTGAAATGTCTTGAGGAGGTGGAGCAGATGGAGATTGAAGCCATTCCAGAAGACGACTACCCAGAAGGCGCCGCAGAAGGTGCCGAGCTCACAAACGCGCTCCGCGAAATGCTGCCACCACAACTGCTCAACAATATGGGCTGCTTTCACTTCCAAGCTGAGCGCTACGTCCGAGCTCAGGAACTTTTCCAAGTCGCCCTCACTGCATGCGTCAATGCCGAGAACCGCGACGACACCATCGATACTGATGCACTCGTTACTTCCATCAGTTTCAACCTTGCCCGAACCTACGAGGCCGAAGGTCAGCTGGACGAGGCCAAGAAGGTATACAACAGTTTGCTCCAAAGACATCCCGATTACGTTGATGCACGCATCCGCCTTACCTACATGTCGCTAAAGGAGCATCCTCAAGACGAGGGCCCCAGGGCTGTCAAGGATCTCTTCAAGGAGAACGAAGACAACATCGAGGTCCGAGCCTTGTACGGGTGGTACATCAACAAGTCGAAGAAGAGGACGTCCAACTTTGCAGCAGATGACGAACAGCGACTTTACAAGCACACTCTGCAAAAATCAGACAAGCATGACCGGTACTCGCTCATGGGTATGGGCAACATACACTTGGCCATTGCCCGTGAGATGCCTCGCAGTTCGGAACAAGACAAGGAGAAACGCCGGAAAGGATACGAGCGAGCCGTTGAGTTCTTCGACAAGGTGTTGCAACTAGACCCAAAGAACGCATACGCAGCCCAGGGTCTCGCAATCGCGCTAGTTGAAGACAAGAAGGACTACTCAACAGCTCTACAGATTTTTACCAAGGTCAAGGAGACACTGAAGGATCACAGCGTCTTTGTCAACTTGGGTCACACGTACTGTGAGATCAAGCAGTATGCACGAGCGATTGAAAACGTACGTATAGTTATCCGTGTCTTGAAGCACATGCTAATACATCATAGTACGAAGCAGCTCTATCGAAGAACCGCCATAACGACCCGAAGATTCTGGCCTGTATAGGACGAACATGGTACCTCCGGGCTAAACATGACCGCAGCATAGCCGGTATGCGTACTGCACTTGACTACTCAAAGCAAGCCCTCAAGGCCGCTCCTTCCGACCTCAACGCCCAGTTCAACGTTGCTTTTGTCCAATTCCAGATCGCTACCATGGTCTACAACCTCCCAGAGCAGCGTCGTACTCTTGAAGAAGTCGATGATGCCGCAACAGGTCTCAACGAAGCCATCGAGGCGCTTGAGAAGCTCGCCAAGGAAGAAAACCCACCTTTCCCCCGTGCCGATATCACCTCCCGAGCCAACATGGGCCGCAACACGATGGTCAAGCAACTCGAGCGCGCCCATGAGAGCCAAGCCGCATACGAAGGCGAGAACGCGACGAAGCTCGACCAAGCCCGGCGCCTCCGCGAAGCCGAAGTGCGCCGCCGCGAAGAAGAAAAGAAGCGCGTAGAAGCCGAGGCCTTGGAACGGAAGCGCAAATACGCCGAGGAGCAAGAACGTCTCATGCAGCGCGACCGCGAACTCATGGAGCGCCGCAACGAAGAAGAGCGCAAGCGAATGGAAGAAGACGAGGACAAAGAACTCCGCAAAGCCGAGCGGAAAGCCCGCGGCCCCAAGGGGCCCAAGCGGAAGAAGAAGGACGCAGATTCCGACACCGACGGTGCGCCCTCCGATGACGACGAACCTCGCTCACGACGCAGGAGGACGACCGCGAGCGGCACAGAGGAACTCTCGGATACTGAGCGCCCCCGCGAGAAGAAGAAGAGGAAGCTTGCGCGCAAGAGTGAACCTACAGGCAAATACAAGTCTGCAGAGTTTATCGACGATGATAGCGATGACGATGCTGCGCCTGCTGATGATGCGGACAAGGGCGATGCTGCACCTGGATCTGATGATGAAGGCGCTGCTGCTGCCGCTGCCCCTCGACCTCGCAAGGCTCGTGTCGTCGACGACGAAGACGAGGACGAGGATGAGGGTACTGCTGCGCCCAAGGCAAACGGAGATGTAGCCATGGACGAAGATGAAGACGAGTAGGATCGTTTTCATCTCGTGCAAGGCGCGCCGTGATTCCAGTTCCAGGGAGGTCATAACCTTGTAATCTTTTGGTGTTAGATTTTTATCATCTCATGCTACTCCTTTTTCTTCTTCGGCTTTTCTTGTCTGCATCAGCGCTATGGCGTCCAGGGAAGGGTAAAGTAGGCAGGCAGTTATTCATTTCATTCTTATTTTGGAAACGGAATTGCTCGAGACAAAAATTTGTATACCACTTGGTGCTAGAAGGGGCTAGCTAGCTGGCTGAAATGGGTCAAGATAATCAATTCCATGTACAATTGTATCGTTATGCGCTTTCGTTCCCTGGTGACAAGAACTGTGGTTATGGTTATCTGTTCTGTGTACCTCATACCATATCTCCAGCCCCACCTCTAACCACAGCTACCCAACCACTCTACAGCGCCCACTCATCCTTATCATCGCTCGCCGTGATAAACGGCTCATTGACGAGTTTAACTGCCAGCTCACTACACAGCACACTGTTCAACGTTAGCATCAGACTCTTCTCTCATCACCGGACAACTAGGTAACTTACCAACTACTCCCCACCAAAGCATCCAACTCCCTGATGGCCCTCTCCCTCCCCTTGCCCGTCTTAACCCCCTTCTGCACCTCAACCTGCAACTCGGCAATGCGCTTCCCGCGCGCAATACCCGCAAGCTGCACCACCTTCTTGGCGAGACAATCACTGTGGAATGCGTGTTGACACGGGAACACGAAGAACTGACGTGCGAGCAGGGGTAGCCCGCAGATGTAGCATCGCTCCCCCGGTTCCACAATCGCATATCGCTGATCCAGGGCCTTGATGTCCGACTTGATATGTGTAGCAGTAGCTTCACTATCATCCATCTCCTGTTTCAAGTCATCGATTTTACGACTATAGTCCTCGAGCGCGGCGCAGATTTCTTCTTTGAAGTCGTCGATTACCACGAAGTCGGGGAAGAAGGGGATAAGATCTTCAATGCGTAGGAGGTCGACGCGGCGCAGGAACTCGATGGCGGTTTTGATGCCGCTGGATTGGGAAATTACTTTCTTGGCGATGGCGAGCCAGAGCTTTTTGCGCAGCGCGGGGGACGTGTTGGAGCGGTCGGCGACGCTGGAGGCGAGGTCGACTTGGTCGTATTTTAGTGCTAGGTCTACGGCTTGTACGTATTGCTGCATGGAGCTGTAAATGTGTACGCAGGATTGGACGCGCTTGTGTTGGATGCAGAGGCGGAGGGCAAAATCGGCGTCGTAGTTTTGTTCGTGGGCGAGGGATTGACCTTCGAGGTAGGCGAGTAGCGCAGACTCATCTGCCGTGGGATGGGATGCGTAGATGGAGATGAGTGTGTTGTGGACCGCGGCGTCTGTCGAGTTATGCTGGTTGATCTCGAAGAGAAGGTAGCGGACTGCTTGGTTTTGGTTGAGCGAGGCCTTGGTATGGTTGTTGTAGTTAAGGAACGCTGGAATAAGCTTCTGTGCGTCAAAAGTCGAGTGGCGCATCATGATGTCCACAAGCTCTACTGGCACATGCGCCATGAGCACGGAGCTGTACTTATAAAAGATCTCTGGGTCTGTCTGCTTCTTGAGAACGCCCAAAGATTCTTGCCATCGCTCTCGTTGCACCCAGTAGGAGAGTACGTAGTTGTAGTCGTTGATTACTGTCGCAAAATACAGCAGCTCTTCTTCTCGGCCATGGCTACTTATGATCTCGTATACCGTCTTGCGATCTAGATCAGCTTTGTACTTGGTCACGAAATCTTGGTACTCTCTTCGAATAACAGAGAGTTGATCATGAGTCTCGGCAGTGTTCATGCTCTCCGAAAGCTCTGCCTTTGTTGTGATAGTGTCGTCGAGGGTATTGAGCTTGGCCATATAGAGCTCAATCAGCCAAATAGCAACCATGGTCCGTTGCATGATGGATCCCTTCTTCAAAGTCGACAACTTCGTCACTAGGTACTTCCGCAGGGCATCTTGTTCGCCGTTGTCGATGAATGTCAGCGCGACTTGCTCAAATGGTTTTGTGCTTCGCCCGTAGACAGTCGCTGCTTCCATGAATTGATTTTTGCCAACGAGGTAGTCTCCGGATGCTGTAGCGACCGCATCTTTCTGCGCCGGTGTTTTTGCGTATTGCGACGCCGCTTCGAACTGTTGTGACTTGAGCAAGATCTTCCAAATATCTCTGCTCTCGTCTGTCACTACCACCTCAAAAATCTCCTGTGTCGTGAAGAGCCAGTAGGTGTTCTTCTTCAGGTCGGCTACTAATCCTAGTGCGCTCTGCCCAGGCTCAAGCACAACCTGATCAAGCACGACTGTATCATCAAGGCGGTTGATGGCAACAATCCGGCCCTCGACGAGCTGAAGGATATGCCACTGACTCAACACCATAGACGTAACAGCATCTTGTGTTCTCCGGGTGCGCCCACTAGCAGTGTGTGAGGGCGGCACCTGAGACCTTGGCAGCATCCTTGAGTCTCCAAGCACTTTACCGCCAAGCTCAGAGGTGTCTGGCGATTGGTACAGCTTTCCATGGAGTACCCCCTGCGAGGTAAGCCAGCCAAACGTCCTTTCTGTATGCGAGTCCTCCCGGTTGGGGCTATCCTGGCTCTCCGGGGAGACGGCGAGTAGTGACGCTGCTGTCGGAGCCACATTCGACACCTCGTGGACCGTTGCAGATTCGCTTTCGAAAAGTCTCGAGAAGATGGAACCGCTTCCCTCGTTTCCCTGCCGTCCAATCTTGCCAGCGAAATGTAGAAACGTCGAAGGGGTCGCGACGATGATGCGACGCAAATCATTGCGCCCAGGCACTGTGTCGATCCACAGACCCGTGATGGGGCCATCATTTGTCCTGTATACACTCTTCAAATACCTCTCCTCTCTTCGGTAAAATTCAGATGATGGCTCAATGTATACTTCGTACACATTGCCGTCTGACGCTCCAACCAGGATCTCCCTCGTCGATGCGGTCGGTTGGGAGGGGTTCCATGCTATGCTCTCTATGACGGTTCCTTTCAATCTTGATAGCGCCTTTGGTGTCCGCGATTGCGTGTGGAGGTAGTAGTTTTCGGCGAGGGTAGTGGTTACGATAAGATGGGACGCGGAGGGGTCGAGGAAGAGGCGCCTTATGACGCCAATCTCTGAGGGCTTCTTCGGCAGATCAATATCTATAGTCATGTAAGCACCCGTTCATTGTAACCCCCTGGTGTCTGGGTACGCTTGACGAACCGTCTATGTCTGCAGGGCTGTCCAGATCTATTCGCAGGATGCGGCCCGTCGAGAGGGCCAATATGAGGACATTGTTTGCTACGGCAGCGGCTACAAAGTCTGACGATATGTTGAATTGCAGGGACACGCGCTCTATGTTGAACATGGAGAGGGAGGAATCCTCTTGCATGTTACTCGTGCTAGGCGGCGCATATCCGCTCGACATGTCGTACGCCATCTTGGGACTTGAGATGGGCTGACCGCTATCGCGCTATCGCAGTCATATTTTGCGCAACACACTACAGCTCTTCCTGCTCTTAGTACCTCTCCGAGCTCCGTTGCGCAGGCTCGTTATTGATGTGGAAGCGTGTTGGCGGCCTTGAGTGACGACTGAGCTGGGAGCTTGGACGTCGGCGATGGAGCGGAGATATGCCGGCTTTAGCCTCACGTCATGTGAACTCGCGTTTCGCCGACGCAGTCCCAAGGTTGTCGTTCATCCCTCGAGCCCCAAGCTCACGCAACGAGCAACACTCGGTTTTGACTGAGAATGTAGGCACGCTATTTGAACCGACAGACCTTCTTGTAGATCTGTCCCCCATCGTTCGCCTTGCCTTCAGCACCACGCAAGCTCTGAGTATATATTGTTCAAATTTGTGTTATCTTTCACATACGACCATAGGATCTTGAGAACAAGGCTTCCCGTTCGCTCAGCCCTATTTAAGCAAGATACCGGCGGATTAGTAGTTAGGTGGGTGACCACTAGCGAATCCCCGCTGTTGTATGTTTTTTGCTGTGCCAGTCGGTCCGACTCGGAGTATACCGAGTAACAACGGGCGAGCCAAGGGCTGCTATCGTGCCTGCTTTTTTGTGCGAGCGTGGAGTGTCTACCGCAGGGGTGAACCAGCAGCACATGCCCTACATTGGCTGCGCCACGGGCAGGCCGGACAACTACGAGGAGCAGCCGCCTCAACACTGCCACGAGGAGAGGGGGCTCGTCGCGGGGACCAACTATGTAGTCTCAGAATTTCTTGCGCATCTCCCGTCAGTTTTTCGATATCTTGCCCTTCAAGTGCTCACTGTGTCTCACTTCCTCCGATCAGCTTTATGGACAGAAAAGTCCGGATGAAGTCTCTGTCCCTACCTCATATCTCAAAGCTCCATTTCCTCGACAAGAGTAAGGTGCCCGTTCCGATTGTGCCAAAGGAATTCGAGGGGCCAACTTACGCGACACTCCCTGAGATGTTCGATCATCGATTGTCTGGTGTACAATCGACCTTCAATATATCCACCTAAGCAAGTCGAATAGAACATGCCCTCTTCGGGCTGTGAACACGCATCCTCTCCCCACGGGGCGAATATTACACACATATGCAGCCTCACACCTTCGGGCGATGGATCCAACACCGTGATTTCCTCGCGGCTCGCATCTTGCTTATCAACGGCGATATCGCGTTCATGAACTTAAGATACTTGTTCCATAATTCATCGTTAGACGGATACGTGACATGACCTTCCCCATACTCCTCCCTCTGGAACTCTTGTCCGAGCTTGTAATCGTACAGGCGATGTACCTTCTGAATGCTGAACTTGTTGAGCCCATTGGTCCACGTCGAAGGAATGAAGCGGAAACTGGGTACGAATGCGAGATCAGCCGCTTCCATGTGGAAATGGCACTCTGCCCCCTTTTTGTGAGTGGGCGCGTAGAAGTAGCGGCTACCGTTCAGTGCAAGGCAATGAAGACAGGCGCGCGAGTACGAAGGGAGATAGAAATATTATGCTAGCTCTCCGCATCCGTCGCAGGTTCTTTGGCGGAGTTTGAGTTGCAGTCCATGCGCCGTAATGGATTCGGAGGGTTGGATAGCCATGATGCCGCGCAAGATGTTGGGTGCGAAAAGCATGGCCGAGCGGAGCAGCGTCTTGGAATCGACGTAATAATTGGCTGTGCGGTTACAGCGTCGGAATTGGAGAAGGTCTGATATCGAAAGATCCTCAAGAATACAGATCATGAGCTCTACTGGAAGTCGTGATAACAATCCCATGGTCTCCTCGGAGCTTGGGCTCCTGTAGAACTGCGAGCGGTGGCATACGGTGGAGCAGTTGGTCCAGAAAGAACATTCCTGGGCCTAGTTCCGCATGCTTATAGGTAAGGCGCTTGAGGTCTGAAATATCTGGAAGAGTCATACTGTAACACGTAGCACGATTTCCGCGAGAGGGAGTAAGTGGCAAGAGTGTTTTTGTCGGAGGCGCAGCGGGTGTTGGTGAGGATCGGTAGTTAATACGAGGTTGCGTATATCAAAGAAAAGAGAGGTGAAACTGGGCAAGGCGAGGTATCAGTAATATAATATGTTCTACTGTGAACGATGACTCAGCCATTTCGTTCTTGCGCCATGAACCATGGTTCACGCGTGAGACACTTACCCGGGTGGGGATCTTTCACTTTTCCCTAAGTATGATACAACAGCGAGCTCAAGGCTGTTTGAATCTACTATGCTATCATGGTAGGCATGTGAAGCATCAGATGGATCTGCGGGTGTTCCTGCGGATGCGCCATTCGATGACCGTCAAGATGAACCGCCTTCACTGAACATGCACGCGTCTTAGTCCGACACGGTATTCTCAATGCATTTATTAATTAAAACGCCAGTCTCTATGCACGTCGGATTTGGCCATGATAATTTGAAGGTCTTCACGTGTGTCACCCGGCTCGTGGCTCCTTCCTTCGTCAGAAGAAGCCCCAGCGTCACGACCCCTGCATTGCATCTATGTATGAAAGCGCGCTTTCGATCCGTTCTCGTGAAGGCCCTGCACCTAATGAATTAACAGCAGACCTTCGCCTTCTTCAAAAATGCCTCGTGGGGTCAAATCACCTTGTTAGTCCTTTACCCATGCTTTTCCCTTCGTTTGAACCTTCCGTACGAATTCTCGTGTCCCTCAAGACCGAACATTAACTTGCTGGCCTGGCAAGAGTGCTCTCGGACCAGAAGGCAGTGTGTATACATACCTGCCTTTCGGCTCTCTTCTGTTTTTCCTCCAAGCACCACACGCATCCACAGATTTTTTCTTCCTTTCTGAACCGTTCAACAGTCTCTTTGCGGACGTTATGCGCCCGTGTGTCAGTTGCCATTGACCATCAAGTACCATCAACCGTAGTTTCAACCTCTCACGCCCTGGTCCGTCAGCCATTGATCGCTCGGTCGTCTTCAACTCCACCATTCTGAAGTGCCACCAGTGACGCGCAAATGTAACAATTGTGACCTCCCCGGCCACAACGCCGCGGAATGCCCCCGTAACCCTCCGGTCACGAACCTTGCGAGGAGAATGGCCCTCACAGGCGCCGCCATGGTAATTTTGATCAAGCACCACGTTCTTGATCACACATTGACAAAATGACAGCGCCGCAACCTCGAGGCTGACCTGCGCCACCAAGCCCACTGCCGCTCGACCTCTCCCTCGTCCCGCTCCGCCCGCGCCGCCCCGTCACTACCAGCAGGGAGGCAGAGGCTGACCGCGGTCGGCCCACCCACCGCTCCTGCACCATTGTCCCAATTGCCCCAGAGGGAGAGAAGGGGGAGAAGAAGGGGAAAGACTGGGGGAGGGGATGAGTATGCAATCTTATCTCAGAACTCCTCGAGCATCTTCCAGAAATTAGCACATGAGAGGGCCAGGCGCATACCGGTTATAATACACACTGTATTTCTCAAGATTCGCGACCACTAAACTATTAAATTTTGCTCGTGGCTCTCCGAACGCACGCATGGCCGTAGGTACTTCTAACGCCAGTCTTCACTTGCTGCAGGCAATTTAGTCAATTCGGCGCTCTTTATCTTGCCGTGTCGTCGATACTGCGCCTGTATTGCCATCCAGTCATGGAGTTCTCCGTATGATCTGATACGATCCAGTGTGTGTGACGTCTGCGTGTCGAAGCGATAGGGTCGCTTGTGTCTTAATCTTTCCACGCCTGTAGCGACAGTGGGGCGCATACAGCCATGGCTCTTCAGCTTGAGAAATCGAGGGCTGCGATTCAAGCTTCGTTCTGCAAGTGTTTCTGCTGTTTACCAAATGCACAAGTTACATTGTCGAGATTGGTTCCTTGCCGGTGACGAAGCAGCAGCGGTGATGTGGAGCAAAGCCGTATTGAGACGAGCGGTGTTGGCGACTTGCCGTCATTCCAAGGCTTGCTTGGGCTGCTTGTCTGTGCGCTAGAGTTTGGCAGCCCTGCGCACCATCTCTCAGCCGTAAACGCGTCTTTGCGCGCGGGGTGATGGGATTAGACGGTGAAGCACTTTCCCCACCATCCCGCCATGCTCGGAAGCGCTCTTATCTTATCACCGGTAAGCCTCCACACCTTCCACATCCGCTTCTTAGACGCAACTCCCGCTATCCCACTCTTCCGGTAGTCGATTAATCAAGCCGTTGCCGAAGACACAAGTGACGAAAAGCCTCCTTGGCAATCTTGGCATGCACTGTTCCCCGCCCGTATCACCTCGCTACAAAGCAGTCAAACGTCATGAAGCGGGCGGCTTCGACTCACTCTTGCTGCGACGCGACACGCGCTATGGCTCAACCAGGAAGCTCCCTCATTCAGATGCAGGCACATCCAAGCTCGTGCATGGCCGAAATGCCGCTGGATGAATGTACCCCGATGCTGGGAAGCCTGCTATAAAGCCTGAATCTCGCTATCGCCCGCAGCTTTCGCGTATACGACGTCGGGGATCTTTGTTTCTTCATTCGTTGGCCGTTTTCATCATGGTCCTTCCCAAGCTCTCGTTGCTTGGTGCAGCGGGTTTTTTGACTGCGGTTGTCAATGCCCAATTCCCCCCTACACCAGAGGGGGTGACTGTCGTAGAATCGCAGCTCGAGGAGGGAGTCAGGATCTCTTACAAAGAGGTAGGTCAGCCACATACCTATTCACTCAGGGCACTCTCTAACTTTCTACCTAGACAGAGCTTTGCGAAACCACAGAAGGCGTCCGAAGCTTCTCCGGCTATGTTCATCTCCCGGCCGGAGCGCTCGCGGACCTTGGCGTTCGGGACCAAACCTACGAGATCAATACGCATTTCTGGTTCTTCGAGTCCAGGAAAGATCCCGCAAATGCACCATTGTCAATTTGGATGAACGGTGAATAACATGCAGCGGGGTTTTCTCCTACATGAGCTAACCGTGAACAGGTGGACCTGGTTCCAGTTCTATGCTCGGGCTGCTGCGCGAGAATGGACCTTGCTATGTCAACTCCGACTCGAATAGCACATACCTTAGTGAATGGTCATGGAACAACGAAGGTTCGTCGCCCAAAAATTGATGCTACCTGCGTTCCAGGTTTGATTCTGACCCGTCCAGTAAACATGCTGTACCTCGACCAGCCCGTTCAGGTCGGTCTGAGCTATGACAGTCTGGTGAACATCACCACCAATTTGGACACCGGCGATCTAGAAGTAGTCGATTTTGAGAATAACCCTGTCCCCGCGCAGAACAACAGCTTCTATGTCGGCACTTACCCTAGCCAAAACTCCAACCTTACCACTCGAGGTACTGAGAACTCTGCACGAGCACTCTGGAACTTTGCACAAGTATGGTTCCAGGAATTTCCCGAGCACAAGCCCAACGATGATAGAATCTCCATTGCCACCGAGTCCTATGGAGGTCGCTATGGACCCGCCTTTGCCGCCTACTTCCAGGAGCAAAATGAGAAGATTGAGAATGGAACCTGGAGCGGGGCTGGTGAAACCCATATTCTCAACCTCGATACCCTCCTCATCATCAACGGCTGCATTGACCGTTACGTACAATGGCCGGGGTACCCGATGATGGCATACAACAACAGTTATGGCATTCAGGCTGTGAACGAATCTCGCTACGAGGAGGCGCTCGACAATCTGTATCGCGAGGGCGGCTGTTTAGACCAGATTGAAGAATGCCGTAACCTGAGTCTTGCATATGACTCGACCAACCAGGGTTTCAACGAAACTGTCAACGAAGTGTGTGAGGCTGCGGAGACCTTCTGCTCGGAGACAATTCGCGATCCCTATTTCGATACCGACCTGAATTACTACGACATCTCTGCGCCCGGTGCAGCGGCTTACCCCCCACCGTGGTACCAAGGATTTCTCAACCAGCCGCACGTGCAGCAGAGTCTCGGTGTACCGCTCAACTGGACCCAGTCCAACTCGGCCGTCTCACGCGCATTCCGCGGTATCGGTGACTACCCACGTCCCGGCTGGAAAGAAGATTTGGCCTACTTGCTCGAGGAGGGCATCAAGGTTACTCTAGTGTACGGTGACCGCGATTACGCCTGCAATTGGTACGGAGGAGAGCTACTATCTCTCGCAATCCCTTACGACAACGCTACCTCATTTGCCGAAGCGGGCTACGCTCCTGTCGTCGTCAACGACACTTACATTGGCGGCCAGGTGCGCCAGTACGGAAACTTGTCCTTCACACGCGTCTACGAAGCTGGTCACGAAGTTCCTGCGTACCAACCCGAGACTGCTTACAAGATATTTATGCGTGCTCTTTTCAACCGCGACATCAGTACCGGTAATATATCTACTGCCGAGAACCCTGACTACGCTACGGAAGGTCCAGGCGATGTGTACAACATCACCAACGAGCCTATCGTTGATGCTGGAACGCAATGTTATGTTCTCGACCCGGGTCAATGTACGGAAGACCAGTGGGCGTCTGTCATGAACGGCACTGCTCTCGTACGCAACTGGATTGTCGTGGACGCTAACACGAGCTACCTATTCCCCGACTTGGTAGGTAATGGTACCAGCGAAAATGGAACGATGCCATCCGGTACAGGCAGTCCCATGCCTCCCTATACTGGTGCTGCGCCTAATGGTTTTTCTGCTGGGGTGATCGATAAGGCACTGTTTGCGACAGTGATGGGATGTCTCTTGATGCTATAAGCTTATTTTGACGGGAATGTATGACAAATAAGTGGTAGTACTGGGCTGATTTCTCTAGCTAAAGACTTTGTAGCTCCGATATACACCAACACGATTCACGAAGTAGGAACGCCGCCATCTAGTGTAGGAGGACCCTATTTTTCATGCAGTCAGCAAGAGCGAAGTGATCACAAACAAAGCCTAAAACGTACCATTCGCACCAAGTTACGGTTGGTGATCTTCCAGCTTCCATTCTTCTGCCTGGCCCACGTGTCCTGATACTGAATTCTATCGATAAAGACCATGCTATTGTCCACAGGGTTCCCAGTACCAGTATTTGGAGTCAAAAATTGCGAAGCTTGTAGGTACGTGACGGATACAGCGCTGTTAAGACCGCAGATTCGAATCAATTGCGTGCCCAAGTGATGCTGAGTAGAGACGAAGCTGCTCAGAAGAGGAGGCAGGGTGTCGATGATGGCTTGTACACCATCCAGCATACCGATGGGATCAGAGTAGTTGGCACGGACGTCGGTAGTGAAGACCTTCCTCAGCACTTCGTAGTTGCGGCCATCGATGGCATAGGCATATAGCGCTAGGGTCTGACGAATAGATTCCGTCGCAACTGGGTCCGGGAGAGCTTGAGGGTTGAATGCCGCCGCCAGATCGCTGAATTCCATCGGCCCAGAAGTAAGATCTGGGCAGCCAATCGTGGCGTTGTCATTGTCTTGAGCTGAGACGAAGGGCAGGGCGAGCAGAGCCGCAATGGACAGTGTGAATGCGACGCGCATGTTTATGTAGGTACCTACCTCGTAAGGGCTTGGATCTGGGGTGTTTTCACTTGGCGTAAAAGAATGTGTAACAAAATCTCAGAATCGAGCGCCCATATAGTCGAAGTGTTTGGTCCTGGCAGGTTTGGTTGGGGAGCTGAATGGACGAGCAACGGAGTATTCCAGGCTACACTATCTATGTATATAAATAATCTACGTGCTGGACTAAGCATCGAAGCTAGAAAAGAGTAGCAGGGACTGTGAAATTGTTGATGCTAGACGATGATGTTTTAATTATGCTGTATTCCTACGCTAACGTGGTTTGGCTCTCGGGAAGAAGCGCCTGCCAGTCTTGGAAGGTCCCGTCCGGGAACCCCAAACAATTATCAGAACCACAGCGCGCGATGGACTAATTACGGTGTACATTTAAGTGACCCACCAGCCCTGAATTACCAACAGATCGCGCTCGCACGAATATTTGGACGATGGGCCCGACGGCAAGTCGACAGGATAAGGGCGGCAATGCCTTTCACGTGGGGCGTCCCTTAGCGAGATTAGTGGCGGGGTGTCATCGCCGTGACTAGGGTCGTATCGCACCTTCAACCTTTCTCAACTTTAAGCGCAGAACCTACAGTAGTAGTGCATCTTTTCACGAATACAGCTATCCGGATGAGTCTAAGCAAGCAAATGCGTGCTCTGGACACAAGCTGTACCTTGACTCTTCGTTCGTGCCTTGTTCTTCGTGTGGGATGTTGCCCAGCCCGCTCGTGCAGGCTTACCGCCCACACGGCCCCTGAAGGATGAGGCACAGCAGCAGGATTTGCGAAGAGGCGATTCTTGCCAGTGAAGTATACAACAGACATTCGTCTGTCACGCTTGCTTTATTTGTATCCTCGCCAGCCGGCTAATAATGGTGGATTTTCCAGAGCCACGGGCACACTTCATCTCACGGCCGTGTCAAGGTGTAAGTGTCGTATTCTACCGGTGTAACGATGACTGACTCGACAATATACAGGCGCTGCTATGGGTCGAGCTTGTGTTCTGTATTGGATTCGTAGCCTTCCGGACCTATTGCCAATACCCACACAACAAGAAACTCTTTAGCAACGATTATGTGATTTTGTTCGCCCTGTTCTGCCGTGTTGGCTCAGCAGTTATTTCACAGCTTATGATACCGCCAATGTACGAGACACAAGAGCTGAGAAACATACTTGCTATCGGCGGCATCCCGCCAGCAAACGCGCAAAAATCAGCATTGCTCTATCTCAAATACCAGTTTGCCGTCTTGATGACCTTCTGGACGACATGTATGGGCCATCCATTTTGCTGTGTCTTGCATCTGACAAGTGCATAGTATGGTCGGTCAAACTATCGTTACTGCTCTTTTTCTAGCGGCTCTTCGACTCGTTGCAGACGCGGATGCGCATCTTCTGGTGCGTGATGTTGGTAATCACTGCGTCGACCTACGTTATCATCCTCTTCATGCAGCTTTTCGCCCGTGGTTCACCTGCAGATTCCTTTAAATTCGGCGCAGAAGATTGTTCCTCGGAACGCGACACATATCTTGCCAATCTCGTCTTCCTCTTTTCAGCAGGAACTGACATAGCAATCGACGCCCTTCTGTTCTTAATCCCTTTCCCATTACTCTGGAAACTGCAAGTCAATCAGCGCCAGAAGTGCATCTTAACCGGGATCTTCTTGCTGCTGTTGCTTCCCATCACTTTCGGCATTTTACGACTGGTCTTTTGCAACCCGACATCGGGGTCGGTAGATGTTATCAAGTTTACAATTTATCACATGCTGGAGAATACAGCTGGTACAGTACCACCTTTGCATCGATGATCATACCTGCTAATCTGACCACCAGCTATCATAACCGCCTGCCTGGCCTAGATGTGTTTGTATTTCTTCTTCAACAATTGGAAGTCCAGAAAAACAAACTGCCCCTCGCAGCCCTGCCCGGGGGGTTACCGCGCCGGCGGAAGCAAATCGACGACTCGTGAGTCCCATGAGAGTCGAATAATCCACCAGGGTGTGATGGTCACACGGGAATATTCGGTCACGGCACCGGAGAGAAGGACTCCTAGTTATGTTGAGTGGGAAAAAGGTCCGTGGTAGGAGGAGGGAAGACAAGCCGCAACAACTAGCTGGTGGTGACTGCGATCTCCGAGAGCGGGAGCCGTAGCGTATCGTCTGGGTACGTTTGTGGTCGCGGTGGTTGGCCGCAACAACTAAAAACGCGTGCCTACCAAAAATATCTTAAAGGCAGCCAGATCATCATGTGCGCGCTATACCTTCATCCTTGTTACAAGATGCCGTCTTCGCATTGCAGTCCTGGCGACGTGTTGAGGGCGCGTGACGTCATGACTTCTTAGGTCAGGGTCGACTCGCGATTCAACACGACCTGTGCTTGTGTATGACATTACCTACCCATCATCAAACCCTATTCCACGTGGCAAACCCCGAGATGTCTCGTAACATGTACTCCGCATTCCAAAAGCACTTACTCTTTTTCTCGACGCCGACAACTCCCCCACGACTCACATTTGGGTCAGCCTTGCGGGCGGGCGTGTCACTCGGCCTGGACTTTCCCGTCGCATGCATTTTGAGCCTGTCACTAAGAATCTTATACGCACCCTATCCCTACCTGTGGTCACCTATCGTCGACAAGATCCCAGTGTCGTCTCATCGCACGCAACTCACCTCTGCGAGGCTACCAAAGGGCAAAGCCGAATACAATTGTTCTGAACTCTTGTCGCTTCACAACCAGAGTGAAAATGGGAAGCACAAGGGCTGGCTAGCGCACAAGATCGACCAAGGCCACATAGTAGGATTCTGGTCAATGGCAGCCGATACCCGGACGCATACGGTCAGCAAAGAGGATGTTGAACGGTTCCAGCAAGGCAATTGGGAAGACGCCGTTGTTGAAAGACGACGAGGACGGAATGATGTCTTGCCGCTTTGGAGAGGCGGGCCGATCTGGGTGGGTGGCCATAGCTGGGCTGTGCGGAAGCTGTTGGGCGTGAAAGTGTACGAAACAAAAGGACAATGAATTGGCGGTATTGTGCACAGAATACAATGAACGGAAGTGCGGATGGTTGTGCTGTGCCACCGGGGGGAACGCGACGACGAGCTTCGTATCTGTCGCACACTAGCTTTGGCCGGTAGAGGTTTTCGGCACCTTTACACAGGCAGAAGGGAGTGTACAATGCTTATGTGAGGAATTACATAGCACGCGTCAAACTCCAATATCGCAGTGCTTACCTCCGCGCCGAGCAAGGCCTGGGCCGTTTTTTCGTACATCCGAGCAATTTTCTCCGAGTCTAGTTCAACCGATGTGGCTGCCAGAACCCGCTTTACGCTGCAATGCGCACGCTGCACGTTTTTGGGGGATCTAAGCGGTGACCGATCCTGGCTTTCGAACATGGCCGAAGCTCGGGCAGTCTCCGCTTTTTTTTGCAACGGCGACGCAATTCCGCGCTCACGTAAAACCGAGCGCAAGATTGTTCATCCAGGATTTTGATGCAAGGGAGGCCGATCTTGTTCTTCAAAAAGATAGCAATATCCCGGTGTTGATTATTTTCCTGCAGTTCTTACAACTTATCTCATCGCGGCTTTTTATTTATCCTGAGCGCGAAATTGCCGTTTTGCTCAATACCTAACGCCATCGCTTTCTATTCTAATACGATATACGCCTGAGCTATATTGCTACCGTCACGACTTCATCCCAACGACATTACACAGCCTGAGAACTCAGAAACAAAACCATTCGACTTCCCCGAACAACACTAGCACTTGACCAATTACAAGAACATTCCGGAGATAAGCAATTGGCGTCGCTGCAGCAACTAGACGCCACTCAGAGATGGAGGAGACAGCTCGCCCTCAAGAGCCCACAGTCGAAAAGCCTTCACAATCATCGTCTTCAGAGAGCGACTTCCCTCAGGATGCCTTATCCACGAACGGAGAGCGACGTGGCTCACACCAGTCCGCACGCCCTTCCAAACACAACAATGACCTCGAACTCGCGAAAACAAAATCCATCGCCGAATCGATGTCGCTAGTACGCGAATGCATGTTCGTTACCCTGCTTTGCAGCGCTCAGTTCGTTACTCAGGCTGGTCTGGTTGGTACCCTCAACATCCTCCATATCTTAGGGCCCGCTCTGGGCATTACCGACCCAGGTGTACTCTCATGGCTCATAGCGGGCTACTCGCTGACGGTGGGCACCTTTATCCTGCTGTCCGGCCGCTGTGGAGATCTTTTCGGGTACAAGAATATGCTTATCATCGGGTACTCGTGGTTTGCCGTCTGGAACGTCGTAGCGGGGTGCAGTGTGTACGTTGATGGAAATGGAGGGCAGGTACTTTTCATCTTCGCCAGAGTACTCGGGGGTATTGGACCAGCGATGCTGTTGCCGAACGCGCTGGGTCTGCTTGGTGCGACGTACAAAGAGGGAAGGAGAAAGGATATGGTTTTCTCGTTGTTTGGAGCATGTGCACCTGGTGAGTAACATTCTGTGGGCATTGGTTATTCGGGACTAATATTTCTCAGGTGGCGCTGTTGTTGGAGGTACATTCGCCGGTCTTTGGTCACTTCTTTGGTGGCCTTGGACCTTCTGGACGTTTGGCATTGCGCTCTTCTGTCTCGCCATCGCCTGCGCCTTGATATTACCTTCCGTGCCCCTGGACGAGGAAGTGCGTAGGCTCACAAACAAGGAGAGGGTACGAGAACTTGATCTACTTGGAGCTGCAGTCGGCATCACTGCCATGATCCTGTTCAACTTTGCTTGGAACCAGGCTCCGGGCTTTGGATGGAAGCAACCGTACATTTACGTGTTACTTATCATCGGCATTTTGCTCTTCCCGATCTTCTTTTGGATCGAGGTCAAGGTTTCAAAGAAGCCGCTGATCCCATTCCATGCCCTCAGTATGGACGTCTCCTTTGTGATGGCGTGCGTCGCATGTGGATGGTCTGCGTTCGGTAAGATTTCTCTCACCAATCTCCAGAAATGGAGTCCAAGCTGACATGAATTAGGTATTTGGGTTTACTACTTCTTCCAATTTCTCCAACAACTGCGCGGAGACTCTCCGCTTCTTACCATGGCACACATCTGCCCTGTTGCCATCTCAGGCTTCATTGCGGCTATTACCACGGGTCACGTCATCTCCCGCATTGGCCCAGGCTGGGTGATGCTCGTTAGTATGTTGGCCTTCCTGACAGGCAACATACTCATCGCCACGATGCCCATCGATCAGATCTACTGGGCGCAGGCTTTCGTAACAACGCTAATCATTCCGTGGGGAATGGACATGAGCTTTCCCGCGGCAACGCTGATCATGAGTAACGCTGTCGAGAAGAAGCACCAAGGGATGGCTGCGAGCTTGGTAAACACGATTGTCAATTATAGCATCAGTATCGGTGTCGGTATCGCAGGGACAGTGGAGATACATGTGAACAACGGTGGAGAGACGGTAGAAGATGAGTTGGCTGGATATCGCGGGGCCATGTACCTGAGTGTCGGGCTGTGTGGGCTGGGAGTCGTGACGAGTCTGCTGTTCCTCCTCAAAATGCGCTTGAGGGAGAGGAGTGCGCAAAATAAGGCCTGAGCAGAGATATCGTTGCAGCTTTTGAAAGTGAAAGATAGTTATAAATCGAATTTCGCCATAATGCACTTCTTGACAAGCGAGCCTTCCCGACGCGACGCGTCTCACTTGTGTCGCGCCTGATTACGTCATCGGATGAGATCATCTCCGCCACCCCTCTCAGCCTTGCTCCACCTCGCCATCGATCACAAGTTAAGCGGTCCATCACAACTTGCGATGTGCCCACATCGACTGGGTACTCTTGGCGATACGGCAAGCCCATCCTGAGAGGTCGCAGAACTGCGGAACTTAAGGTCGCTCCCCCCTTCGGCTGTGGTAGCGACGTTGCACGGCTAGGGCGTAGGCCCACCATGTCGCTCTCAGCAAGCCCGCCAATCCACCGGCTCCCAGAGGAGTTGTTGCTACAGATCGCCGCCCAACTCCCGGACTCATCTGCGCCTAGACACCTGAAGAACTTTTCTCTTGCATCGCGCAAGTTTCGGCCCGCCGCCCAAGAGGCCCTCCACACGACGGTAAAGCTGTTCATCTCGTGCGGTTGCCACCCAAAGGTGAACCCGTTGCTCAAGCTGCTCCGCACACTGTTCGACCGCTCTGATCTCGCGCTCAACGTCAAGAGTCTTCGCGTCAGGACTGTTCGCAAAAATGTCGCAAAGTTGTGCGAAGAGCATGGCTTCGATCTTCAATCCCTGCGCACACGAACTCTTGCTGAACTGGAAGTACTCGGCTGCAGGAGCTCGCATCCGTGGCACCGCACCATCCAGAACTCGATTGAGTCAGGTTTCGCTGGATTGTTGCTGGTTCTCCTGCCGAATCTTACCCACCTTGACTTTTGGGTAAAGGATCATCACCGAGGCCCTCCGTCGAGTGAATGCATGTCTGGACTCTTTGGGGGCATGACAGCACCCGATAAAGTCATCGCAGGGTGGGCTGGTTTACGACACCTCACGACCAGCGATACGCACGTTCTGAAGTCCGGCATCCACTACGACAGCTTGACAAGCCTAGATTTGAAGACCATCTCCATTGGTACAATTCTGCGTTTGAACGGGCCGGGCTGTCTACAGGGTGCTGAAAACCTGCAAGATCTTGCTCTGACTGTCTCAGTGCAATTTGCTGATCGGTTGCTAATCCAAAAAGCGGAGATCCAACTGAGTGACCTCTTTGAAGCGCTCGGCTGTAATCGCCTTCGGACCCTCAAGATTCTTATGTGAGCCAATCATGAGGACGTTTTGTGACTTGAGCTGACATCACATTCCCACAGGATCAACGACGGTTACCACATCGGTGACGACCTAACCACTCACTTAGATGCAGGATACTTTGTAGACCAGCTCGATAGCGTCAAAGACTCCTTGGAAACGTTAGAAATCACACTGGAAACCTCGGATGACGAGTCGGAGCTAGAATGGCTACTGGATATGCTGGTGCAACCCAAGACTTCGTTCAAGCATTTTACGGCAATGACAAAGCTTGCACTACCACATGCCTTTTTGATCGCGGCACCCGGAACATGGCCAGGCACGACATGTTGGCCAAAAGATCTGCCACCGAAGCTAGAGTTTCTGGATATTCTCTACCCTCACGCACATGTGGAGGATTGGATCCAAGGTTTTGTGCCTGGGGACTCTGCCGAGAAGAAGGCGATTCCAAATATCAAAGAATTAACGTTAGTCTGCCGGGACGAAGTGGGGACGCCTGCGTCCTACTTCGCAGCTGAGGTCGACAAGATTTGGTGGATTTTGAGGGCGGAACATGGGATCGAATCGTACACGTTCTGTCAAATCCTAGAAAGCAGACTCAGCCTGGCTCAACAGTGGTATGACGAGAATGGAAGCAATGCCGAGAGCGATGAGGACGAGGACGAATGGAGTGACGACACTGATAGCGAGAGCACCGACCAAGAGATGCCAGACCTTGAGGATCCGATGGATGACATAATGTGGCTGATTGAAGCAACGGACTAGTACGCTACTACACAGAAACGCAGTCGGGCAACGCGACGCACTACTCCGTACTGAGAGTATGCAAAGCTAGCAACGCAAAAGGTCATTGGAGGGTTGGCGGCGTTCATGCAGGTCCGGGCCAGCGATACGAACCGAGTTCCGCCCCACCCTCAAGTATTAGCCGACACGGCTCTAGATGCACCAAATATTGAAAGAGACGCCTGCTTATCTCCATCAAAAGCCCTTTTCTCAGCTCCTTCCCTCGCGCATTCGAGGCGAGGTCCGGATACCCGGTTCAGCGGTCTGGTGCTCGCTTAGAAGTTCCCCAAATGCATCTAGCACGCGAGTTTAATATACAATACAGCCAAAACGGACATTCGGGATGCTGCAGATGATTGTGAACTCATCATTGGGGATACTCTGTGAAGGCTGCATGTCGCCAATTGGCTAATATGAGATGGATACGCATTTGACACATGTTTCGGTATTGAGCTGTACGCCTCGCAATCTTGCGATTATTTTGCTCCTTCTATCTTTAGATGTACGTCGCGTAGTGTCTGCTATCGCTGACCTCATTGCCTCTTTGGGCTAGGCTCACCCGAAGCCACGAGATGTCACATGCTCACCATCATAGTGTCGATAGGAACGAGGCAGCGGTGATGGATGGTTGAAGACTTGTGTGCTGACAAGCGAGGATGAGGTCGGGAACGTATAAAAGGGAATGTCTCATGAGTGTTATTGAACCATACACACATCAGGTACTTCTCTCCATCGAACTACCAGAATGGTCTCCAAGCACTGTCTATCTTTGCTTCTTCCTGTTATCGCAACTCTTTCCAGCTTTCCCAGCTTCGTCACTTCGGCGTCTGTCGCAATCAGCCGCTCAGGATGGACTGCAACAGCAGATAGCTTTCAGTCGGGCAACCCGCCTGCCAATGTACTCGATGGAAGTGGCACAAGCATTTGGCACTCCAAATATGAGCCAGCCCCAGTCGACTCTTTGCCCAACTGGATTGTCGTCGACATGAAGTCTTCATACAACATCAACGCAGTTAGTATCCAGCCGCGGCCGAGTAACAACGCAAACGGCAGGATAGGGGGCCACAAGATTGAAGTCAGCACCGACAACACGAACTGGCAGCTCGTTGCTGTTGGTACCTACAACAACGATGCGACGACCAAGAAAACCTTCTTCGTCGCGAGACCGGCACGATACGTAAGGGTCACTGCCACGTCCGAGGCCCAGAGCGCCGCCAACCAATGGACCTCAGTCGCGGAGATCAATGTCTTCCAGGAAACAGCATACACGGCGCCTGTATCTAGCAAAGGGTCATGGGAGAAGACGATAGACTTCCCTCTTGTCCCCGCAGCCGTGTCGCTACTCACCAACGGGAAGCTTCTGGTCTGGTCAGCCTTTGCCAAGGACAACTTCGGTGGCGCGCAAGGCTACACCCAAACAGCCATCTACGACCCCGTTACAGGCGAATCCAGCGAATTGGAAGTATCCAACACGCAACACGACATGTTCTGCCCCGGCATCTCGCTTGACTTCAACGGCCAAGTCATCGTTACTGGGGGCAGCAACGCTGCCAAGACAAGTATCTACAACCCTGCGGGTAGCGCGTGGACTGCTGCAACGGACATGCGGATTGCACGGGGATATCAATCGACGGCTACATGCTCCGATGGCCGTATCTTCAATATTGGCGGTTCCTGGAGTGGAGAGAGAGGAGGCAAGAATGGCGAGATTTACACTCCCAGTACGAACACGTGGTCGCTGCTTCAAAACGCTTTGGTGAGTCCCATGCTGACCGCGGATCGCGGTGGGGTGTGGCGTTCCGATAACCATGCCTGGCTGTTTGGGTAAGTCTTACTATTCTCACTTGTCTTGTTTGATGCTGACAACATGAAAAGCTGGAAGAACAAGACTGTGTTTCAAGCCGGCCCATCCATTGCCATGAACTGGTATGATACCGTCGGTTCCGGAAGCACTACTGCAGCTGGTAACCGACTGGACGATGGACATGCTATGAACGGTAATGCAATCATGTATGATGCGGTAGCAGGGAAGATCTTGACTGCTGGTGGCGCAGCCCATTATGAAGACAGGTAAGCAATTTTCCAGTGCGCATGCTCATTGCCTTCCAATAGGGACTGACACATCTTCTCTAGTGACGCCCGCACAAATGCGTACGTTATAACCATCGGCACACCAAAAACCAACCCCACCGTCTCCAAGACGCAAAGCATGGCATTTGCGCGCGGCTTCGCGAACGGCGTCGCACTACCCGACGGCACCGTCTTCGTAACCGGCGGCCAATCGCGCCTCCAGCCCTTCCGCGACGAGACCGCGCATCTGATCCCTGAGCTATGGGACCCCGCGACAGGCCGCTGGACGCAACTCAATCCCATGCAGATTCCACGTAACTACCACTCTGTAGCCATACTCCTCCCGGACGCCACTGTCTTCAATGGCGGCGGTGGCTTGTGCGGTCCTTGTACGCAATACGGCGGTGTCCCCGAGAGCAACCATTTCGATGCTGAGATCTTTGTGCCGCCTTATCTGTTGAACGCTGATGGAACGAGGCGGGTGCGTCCTGTTATCAATAGTGTTGCTTCCAGCGTCAAGTTGGGGGCTAGTCTGGGCGTAACTACGAACGCGGGTGTTGCTAAGTTTTCACTGGTGAGGTTCGGGACTGCGACGCATACGGTTAATACAGACCAGAGGCGCATTGCTTTGACCTCGTCGGGAAGCGGTACGAGCTACACGATGACGATTCCGGCGGATCCCGGTGTTGCGTTGCCTGGGTATTGGCTGTTGTTTGCTATGAATGCGGATGGTACACCGAGTGTGGGCAAGATTATCAAGCTGACGCCTTGAGAGAAGGGATAGTAGGAATGTATTAGTTATGTACTATGTGAATCGTGTTGTTTACATTAGCTTGGAAATGTTGGAAAGTTTGTCAACCTGATGTAGTGATGCGCCCGTTTGGTAGATGGAAGGGAACGACATGAGATTTCCACTCAGCGATCCACCCAATGCAAGGAAAATGTAGTTCGGAAATGCTCAGTGATAGAAAAAAAAAGTGCCTCGAGCGACAGTATGGCGTCGCCGATGCACATTTCCTGAAAGTGCATCCATGTCTGAGCTAAAAAGGTAGCCAACGAACCCTCACGCCTGGTGATCCTACGGCTAGATGAACGGATCCTCTTTCCCATCATAAGGGGATAGATAAATCTGATCCGCATCCGGCTCGTAGGGTCGATATCGCACTGCACAGGGTCCACTCAGGTGTTTCTTCTCAATCGTTCCAGAACCTTTCCCAGATTACTCCGAGCAGGGAGTGTCGGAGGAACCAAAGCACTAATATCATAGATCATAGTCTGTGTCGTCGAAAAGATGGCAAATGGTACCCACAGCACAGAACTCAATGGTACGAAGTTTGTCCTTTACAGCTTCCATGTCCCTCTCTGAGATTGGTACCCTTAATAGACAATACGTCGAGTACGCCCCAGTGCAGAATTTCATGTCGCAACGTGCTTCGAGGTCTGCGCCGGCTTGGAGAAAGGTCATGGCCAACTTGAGATGGGATGATTTTCTCTCAATCACGAAGTGATAACTGTTGTATAGCTGCTGCAGGAACATTTGCCATGGTGTTTGCCAGCCGTCGGAGGCGTTGGGGTTCACCTTGTGTCTCAGGGATACGCCGACGACCTGGTAGTTGCAATTGAAAACGGCATGGTACATTGCCGCAAGACAAGCTTTGTTTGTGGCCGGGTTCTTGACATCTCTGAAGGCGACTTCGCATGCCTGAGCCGCGCCGATGAATGCAGCGAAGTAGAGCTTTGGAATCGTGGAGGGCTTGTCTTCGGCTAGATGTTGGAGCGCCACCCATATGACTGTGGTATTCAGATAGCCCATTGGACGTTCCATAGTCCGGATAAGATCGTCCACGTGTGGTGGATGCAGCCCTTTTTGTAGATCCTGCAGGGCGTATCCGCGACAAAGAGCCACTAGGCCTACAATGGTCTGGAAAATCTGTTTGTCGAATTCATCGGACCGGGGAAGCGATATCTGACCATCGGGTGCAGGCGTCTGGAGGAACTTCAAGACGGAGATGACGCAGTTGAGTGTAGCGGTGTGGGAGCGCAGCATCATGTGTTCCAGTGTAAGCGGTAGCTCAGCCTTTTTCATGAGCATAGCATGGGTTTCAGGCTTGGAGATAAGATCTCCTATAGTCCGATGACTGGGAGTAACGCTCGTATCGTTGCTGAACATGTGTAATTCAGGAATGCCCACCGGCATCTTCCCCCATGGTGAGCGAAAGGGCCCAGGTACATCGAGTAGTCCTTTGGTGTAGACCCTTATCCGGGCGCTCGCTGAATTAACAGCCTCGAGAAGGGTATCGGGGCTTACTGTATCATAGGCTAATGCCTTTGAGCATCCGATGTCATCGGTGAAGCAATAAGTGAGTAGATTGCGACGTCGTTCATTGACCCACGCTGGCACGTGGTTGTGTCTTGAGGCCACCAGTAAACACCGTGCTGTCTGCCTCCAGTAATGATCGGGAACAGTATCCAGGATTTGTTGGTAGAATTGCTCAAGCTTTCGGGGTAAGTTGCGCAATCGGAAGTGTAGATCGCACAAGCGGTCGTCATTACCGATGCCATCCAGAAGAGAACGACAAGCCAGGTGAACCCATAGGAATACGCCTTTTGCAGCATCAAGCAACTCCTGGACGAGTAATAAGTAATCAGCATCGTCAGCGGATAGCTTAACAAATTTCTTATTCTCTTTCAATGTCTCTCGAATGTAGAGGGTGATATCATGCCTTGTCAAATCGTAGATCTGTAGATGGAAGTCGCTGTTTGTACCGAATTCTTTCTGGAATGACAGCCATGGGCGACTAGAAAGCAGACTTGCTATCAGTCAGTTCAGTCAGTCCGGAGGCCTCCGGACTGACTGAACTGATGTTTGAAGGTTACTGAACTGGACTGAACTGACTGCCAAGACTTTTTAGGTAAATTAAAACTGACTGAACTGAACTAACGTTGCTGCTGCTGCGGACTGACTGGACTAACCTAAACTAGATTAACTAATGTCGAATTGGGACAGCTGCTCTTGTATTCTTAAAATCTTTTCCTCTGATAGTACACGTGCTGGCCGATAAGTAGAGGTGGTTACTGGCCGTATACCAAGCCTCTTCTAGCTCTTCAAACTCTATAAAGCTGCGACAAGCTCTAGCTTCATTTAGAGTCTCCGCATGCCTAATATATCGCTAAGCTTGCTAAATATCCACTTACAGTCTACTACTACCGCTAGTATTATAAATATATTAATAGCAAACTTAGAGAGTACTAGAAATTATCTAGTAACTAACTCCTAGTAGAGTAGCGAGTTAAGCGAGAGCTAATTCTCCTTAGCTAACGCTAGTTACCGCCTCTAGATTTTATATTTATCTCTTTTCTAACTTATCTCTACCTACCGTAGATTAGTTTTAATCGACGGCTATAGAAAGGCTAATCGCGACGCTGACAACCCTAGCCGGGGCTTCTTTTGCGGCGGCGTTACTACGTCGGCTACGTCGACCGTAGCATTGCTTCGCTCCTGCCACATTCGCAAGAACGCCCGATGGTTATTATCAAGCCAGCCGTCGCGATAGTGGACGCCGTCACGGGCGGTGATATGGGTGTTGGGCACCTTCCAGAGCGCCGCGAGGTGGTTCTTGTAGATCAAGCTTTTTGGCCCGCCGCGACCACAGCGCTCAACCTGGCGCCGCTCTAGGTACGGCACGCGCTTAAAATCAAGCCCGACGAAGTTGTCGTGGTCGTCGTCGGGTATGTCCGCCTGTACTACAACGGGCTCATCGGGCTGAGCCTCACACGCAATATCGCCAATAGTAGGCGCGTTCGATAGCGATGGTCGAGGAGAAGTGCGCTTATCGTATTCAACGAGGCGGCGGAGGCCTAAGTTGGAGGGAGTAGATATGAAGTACTCTAGAAGAAAATATGCGTCGAGTGGTTATAGCGGGCGAGACGCGTAGAGCTTGCGGGGTGAGACTGGCGCACTCTAGAAACTCTGATTGGCCTAGCAGCTAATTCTAGCCCATATAGGACTAGCGTTCTTTTGTCGCCGCTTTCAAACAACACTAGAAGTAGCTATCACGGCTACAAAACACAGCCTCAAAATAGCTAACGTCAGTCCAACGTTAGTCAGTTCAGTCAGTCCAGAGGCTTCTTGAACTGACTGAACTGACGTCCAGCAGCCTTGACAACTGACTGACTAAACTGAGTCTTGGCAGTCAGTTCAGTCAGTTCTAACTGAGTTACCTGACTGATAGCAAGTCTGCTAGAAAGGCAGACCTTTACTCTTTCTTGCTGACGGATAGTACGTAAATGGTCGAGTAGCTCCCGTTCTTGAAGAAGGTCATTGTTCTTCATGTCCTGCTCTTCACGATCATCGTATTCGTCCAGGCCATCTATGAGGAAGAAAATTTTGTATCCGGCGGAAGCGTCCGAGGTCAGCAAGCGACCAAGTGCTTGCTTCAATTTGTCTGCAGGAAACGCGAAGTCATCGCTAGCGATGACCCAGTCTTGACTGGGAAAGGCTACTGTCATTGAGTGTCGATGTGCTTTCAGGATCTGATACAAGAGTGATCGCAGTAAGCCCTCGGTGGACCTTTCCACTTGCTCCCATGATTCCAGAAATAGAAGTGTGCTTTGACAAGTGTGTGTGAACCGGCCCATTGTTCCAAATTCTTGAGCAGCAACGGATGATGTACGAGAAACCTCATCAGTGTGCTTTTGCCCGCTCCTGGCTTGCCTGATATCCAGAAAAAGTCGCTCTTCCTGACTAGAGATCGTAGCCAGGCACAGAAGTTTGCTTGTGCGCTTCGTCGTTGTTCCAATATCGCAGTATCCGACTGTTTGGTAGAAGGAGTGTCTACCCGATGGCCCAGGTTTTCATCTAACAGCCATTCAAATGTCCGTTGATGAGCTGCCTCTACACGTCCCTCTCTGACGTGCATTTCTTTGAATTATAGTGCCTGAAGGCAGCGTCGCTGTGCGTCGATTGTGTCTTGGGTCTGAAACCACTGCTTCGTCGTCGCTAAGAGCTCATCACTGTTCTGATGCTTGTTTTGCAGCTGCTGGATTGCCTGGTGCAGTAGTGTCATCTCACGAGAGAGGTGCGCTCAGCTCTTTTCGGTAAGCTCATGGAGATTGTCGATTTTGACATCCATCGATGGGAGATGAACATAGACGATATGATTTGCCATCTGACCACCCAACGTCGTTATTGACTTCATCGACTCTCCCATCTGTCCTCTGTGCCACCAAATCTTAATCGCGGCTTTCCAAGGCCGAGCCCGGCTCCGGACCTTCGGGATTTTCAAGGCTTCAAGCTGTTTAAGATGGTCCCTGACATGTTTGCGCAGACTCGCCGCTTGGTTCCGAGAATTGCTGTCGTATTTGGATTTCTCACCGGACTGCATGATTGAGTACATTTCTCGACAGACGCATTCGGCATATTGGCGAAACCCTTCGACTTCTTCTGGAAGGCCGCTGGCCGATTTGCCAATTTCTTTGGCTGTCGAATAGATGTTTTGAGTGACTTCGATGAGTTGGATGATGTTCGTAGCTAAACCAATCGCCGTGATAGCTTCCATGGCGGTACCTGTAAGCCAAAATTTCCGGTGTGAGCAGGCCTCGAATGAGATGATTGAAGGACATGAGCAGCGACTTGTGGCCGCATGTCTGCTGCTCGCAGCGTGCGGCGCAGCACTCGGCCATGCAAGGGGTAGTATCACCGAAGATGGCGGCAAACGCCTCCATGCTGCAATACTACCCAACAAGTGCACAAAATGGGTTAGAGTAATGTTTCAGCTTCGTTAGTGAGTGGCACAGTAGGAAAAACCACGCCGCGACGTACCAGAGGTATAGTCATGTGAGGAGAGAGCGACGAAACAAGATCGTCATAGGCAGTAGACCCGCAATGCCCTTGCGACTTGGCACTCTCGACGTGCTTCCGAGACGAATCATTGTTAGCTAGTGCGGCGTAGACACCCGGGTAGCTGTCCGGGTCCTCAGCCAATGATTTCCAGTCGATCTCATACTGCATGCACATAGAGAGTGAGTCTCGCGATTGACCAGCCGTGCGAGCATCGAGAAGCAAGACTGAGTTGGAAACCGGGTCCGTGCATCCCGAGGCGTGACACGGCAAAGTGTTGTAATGGTTCGATTATATTCAAGGATATCTTAGATGGCGAGCCCATGACGCCTGCAATGCAACACCGAGTGTATGAATGAATAGTAATATGTAAACCCCCGTTTATCAGAACCTGGTAAGACTTGGTAAGACCAACGCGCAAACAGCACAGCAATGGATAAACATACCTGATTTCATAATTTCCCGCCCTCGTCATGTAGCGCACCCATTTCACGCTGCTATAATTGCTCTTCTCGAAAACCTTCAGATAGCGTACAAGCAGGCCTGAGCTTGTGAACATGAGCAACGAGAAACTCAAGTTTAGCGGCGGCCGCGACCACGCCTTTTGGTTTGTCATGCTTGTCAAGCTGGCCTCGGCGCTCAGTACGAACTCGCTCTGCCCAGTGAAGCGCGGAATCTTCCAGACGATGTTGTTGTGCTCTGGCTCGTATTTGGCCTTGCCTTGCGACGTTCGCTCTGTGATGCGAGCGGTGTTGAGAGGGGTTGGTATCCGTACGACGACGTTGGTGGCAAAGAGCTTGGAACCATAGTTTGCGCGGATGGCAATGCTGTATTCGACCTTCGTCTTTCCGACCTCATTAACAATCGCGTGCACCTTGAAGGGCAGGTTGACGTTCTCGGTGGCGCGGTACCGCATCAGCTCGAACTCTCCATCTGGCGGGACGAAGGATATTATCCTATCCGCGTCAAACTTGCCAAGCTTGACACACTGGTGGAATTGGCAGTCCTCCAATGTGACACTACCCGCTGCTGCCCTGGTTGCCTTTGCGCCTGCCTTGTTTCCCGAGGGTTGTTGTAGATGATCCTCGCCCAGCGTCAGGCGATCGTTGAGGCCGAACTTGCACTCTGGCGTGCCTGAAAGATATGCGCGCATGATGATCTGTCCATTGACGTCGGCTCGGAGAACGGTCCCGGTCGCGGACATGAGTAGATTGACGTCTTCGATAACGTCGACGAAGGCTTCGTTCTTACGGTACTTGATATCAGCTCGCCGCCACGACAGTGCGCCAGTCGCCTGCATGGTAATCTTGGACGAGTCCTCCTGTTGCATTGTCAGCAGCAGTCGCGCTTGCCGCGCATCAAGGGACATACCATTGCTCTCTCTGACTTGACCCCTTCAGTGGTAATGTACATCTTTAACGTATCCGTCTCCGTGTTCTGTGGGTATCCAAAGTCGAGGATCTCATCCAGCAGCTCGTATACCAAGACAAAGTTGTTCTTTACGGCCTCTTCGTCGAACTTGCCAAAATATGCCTTCCCGAGCCCCACGAGCCGGTACAGGAACTCGAAGACTAGCGCGGCGTTGGCATTGCTCTTGGTGACTGCGACTAGGTAGATGTTCTCGTGCTTAACATGGCTAAATGTCGTCGAACCAAGGGTGAGGATGGGCGAGCGGACTTGGGCATTGGAAATGACCTGGATGCGGAAGACGTCGGCAAGTCGTGGCCGGCAGTCGTTGCGGAAGGCGCGAAAGATGAGGTTCTCACCCTTCTGATTGAAGATGAGGATACCGGAGAGCATGGCGGCGGTGTGAGAGGACAAGACAGACGGCGACAGGGAATTGGCTGCTTCGGCGTGTTGATGCTGGGAGCTCCACTCGCGATGCCGCGGGATTGAGCTTGGGCCAGTTCGCGTAAACAAGGGTCTCAGGAGAGAAGAGGCCACCGACTCCGACCACCGTATTGTGGATACCGCATCCCGCCTTTTCACAAAGACCATGTGCATATACGAGAAAGAAACAAAATGCTAGTCTTGTTTTGTTGCGCTATCGCTAACACTACATCTCAAATATCTTACAACCCTCATACCTGTTCCTTGTTTTGCTTACGACCTTCTTCTCCAAGCCCCCCTCCACTCACGATCATTCGTCTCTTCAAAACCATCCTCGGCCTCTGAGTTCAACACAGTCTGCTCGACATATCTCTCCCCTTGCCTGACGGATGGACGGCCCACGAGATTTCGCTCCGGAAAGTCTTCCACTCTGCGTGTCACCCCTATTTCCTTGACGCTCTCACCACCGCTGTCGCTCAATAGATCAACCAAAGCAGGGGTATACGGCTTTGGTTGACCATGCTCTGGCTTAGGGGATGGAGACGACGAAAGGAGAGCACGAGGCTGGCTATCCTTGAAGTCGTCTAGGTCGCTGTTGATGGAGCTGCTGATACTGATGATGGGTTGTGCCCTGGGGCAATGTATGCTGTCCTCGTGGACTGGCGAACGCAAATCATCAATTTGTAACTCTTCGTCACTGACGTTATCAATGGCATCGATTACTTCAGGTGGTAGTCTCGGCGTCATTGGTACGACGACAGAGTTGCTATCCTCCACTTCATCTTAGAGAGGAGTGTCACCAATTTGGTCGGAAGCTTGTGGCGCTACGCTAGAGCTGTTGCTCCCTCTCCGCTCTAGTGAAGAGATATGATCATCGCTCTGACTCGGGTCTGGGCATATACCCACGTCGGCAGCTTCAACTTCGTCTTCTATTGCCATCTCGTTGTGGTCGTTCTCGCTTTCGCCACGCGTGACCTCGGTATCCTGTTCGCCATTGTGTGCGGTGCCCGAAAAGACAGCGAGACCATCTCCACCAAGCTTGAGCCTGACTACAAGAGATGTGATTCCTCCGGGGTGTAGCCTGCTCGAGGTACTATTGAGAATCTGTTCGACTCTGTCATTCCCGCGCGACCTTTTTGCGTCGTTGCTCGGGCCCTCGTCCCCTGCAAGATCTTTGCATAGCGATATGAAAAAATCCCGACTTCCCTTGGGAGTGTCGATCGGCGGCTCTTCTATAAGTCCCTCGTTTGTTGCAACGGCAAAATAACACTGTGCCAGATACCGGACCTCATTACCCCGGTTAGTTCCACTCCCTTTGAGTTGACTAAACGGCTCTAAGAGGCTTATTTCTGCAAGTCTGTCAAACACCCATGTACGCTCTACATCAGCGTCTTGGCCATGAAGAACCATGGTCTTGGATTTTTGTTGCGTGTAATACACAAAAACGTCAAACCCTGGGTCGCTTGAATTGGCCGATGGGTGAGTCCCATCGCGAAGGCGGTAGGGCCAGCAAGTCGGGTAAGGAGATTGGCGGCTTATTTGGACTGGAGTATCTGGTATTTTGTTGAGGAGCTCAGTTTTGTCGCCCATTCTCCCAATGTGTCTCGCGAAGCTGGTTTGAGCTCTGACTTGTATAGCCCCGATCGCCGCGCGCACCGTTCCGCCTTGCTTCTCAACATCGTGTTGTGGTTGTAGAGACACTGTCTCGACATCTCCGACATTAGATGCAAAATCTGAGAAAGGCCTCTTTGTATCGGCAACAATGTTACTGGAAAGGGTCGACACATTTCCAGTAGCAGCGAGCGACGGTTGTTCGTCTGCATGCTGTTTTTGTTCGCCCTCAATCTCAACATTCATGCGGATGTGCTCTAGGGCTGCGATGAAGCATCTCTCGAACTCGTCCCAATACATGCTGCAGTCATTCGCTCCTGAGATCAACGCGTAGTACGCTACGAGCGCACACACGATACCACGCACGCCCCGGGTACTATCGCTAGGATAGTATTGCAGTAAGCGAAATGGGGGGAGAAGATCCCTTGCCTTCCGAAGCAAAGAGGAGGCTGAGCGTGGCCATTTTGTAAGTTGTTCTCCTTTATCTGCTAGCTCTTCGCAAAACACTATGGGCGGCTTCATTGTTGTTTCTTCAGGCAGGATGTAAGCCCAGACAGGGACCTTCACCCCGCTGCTTCGTTCTCGTTCCCCAATGTATGTCCGCAAGGCATGTTGATGGAAGACTTTTGACTCATGAAAGGCGAAGTCGGTCGATTTAGACAAGCTCTCGTAGACGCCGGACAGATTTCTGCTTCTGAGCGACGTCTCGAGCTTGTTGGTGTAGAGCTGCGATGTTGGTGCGAGGTGGGGTGTCGGATTTGTTACAGCAGACATTGTGAGGTGAGTCGGCTAGTGCGCCAAATGTTACCAGTGCGATATAATTGAATGAGAGACTGATAGTGAGATAGGCGGAAAATGGCTGCAAGTTGTCGTGCGCGGAAGGAAGACTGGTTTGCAGTGAAAGCCACCAGCGTCGCCAGTGAGTGCTCTTTCCTGAAGCAATCACGTGTGGCAGCAGCTTTGCCTTACCCCACCAATTAAGATAATGGGCCTTCGAAGCTCTCTGCGCAAGTTTGGGCTTGATGACTCAGCAGCACAGGGCGAAACGACGCAGGGTGCTGCGATTGTGTTTTTCCATGGTATCACACTGTGCTGACTACACTACAGGCCGCCACATTCAGGCCGATTCCTCGATCTTCATACAAAATCACCCCAACCTCCGTCTCTGTACGTCCATGAGCAACTAGACCCAATCTTTTGCCTCTCACAATATGGTGCACCAGACGTGAGGCTTTACTCGGAATCCTCGTCACCTCCGTCCCCATCAGCCCCAGCTGTCTTCACGCGTTTCGACTTTCTCCTTTCCACCTCTGCTCCAAGTTCCAGCAGCTCACGCTGATCGCTCGAAAGTGAATCGCGCAGGCGCTTCTTCGTGACCTTGATTTCCTTATGCTCAGCCATAAGCTGGCGGTCTTCGTCCCCCAACTTGAGCAGTTCCATCTCCAAAGCCGCAATGTTTGCTTGTAGTTCAGTTTTCTTCGCCTTGTTTGCTTCCATCTTCTCGTTGTATGCGTCAATTGCGGTAAGGGTCTTGCGGAACTCGGATACGAATAGGACAGAGGACTGGGGGTTGGGGCTTTTGCCTTCCTGCCATGATGTTAATGTTGTTATCACGCAGAAGGTAGCAGAAGATTCACTCACTAGCGGGGCTTTTATATTGCCCTCTGCGGGAGCTGGCCTTGGAGTCTGGGCCGCGGCGTTTGCATCTGCCACTTGGGTGTCTTGGGGAATCGGAAAGGTAAAGCCAAAACCTTGACTGGACGAGGAGCGTGGCGCAGAAATGGCCCTGGGAACTGTATGCGGCTCAGATGTCATTGTGCTCTTAACGGTGGCTAGTCTCTGTGTGCTGGGTCCCGTAGGTGCTGTGAGTAGGGTCTTAAGTATCGGGTCTCGCTGGGAACTACTTGGTCGTGGGTTCTCAGAGACAAACAGACCAGAGCTACCTTCAGGACTAGACGAGGAAGGTAGCGCATCAGATCTCTGTGGAGTCATTGAACGCTGTTGAACGCTGTCCGCTTTTGTGAAGGCGGAAGCTGTGCCCGCTTTCGGTCCATTCACAGGTGTCCAGCAGTCCGCAGCTTGTTGTGAAAAGACCGACTCTCGTCGCTGATACGCTTCGTATGCGCCAGAATCGCGGATCATGTCGTTCTTGTGCTTGACCCTAGCAGGGAAATCGCTGGCAACCTTGCAGGCTGCAACGAGTGCCGAGGTGAAGCGGGCGTCTATAGGCCACGGCAGTGGCGGCTCTACTTTCTTGAAGATGAAGTAGTACTTGACTACCGCGCGTAGCTGCACCGTTTCAATGACGCCCCGAAGCTGGAGACACCTGAACGCATTCACCGGCTCGGTACGTCGCACTGCTTCTTCCGCCGTGATACCCCCTTGGAGGCGGCCGTGACGATCGAAGATGTTGAAGCGCTGTTCTGGTGATCGGTCCTCGGTGTGCGCCTTGTGGAGTAAGATCCAGGTCTCGTAGCCTTTTTGTACACCATCCTTAAGCTGACCAAACAACATGCGGACTGGCAATGTGTTTGGGCGTAGCTTTTGGTCGTTAAACGCAGCAACGCGGACATTCTCAGCGGGAAGGTGCTTAAGGAGCGACACGTCTACAACATTGCGCGTCTCTCGCAATGCTTTCTCAGCTATGGATTCCATATTCGCAATGTGTACCATTTTGAAACGAAGTGCGGTGAGACCCCTACTCACAGTGTCAGTACCTACGTAGTTGTCTAGCCTAACTTTGGCTGTTGGAGCACTTACTTTAGCTGCCGGATTCTCTTTTGGTCGTCGTGAAACGAAGTTATTGTGTGCGGGTGGTGACTCGCGGTGACCACATCTACTTAGTGGGACACTAACGCGTCTGGCTAGAAATTAGGCTTGAAGCACATATACCAAAGCTATACATGGCCCTCCAAACCGGTCGCCGGTCTCGACGAGCAACCACCCAACATATGTATACCTAGGTACTGTCGCCTATTGTGAATTACGTGCTTGAGAACAGCACTTACATAGTGAAAGCTTTGCCCCACCTCGGGATCAGCACGCACACCAGATTACAAAGTTGTAGATAGTCTAAAACGGCCAGCACATTGCCCTAGAACGGGCATTTCGTAGTTAGCGCGCAAGGAACTTATTCAAAATTTTGGCATTGGAGATGCATTCGTATAGGCTGACAGTAGCTACAGGCTCTGTCGTGAGACCCATGAAGTGGCCAAAACACACCAACCCAGTACTTGTATACAAACCCACATCAATTTAGGTACAGTTAGAATCTCATAGGGATCCCCAAGTCTTTGAAGTACGTCAATCACTTCGCTCAAATAGCGTGTTTGTGACGCTTCTCTAAGAGATCGCCTTCAACGCTAACCTTTTAGACAACCTCCTAGCAACGTCGAGCTTCCGGAATCATACTGGCGCAGATGTTCGCTTCTTCCCTCTTGATGCTGTTGTAGAGCTCCTCATCGCGACTTATCTCTCCGAAAACATCTGCTTGGAAGGCCTCGATCTTCTTCAGTTCAGTCTGCATCGTCTGCATTCTCCTACCTAGGTCATCTTTCTTCTTCTCTGCTAGGGAATTGGTACCGAATTCATAGACTTGGTTGTTGCGAGCGTAACGAGACTGCACGGATTTGAGGTATTCGGTAAGTGGGATTCGAGACGTTGTGCTTGCAGACTGGAAGGTATTACCATCATGATTGGCGGGCGTAGCCATAAAAGTCGTGTCTGATGTGCTGATCTCGTAATTTGCGTCGGTGTGATTCATATGGTCAAGGGTACTGCCGATGACTTGCGAGGAACAAGATTGCTGAACGCCATCGTTGATGGTAGCAGACGTCACATTCACGGGGGGGGTGGGGCAGGAACGGTTCGCAAAGCGAGACAACGCTGAGAGTTGGCGGCTTGTTTCAGAAGTTGGCATTCCTTACTGAATTGGATTATGTCCGTCTTGAACCTTGACGTGACTTTGGTCAGAGCTGATGTCCTTCCTCCATCTTGGAATGAACGTTGAAGGAGAAAACACTTTGGCGCATGCGTGAGACGGTGCCGAGATGGCCGAGATGTACCAAATATGCCATCGTAGACGAAATCAGTATCCCCAATAATGTCATCGCGCGACATCCTCTCGACGAGTCGGCCATCGCCTTCCCTGATGTTGAAGGTAAGGGCAGGCAGCTGGCCACCTGGTCTCAGGTTCTTACTCATGCATTCATAGACGTCGATTGGACCTTCCTGATTTCGGGATGGATCGCGTTTCCGTTAATCGTGTCTTCGATTACACGCTTGAACACAGCCTTATCATGCGGTAGGTAGTGAAGCTTGGCAGCATTCTCCTCGTCCTAAACGAATGCCTCGAATGTACCGGAATCCTCGAGAATGCTGTTGTTGCAATTGTTGTTCGTCATGACCACGAAGAACGGGAAACTTGCGAAGCTGGCGAAAGACCGATGACGGAGTGGTACGTACTTGTGGGGAGTCAGTCAAGTTGAGTAAAAAGTGAACTTCGAATGGACGCTACCTGATGCGATGTGTAGCAGCGTGAGAAGAGAATCTTCGGTAACGAGCAAAAATTGGTGCGTGATGCTCGTACCACTGTTATCGAATCGGTGACGCGGGCTATGAGCGAGAGTTACGGACGGAGGGAAAGTCAACAACGGAAGCCGGCCCTTGTATTTCTGGCAAACAGCAGCGCGGGCCTAGGCGGTAAACAAACGCGGCGCCCTCACGCTCACTCACCTGCGCAAGGCGGTAGCCTAAATCATGCCAAGACAGACAGAAGACGTAAGAGGCCGGAGCGACTGTGCGAAGACCATGATGACAAACTGAACACCAGGCCTTCGATAAACGGCAATTTGCGTCACCAATCCAGTGCTACCGTTAATTTGACGAGCACTCAATTGCTAATAGGATTGAGTCTTTCTCGTAGACACCAGTTTTTAGTATGTTCCCGTCATTGACAACTACATTCTCTTCCAGACGAACGGACATTTTTTCATTAGCCCAATTAGTAATAGAAGGGCAGAGTATCAATTGATACGAACCACCGTGGTTGTCTCGTCCAGCATCGCAACAGGCACTGCCAGTGGGATCTCATCCGGGTCTTCCCATGTGATGGTCTCGAAATAAAGTATTGCGAAAGAATCCACGTCTTAGTCGGATGTTTGCGATGTTGCACGCGACTTCAGATCCTTGGGTACCGGTGTGGATTGGCTCATTGTGGATGCATTGCGCCGCTTCGCAGCGCGCGTCATGAGCGGCCAATTGCGACCAATTGAGCGACCAAGAGTTCAAAGCGTGCGACTAGACCCTTCGGACCTTTTAAACGGTAGAAAAATGTCCGTGTCTCGATTTGGGATGATGTTAAGCTCGTGGACCGTGAAGCTCGGCAGATGCTCGCCAGACACAAACAAAGATCGCGCGCTCACGTGTTTGTCAGCTCAACCTATCACGTGATCCAACGACTCGGTTGACTCCTCAGTGCGAGGTTGGAGAATGTCCTACAAAACACGTAGGAAGCGCGCCGTTATTCAAGGTGGTCATTGTTGTCGTTCTTTTCGTACTTAAGCGTCATGTAAAATGCCCAGCTAGCGCCCTTGGCTACGTCATTGTCGGTAATGCGTGGTGGTGTCTTCGTGCATCCTTATCCTCCACGTCGTCGCGACTTGTCAACCACAGCACGTCACATGCAGTGGAGAGGTCAGCCAAGCACGTCTAATCGTTTAATCGTTTGTTCATTGAAAGTACAAGTCGTATGGGAGAGTTCCGAAGTCCGACGTGGCCGAAACTGATGTCGTGAAGTCTAGTTGCCTCTAGGAATTTTCCACCCGCCCGATCAACGCCAAAGAGCTCATAGAGAACCCGGAAGTCATATACTTCGCCCAACGTGCAACCGTCTAGCACCAAGAATGTTTCATCCGCTCATCAATCCTCGCGACTCCTGGCACCTTTCTACCCGCTCGAAGGGCAATAGTAGGCACCCGATGATGGGATTCGCTACTCGGTCCGCTGTCGCTTATTCTCCATTCGGCGTCCTGCATCAAACCCGAACTCAAGATGCTCCTCTTCATCAAGCCGCACCTGCAACTTCTTCTTTTCAGCGCTAACGCGAGCCTTACGTTCTTCGAGATCCCCTTTGCGGTCACTGACAGCGTTGAGGTCGGCCTGTAGCTCCGCAATCTGCTCGGAGCGGTTGCGGCGCTTTTCTTCGGCCTTCGCGATTCTGCCGTCAAGCTCATACTCTTCGCCGCGTAGCGCAATGTATTGATCCATCATAGCTTCGCGATCCAAGTCAGACAAGCGCTCATGGTAGTCTGTTGCCTCACCCGAAACTCTGTGGTGGCTATAGACCGAGTGCTCCTCCGCAAGCAGAAACGGAGATGGCGGATAAGAGTATGGGGAATTGCGACCGGCCTCGTACTGGGAGACGTCTTGTGCACCAGGCCGAAGGTGATGCTCTAGTGAATCGTTACTGTCTAGACCCGGGCTATGCGGACGCTTCCGAATCGACACTCGTCCCGCGATCGGAGATGGTGCTGCAGAGGATTCTCGAGAAGACCTCGCCATAGACCCTGCATATGAAGGCTGCCGCAAGCCCCGAGGTTGCAATGGCGCCGCGTCAAGACCGCCTTCAGCAGCCACAATTGGCCTCTTGGCCTGAGTCTTGTCGTACAGTGCCTCGTATCCGCTACACACGCGCAGCAGATCCTCTTTGAACGGCTCACATGACAGGGGTTGTTGCAGCTGCTTATCGATGCCTCTACGAATGAAGAAGTATTTTTCAATAGCAATAATCGCATGTGGATCCTTCGCGTGCTTGAACGGCCACGCTGCGAGCGCGATATCCTTGACGTCGGTCGGACGAACACCATCGTCGCTGTTGCGCGCACGTTCAATTGTGTTGAACGTGATCATCCGATAGTCCGGATTGCTCCTCGGAACGTTGTAGTTGAGGGTGAAGTAGATCCATAGCTGGCCCTTCGCCTCCATCATGTCGCTATACAGGATGCGTTCGGGCGCGGGCTCAAGGATCTCGGACTGCCGCTTGAATTTGGCGCGCCTGTACGGTAGGTAGTTGAGGAGAGCGGCGTCGGCGCCGATGTCGCGCACGAGTTTCGCCCACGAAGGGTTGTCTGGCTGTTGGGTCGACATGACTATGTGCTCTCTGGCTGGAATTTGGGTCCGAAATCGAAATTGAGGTAGATTGAGCTATTTGGGTGAGGAATTGATAGAAAGCGTGGTGTTTGTGGCAAAGAAGGCATACAATGAGGGGTATTTCGTCATTTTTTGCCTTTTCACTGCGTCTTGTGCCATAGCAACTAGGCAGAAGTGACCACTACAAAACTACAGTGCATGAGAGGATTTCAGCCATGTTATGATTTGTCTTGCAAGTTTGATGACCCCCGCTGATAGGGCTTTGTGACCTCACCATTTGTAGCCCGGGGGGTTGACTCAATTCGATCATAAGGGCGGGTCCGACACATACCGCACAGGACATTGCTTCCTCCTAAAATCACGAAAACAAACAATTTTGCTCAATCTAGCTTGCGACGCTTGGCCCCATGTGAACGCTCCATCTCTTTACCCAATGCGAAAATAGCCTCGACGCTCATCCCAGCAAAGAGCTTCTTGCGATTGGTCACAACATTGAGCTTCTCGTCTTTGTTTTTGAGCCGCTTTTCCTCAAGCCCTTGGCGCTCCAGCTCCAGTTCCAAGCGCGCCTCTTCCACTACATCCAATTCCATATCAATATTTGAGGCCGCCGCGTTGAGTGCTGTTTCCTTGCTATCGAGGTCGGCGAGAGTTTGAATAATGTCGCCCTGTACGGTAACAGCCTGTGAATCTCAGTTTAGCTGAGCAGATACCTCGGCATGCGTCTGGCATAGACTCACGTAGATATCCAGTACTCCCTGTGCGTAAGCTTCAACCGAGCGTCGAGCTTCTTGCAACATCTGACCCCGTGTCTGAAGCCTCGTTTTGAGAACAGTGATGCTCCTACCCTCATCATTGTCCCCTTCTTCTACCACTGTTCTTGACAGGGAGCGGGACTGCCTAGCAGATGTACCTAGGCTGCCCTTTGCCTCATCCTCAAACTCGCGACAACCGACCCTCAGCCCATTGCAAAAGTCCTTACGAATAGAGATTTCGAACTTGAGCTCGCCGTTCCCACCGTTCCGCTCCTCGGCTGCTGCAAGTTTCTCCAGGAAATAATACTTCGCTAGCGCAACATGCTTGCTCCTAGAGCCTTTTTTCGGGGGCTTGAACGCAGTTGCGCATTCCGTCACGGTAGTGCTGATATTGCGGTCGTCATGCCAGTCGCGCGTGTTGAAGACCAAGTCGTAGGAGTGAAACACGATCCGAGCTTGCCCTTCTTCGTGCGAAGGCGGATAGAAAAGGACCCAGACCTCCTGCTGCTTGCCTGTCCAGTGTTCTCCGATGTGTCCAAATAGCAACATCAAAGATATGGCGTGTGGTTCGTGGTGTTGCGGTTTCGATATCAGCTTATCAATTGGTGCATATTGGAGCGAGGAGGCTGCGTCTCCGAGCTGTGATCGAAGATTTTCAAGGCTGGCCGATGCGGGAGTGTTGGACATTCTGGTAAGTGAGAGTATGGGGAATGGAGTTCCCGGGTTTTCTTTTCAAGAATGTAGAGATTTCTGGTGGTTCCAGAACGCGTTATTTTCCTGTGCTACACGTGGCTTCGCTAGTTGACACGTGGTTTGGAAGGCGCGGTGAAGTCAGAAGTACCTTAGTACCACACTGGTATGCGTCGGGCTGCGTCAGGACCATCCACGCTATCTACACCATGCGAGGCTATTTTCGTGGCGAATTTCACCTTCATTCTTCGATTATGCATTACGAGGGTTTAAACTCATAGCAAAATGGTATGAATTCTGGTAGTAATCTGAATACTTCATTCTGCGGAATGCATAGCATGCGCCCTCGTGTCGTTTTCATAAAGCGCTAAACAAATTGGCGTCCCTTGAACTTATCCTCCCTAGCCCCGCACAAAATCAGCATGCGCACTCGTACTACCTACAAAAGAAAACGTGAAACATCATGACTATACTCTCGAGATACTGGCAATCCTGAACCCCATGGTTGAACCCCCTGAGATTAAGAACGAATATCTGAACCCCGAGGTGCGCCAGCGACACTCCCCTTCTACGACTTTTTTGACGCTCTCCTTGGCTTCTCAATCCTACCGGATGCCGTCTTCCGCTGCTGTTTCAAGCTCATGCTACTTGCATCCTCTGTGGGAGTAGGTGGAGGGCGGCGGCTTTCGGGAGGATTTACGGGCGGTGAAACAGAGCTTCTCGATTTGCGCCTAATTTTGGATAGGCTGTATTGGTAGTGTTGAGAAGATCGCCCTCTTCCATTGTGAGCCACTCTGGAAACGTCAATACGAAGACGTCGACTGTTGTTTTCTCCGAATCTGGTAAAGCCTCCATCAACCTCAGATCTGCTATCTTTACGGAAAATACTAGAGGTTCCGGTAGCAAAGGTCCCCGGGGACAGAACCATGCCGACGAAGTCTGGCGCAAAGGATAACGGCGACTGGCCGCCGTTGGAACTTCCCGCGGAGGGAATGCAGGGATGATGGCGCCACTTTTCCCTCCTCGGGGGAACAGGTTTGGATCCTGGGGATCGAGATTCAATGGTCTGGCTTAGTGACTTCACATTCCCTCCGGATCGCAACTCATCGTGGACGCCCTGATCTTGCTGATATACTGAAGTTTTGGTCCCTGGGCTATCAGAAACTCTTTTTTTCAAGCGAAGCAGGGGAGAGCTCGTCCGCTGGCGGATTCGATCGTCGTTCTCTTTGTTGACGTCTAAGTCCAAATCTTTGCTAGACTCCCTGACCACCTTCGCGACACCAGGGAGCTCAGATAAGACTCTTCGACGGCGTTGATTGTCCTTTCTCGATAGGTATTGTGGAGTTGCGTATTCATCCTCATATTCCCACTCCTCTGGAATCTCCTCGAGAGGGGAATCTCGGGCGCCCCATGACCTGCAGATGGCTTCCAGATGCGCGAAAAATGTCTGGTTGACGGGAATGAACTGGTGCTCGAAGCCATCCTGCGCTTGCTCCGTAGCCAGTAGGAAATAGTATTTGATAACTGTGTACAGCTGCTGTCTACTGTCGGTCTCTCTAAAGGCTTCATGGAGTTCGACTCTGCCAGTATTGATGTCTTTCTCCCAATCGACCACCGCAAGATTGAAGCCATCCTTCTCGTACGCGGACTCAACCTCCATCTGCAGGGCAGGTCCAATGGAAGGGTTCACGTGGGGTCTAAGATAAGCGTAGACTGAGTTCTGCCACTTCGACATCTCTTGCGAGCCGCATACACCAAGGAGTAATTGCAGCAATGCATAACCTGTCCCCTTAGTATGCGTGGAAAATTCCAGAGAGTCAAATCCGGGCAAGCGTGAAAGCAGATACTGAGGGATCATCGACCGCAACATGTCAAGGGCATCTGGGCCCGCAGACGTGATAGGTGCTGCTGTTCGCTTCCCGATAGTTCTCGGCTGGTCCCGCTGATCGTCCTTTTTTTCTGGGGGGTTGGTACTCGGGAGTACTGAAGGCTTGCCGCTCTTAGGACGAACTTGTTGACGTCGGAGTGGACCGGTGCCTGAGATCTCTTCGGGTGGTATGATGATATTCTTGAATCGAATGGCTTCAGCGTCACTTTCTGAAGACGATGTACTGTCTGAGTCAGATCCAGAACTGGATGCACTAGAAAGTATTGAGGGCTCTTGTTCGTTCTTTGATTTGAATTCGTGGGAGTTGAAGTGTGTGGTGTTTGGGCTTGGTACCAGGGAAGTCGTTCCATGATGTCTATCTCGGGTTGTTGTGTCATCTTCCGAAGACGGTTCAGAATCTGTGGTGTGTTGAGGCGGCTTTCCAGTGTTTCCACTGCTATCTGGAGTTGCTTCCAAATGCGGCTTGACTACAGTTTTCCGGCCGCCTTTGTTCCTTTTGGCGTAGATAGATCTGCTCTCCTTTCTGGACTCGGATTGTAATATCGCCATGGTGGATCGAGTTACGTAGCTTTATTGGAGGGGAGTCGAAAACTGGGCTTGTCTCTTGTTGCGCTCAATACCGACCTATGACTCTGTTGAACAGAAAAGATGGATAGAGGAGCTCCGTTCTGAGTCTGAGCGGTTGAGTTTTACGAATTTTGATTATTGTGTTTGCGAGGGGGAATTTGGGGGTTTATATCGGAAAAGGGTCGAGTGAAATCATAGCTGAATGGGTCACTGTTCCCGTGCGTGGGAGTATCGTGTGTTACGGGTAATTCATCTTGCAATTGCGTAATGGATCGAAGTCCGTGTCGCTTTCACTGGCCGAGCCATTCAACTCCCAAATGTGTTCACAATTCTCCTGTTCAGTGATGTCAAAGAACGATTGGCTCAAATATGAATGATGGCCGAGGCATAGCTCAGGAATATGTCTTGTTCGCAATTCGCAGTCTTTTGAGACACGTTAAGCGTCCTCCAAGTCCGCTCGCGATTCTCACGCGAGTCTTCGAGCTCTTGCTTCCATCTCTTCTTCATGGGCTTGAATCGAACTTGCCCCTCACCTCTGGGTGATGGACTCGGCGATGGCCTGGTGTCGCGGTATTGGACGGCGCAGTGGCTCCATCGCTTCGTCTATGTAGGCATCTGCCCTATCCTCCTGCGTCTTTCGCGTCTCATCCTACGAACCTCCCTATCTCCCAGTGCTCTTGCCGATATCGCATTGTTTATTTTAGATCACAAGACCGATTTCTGAGAGACCGAGCTTCAACCTAGTGACACCTCTCGACAGGGAGATGGAGATGTCGTTACGATATGACTGTGGAGGCTGTTATGTCGCTTTCCATGCAGCGCTGTCGCGCGGACCTTGCATCAAGATTGGCCGTGCGGCAGACAAGAAGAGCCTTTAAGGGCTGTAAGGGTGAGAGAGGCGACAAAAGTCGGTGGGCGGCTCGAGTACCGGGGTGTCCGCGGACTAAGCGAGGCGCAAGTGAATAGCAGTGGGCCTCGTCCGGGTGAGAAGCACAGATAGCGCGGCGTGCGCCACATAAGACTGAGACACTAGCAGATCCCAAGCCGGTCAGCAATTGCTGCGCACTCATGGCTGGCGAGAAAGTCGTCGAGGCGAGAGCGGCGTTGTGTTTGATCGGGGATGATCAGCTGACAGGGGACGAGAGCGAGTCATGCATATGCAAGGTCCCGCCATAGCGTTTCTGCGCCAACATGCGTGTCAGCTGCACCCCAGATCTGCACTTCTAGCTATCTTCATCATCAGCTCCGTCGCCCCATCACCACTTTGCTCTCCATCATCATAGCATCTCGGTGTTCAGCTGGCTGGCATCATCCCCAGTTATTCTCCCCGCCCGAATCTCCTATCCACCCATCAGCGTTGCCATCCGTGAACCATGTCAGAGAAGGCGCTTCTCGCGTCCGCTGCATCCGCAGCGGGACACCCGGAGTCGGTAGGACGCTCTTCGAAACGTCAAGCGGCAGGCAGACTATTTGCCATTGCTGCTACAGCATCGCTCATCATCTATGGACTCCCTCAAGGTACCTGCATCGCCTCAAAATGCTCACGTGCACGTTACGGCTAACACGTGCTAGTCAGCTATGAGCCTACTGACAGCTACCAAGAGGAGAGCGAGTTATGCATGACCCCAGCTTGCGTACATGCTGCATCCGAAGTGCTTTACAACCTTTCGCCTCAGTACAAAGATCTCGACCCCTGCGATGACTTTGAAGAGCTTGTCTGCGGCGGCTGGAGGGATCGCCATGACCTCCGAGCCGACCAGGGTGATGCATTCACGGGTACCATCATGTCGGAGAACTCACAGATGTTACTTCGTCATATCCTCGAAGCACCTTACCCAAAGGACTCACAGGTGAGGTCCTAGAAAAGTCGTGGCGACTTTCCTAACTGACCATTGTGTAGCATTCTCCCTTCTCACCCATGCAGCTAATGTCGGTTTCGAAATCTGCGGACGAGGAAAACTTCGACAAGATGAAGGCTGCGTACGACGCTTGTCTTAACGAAGACCAAATTAAGAGCATCGGCGCCGAGCCTCTTGTGCGCGTTTTGGAGGAGATCAAAAAGGCCTATCCTACCACCGCATCGGAATCCAACTCCATCAAAGACGCTATTCTCCTTTTGGCCAAGTACGGTGTCACTGGCCTTGTGGCAACCGGTACAGGTGCCGATGACACTGATCCTGACACAGTCGTTGTGTCTTTAGGCGCGCCCTGGAGCTTTGGACTACCTTCCAAAGAACGATACGAAGACGAGAAGCTCGTTGAGAAATACCGCGACGTTGCTGTCGAAGTCCTGAGCTCGCTCTACCCCGACCAGGACAAGGCAGTATTTGCGGGTATCATCGATCTTGAGAAGAAGCTTGCCGCAGCCTCGCCAAGTGAAGAAGAGAGGGAAGATGTCACAGTAAGTCTCTATACCAGCCCCGCGCGACGCACTTGAGCCTCATTTTATGGGCAGCCTGTGCAGCCTGGCGCAGTAATCCAAATTCGCCCCGCGATATCCAGAATGCTAACCGTATATTAGAAATACTACAACCCAATGCTCATCGATGACGCTGCTGCAATCGCTCCTGAAATTGAGCTGAAGGCGTTGCTCGCAGGCCAGGCCCCCAAAGGAACGAAGATCGAGCGCGTCATCGTCATGACTCCGAATTACTTGAAAGATTTATCGGTCACCCTGGCTGCTACATCCAATGATGTCCTTCAAAGTTACTTTGTCTGGAAGGCTGTCCAGTCTTTCTCTGCTTACGTCGACACGGATGCTGTCAAGCCTTACCGTCGCTTCGTCAACGTACTTTCCGGCAAGGTATGTGCCTCTCCAATTCCTCTTCATGCAATTTTTCTGACAACATCAGGACCCCGACTCTGCTCCCGAGCGATGGCGATCATGTGTTGGCCACGTTGACAACGGCTTGGGATGGATCCTCAGCCGTTTCTTCGTTGAGAAGGCCTTTTCCGCCAAGGCCAAGACGTTCGGCGACACCATCATCACAGACATCAAGACCGAGTTCGCCAAAAAGCTCAATGCAGCCGAATGGATGGATAAGGATACCACCAAGAAGGCAGTGGAGAAGGTGCACAACATCGTCCAGAAGATTGGATACCCGACCAAGAGCCCGGATATCATGGACCCACCTACGCTTGAGGATTACTACGAGACTGTCAAAGTTTCGTCGGATGCCTTCTTCGAGAACGCGCTTGCCATGCGCCGCTTCTCCGTTAAAGAGGAATGGTCGGCACTTGGGAAGCCCGTGGACCGCGACCAATGGGACATGACCGTCCCGACTGGTGAGTGCTCACATTCACAACCCAGTAAACATATGCACTAACAATTTCCTCTAGTAAACGCTTACTACAACCCGCCTGGTAACGAAATAGTATTTCCAGCGGGAATCATGCAATTCCCCGTCTTCGACGTCGACGTCCCAGCTTATATGTCCTATGGCGCTTTTGGCTCCGTTGCTGGTCACGAGCTAAGCCACGCCTTTGATAGCACGGGTCGCCACTACGACCAAAATGGCAACTACACAGACTGGTGGTCCAACGCCACCGTTGACGCTTTCAAGCACAAGGTCGAGTGCTTCGTTGACCAATACTCCAACTTCTCCGTTCCCGGACCCGACGGCAAGCCCCTAAATGTCAACGGTCGCCTTACTCTTGGTGAGAACATCGCCGATGCAGGCGGTTTATCAGCATCCTTCCAAGCGTGGAAGCGCCGTTCTGCCGAAACACCAAACAGGAACCTCCCTGGTCTGGACCACTTCACCCAAGAGCAGATGTTTTTCGTCAGTTACAGCAACTGGTGGTGCGGCAAGACACGCAAGGATACTGCGATTAACCGCATCTATACCGATCCTCATGCTCCTAAGTGGGCCAGGATCTTAGGCACCATGGCTAACTCGCGAGAGTTTAGGGAGAGTTTCCAGTGCAAAGTCAAAGAGCCTACTTGCCAGCTGTGGTAAGACCGAAATTGTTCGACAGTATGGGCGGAGCACTCTACCAGATCATATTCCTCGTAGTAAAGCTTTTTGAGCAGTTCTCATATCAGGCGTCACGCACCCTAAAGGCGATGCATTTCTCTCGTTCTTAGCCTGTAAACGTGTTTAATTATCGTATCAATTCATGTCATAAGATTGACCCGTTTACCTCACAGCAAGAGTTCATACTTTTCAGGCTCCAGCAGTATCCTCTTAACGTTCCTTTCTACATCGTACCCGCCTTTCCCCAACCTTTTCACCGGAACCCTGCACGCATCGCTGGGCAATAGCAAATACTCTGTTGTACTGGGCGGAACTGTAACCCACATCCTGGTTTCTTCCTTATCATTCACAATCCGTCTCTCATATTTGACTTCAATTGTCCCATATGGACAGTCCACAGTTCCCCCCACCATACTAAACTCACTGTCCAGGGGTGGTCTGACTCGCCAAGTCCTATACGCTTCCGTCTCTGCCTTGGCACCCAGCACGCCCTCATAGAACCACTCGTAGATCGTACCCAATATATCGTGACACTTGCTCCTGCCTATATCCTGCCAGAACTCATTCAGCGTTGACTCTCCCCTCCGAATGAAGCGCATATAACTCGGATGCTCTTCTTGTCTGCACATCTCCAAGATAATATCGGGACGATTGAGGTCTGAAAGGGTGTTGAACAGATATTTCAGACCTATCTCGCCGGCGGCAATAAGGTTTTTCACACTCGCGCATGCAGATAAGAAGGCGGTTTGCACGTCCGAGACGCGTGATGCAGGCACGAGATCGAACTGAAGAGCGAATGCCTGCGCCACCATATTGCGATCGTGGTGCAGCGGGTCGTCGCGCGAGGTGTAAAAGGCGTAGGGGTACGCCTTCTTATCAGTAACAAGCAGACGCTCATTATATACCGTGTGTATCCTATCAACCCAATTCCGGAACCGGTATTCCCGGTCCGGATTTCCCAGCTCGTGTGCCATGCGCTGTGAGAGATGCATATTCATGTGTCGTGATCCTCCTACGGAGGATTCTAGGCTATATATGGAATGTATTCCAAGCCATCGTCATGTGACATGCGCTGGATGTTGCTGAGACAGCGGTAGTAAATTGCGGTCTCGATGTTGGCTTGGTTATTGCCGAATGCAATATCCACGCCCCAGTCACCCAGGCCGTGCTCTATGAGTCCGCCGTCGCGCTCTTTCGTGGCGATGTACTCCATGTGACACTTCCTAGACGGAGCTCTTGGGGTGACTGTAATCTCCTAGAGTGGGAGCTGTAATAGCGACGTGCAATACTTTTCGATATGCAGTTGTTACAAGATCGTTACTATACTTCTAGGTACCCCAAAGCGACCGATTTGCAGCCTTCAAATCGTCAACTTGCCTTTCACCTCGCCTACGTCTGCTGGGTAAATCACGGTTCCACCCGTGAGTGACTCGATATCCGTGATGATCAAGTCGATAGGGCACATGTATGCTACTTTTGTCGCTTGGTTTCCCCCCATTCCCAGGCCTACCACTGTTGCCTGCGCCCCTGCTTGATTGATGTTGTGGAGGATCCAGGATCCCGAATCGCCTCCCTGAATGAAGGCTGGCTCTGCGGTTCTCAGCGGTACAATTGCATGGCAAAGTACCGGAGCAAATATTTCACCGGGTCGCGTATCGTCGCGTTCGCCAAATCTCATTACGTTGTGTCATCACAAGATGCTGATGTACATGTACATCTTTTTTATCGGAAGGCGGTCCATATTTTGCGGCTGTGCGTGCGGGATTCGAGGCAAGCTTGAATAAGGCCCAATCGATGTCCCACTGTAGTGGCATGGAGTGGCTCTCGTCTTCTCCTTTCGACTAATCGATGTGCTCTCCAGTGCTGTACCTGGGATTAGTGTGGGTCCTCTTCCCAGAACTTGCCCAAACCTCGCCAGCAGTCGTATCGGATACGCGGGCTTGTTCCGCGTCTCGTCTGTGCTGGGTCCCTTCTGCCCTCCACTTATCCCTCTGGAACCTTATAAAGGTATCCTGAGTTGCCTTGGATTTGGATCCAAAGTCCCGTATGAGGTTGTTGAGGGAGAGGATGCTCCTGGCCAAGTGAGTCTTGTACCTGTCGACATCTTTGTCTGCGGGTGATACAACGTTGGGGGAGGTGGCGTCAGGCTGGCCCGGTCGCCTTGCGACGCTTTTCTTCGGACACAGGACGTGGTGACTGGTCATTCCTACGCAAATAGGTGGTGTCTCTGCGTCGGTTTTGATATTGATAAATCCACCAAGGCTTCCGCTGGGACATCCCCCCCGCACACCGAGAGAGGCACCGCTCCGGAACTCTGGCAGGAAAGTCTCCCTGCTGACATATTTGTCCTCCGGTTCAAATGTGATACTCCCGCTTTTGACCTGAGACCGTTTTCTGAAAGCAAGTTCCTCTTCTTCTTCCTCGGAGAGGTCGGACATCTCCTCGCAAGCCAGGATTGAGTTCCAGCTACCCCATCGTATCCCTACCTTTACATGCCCCTAGAAAAAAATATCAATCCTTTGCGATAAGGTATCCCAGTCATCGTCGTCTGTATCGACAGATGTAACTGTTATTGTTGGATTCATGTTGTTTTGACGCGTTCCGAAGTTGATGCAGTCAACGGATACCCAATTCTTCTTTTCAATGAGTAGTAGAAGGTCCTTTCGATGTTTTTGCCAATCTTCGATGATTCTTGTTTGGCTTGGTTGGATAATGCCTGTGAGGATCCGTTCTTGGGCTGTGTAGCCATCGAGCACCTCCGCGGCTAAGGCGAGCTTAATGGTATGAAGGTACTCCACGATCGCTGCTGTCTAGTTGAAAACTTATGATCGTGATGTGTCGAGAACGTGATTAATCGCCGTAGGATATGTGTATACGCCTCGCTCAATTTTGTGGCTTGTGTCAAAGCCGATGCCAGGTTTAGTGGTGCTAGCCATGTCGTGCGCCAAGGCTGGCGCAATAACAGAGCGGAAAATATTGGTGAATGGAACCACCGCTCGTTGAGACTTAGGGAAGGTGCCGCCCGAGGCGAGGGGAAAGAAGAAGAAGGAAGCTCGAAGCTGCTGCAATGAACAACAAGGAGGCAATGGCTCTGGAACAAGAATGCGGTGTTGATGTGGAAGCGTGCAGTGCTTCAATGCAATATTGCAGAGTGCAAGAGGCATACAAATGGCCCTGAAGTGATTTGGGCTCTGCGCTTAGGGCCACGTGGAGCTGGATGCGCTTCAAGGGGATCTTGTGCTTTGTTGTAGTCGTGGCTTCCTCTTCAACAAAAGTGGGTCCCATCTCACTCCCTCTAACTCTCACTTTCCTCACTTCCTCAAGATCCTCACCCGCACCATGAATGAAGACATCCAACATCGGCCTACAATGCACAGCATACTCGCTGCACGGCAACGAAACAGGAACAGGCAAGAAGAGCTCCGCGGTATGTCATGTTTGTATTCACCAATGGCTGTTATAGTGCTGACAAAGTTGCAGCTCTGTCTCAAGGAAGCTCGCAAGAGCCCAGGTACACCGAGGAAAGGCTCATGGCAGAGCTTTATCGGGTAATCGACGGGTTTGGGTCGACTGAGGAAAACCGGACAGACATTAGGCGGCTGAGGATAGAAGCGGGTCAGCTCGGCCTCAGAGGCAAGGCCGTGATATTCAACCAGATTGCACCTCTATTGGAGGTGTTTGGCACAGCTCTCCGACTGGTTCACTGAGGGAATCGGAACGGCACTCTGCCACCGAGGCGATAGACGACGTGGGAGATGCAGACTGGCTACCAGTCAGTCTATTCAGTTCGGACTGACTGAACTGACTGAATCTTGGCAGTCAGTTCAGTCAGTCTTCGTTCCGTCCGGATATCAGTTCAGTCAGTCCGGAGGCCTCTGGATATCAGTTCAGTCAGTCCAGAGACCTCTAGACTGACTGAACTGACTGAATTAGACTGAGTTGGACTGAATTTGAAGCTGTGTTTTGCAGTCACGATAGCCACTTCTAGTGTTGCTCAGAACACGGCTTGTCGATGCAACTAAGCCGGACGCTAGGCTCAAAAGGGAAGCCACTAGTCCCGTATGGTTTATATATAATCCCCGAGCCAATCAGACTCTGCCGATTGCGCTACGGCCACATGGCCGCCTTGACGCGTCGCGCCCGCTCCAGCAACCCGATGCGGCAACACTCTCGCCGCCAGACATTTTAGCGTACTTCATGTCTACTCCTTCGAACTCAAGCCTCCGCCGCCTTGTCGAACGCGATAAGTGCAGTTCTCCTCTACCGTCGCTATCGAACGCGCCCACTGCTGGGGA
>QXCR01000105.1:0-116940 GCA_004380135.1 Stemphylium vesicarium | reverse complement strand
CATTTGGGTTGAGGATTTGTTATGTTCGAATCATAATAACCCGAAATGGGATTTTAAATCATTTATTTCCCCCCCCCTAATTTTTGGACGTTATTTCTCTTTTTTTTCTAGTAATTTCATAGAAATTACGTCGAAAAAAAAGAGAAATAACTAAAAAAAATAGGGGGGGGGGCTCGCATCATCTTTTACTTGCATACATGGGTTCTAGGTATTTGATTAAATAAAGTGGGTGGTGGGTGTGTAGAGTGCATGTAGGGGAGGACGCGTGCGTGCTGCAGCCTGCATGTGATGCGTGGGCGTGAAAGTGCCGGCGTTGCTGGTCTACCATGGTACCCTTACTGCAGGGTGTGAGAAGCTATCTGTTTTTGCACGTGGTGTTCTCTAAATTCGCCCTGTAGGCGGCTTTGGGAATGGTATACATATATTTTACTACTACATATTATACAGGGTCATGAGCGGCGTTATACAGTGAACGCCTGATCAGGCGAGAGACGTGTAGGGCGTTGTTCATCTGGCGCCACGGGCTGCTTATTTGCTCTGGCCTGGTAGAGGTAACTGGGGTGCTTGGATCTCGCCGCCTTGCATCTCGATCTTCTTGATTGTTTGTTCGCGTTGGTAGTTGACGACTCTTTGCTTCTTGAAGTATTCGACCTGGTTTCTCGTTAGCCCGTGCAACATGGTATTTCCCCAGACTTGTTCGGAATCCCACGTACCCAGCTGTGTGCGCAGTTCTTCTCAAACTCCTGGTCAAATTGCCCGCAGAAGCTTGCTGCCTTGTCCCTTCCGGACTTTGTATTTATGCTGTCCAAGACGTTGTTCTTGTCGAGGCATTCAAAAAAGGCGTCTCGTGCTGCGTAGCATTGTTTCCGGTTGGATCGGGACGGGGACTCGAATGCGCCGCCTTCGGTCTTCTTGACGCCCGAGTCGTCCTTGGAACTTGAGCCGAACCAGCCCATGAGTGCGAAATGTGAGGATGCGGAGAAGGTGCGGAGGTGGAGGAGAGGGCCGAAGCTGTCGCGACAATTAGCTCGGTCCGGTATGAATACGCAATGCGACGTGAGCGGAAGAAGATGCGTACTTTGGTGGCGTGTATGTCCCGTGACGTTCCAGTAAGTTTCTCCGTAGGGTGGTCGGCGAGTAATTGTTGGAGCGCAATGAATGTCGAATTCGTGCTTGGCAAAAGTTCCCACGCTATGACATCGGCGCTGACCACGTACGTTTCGCCGAGGGCCGTTGCAGCGAACCATGCGTGAACAGGCTACCTTGCAACGACAATAACCCCCAGCTATCCACGCTTCTCTCCTTATGCTCATCTCATAGCGCATCGCTCGCGTATTGATGCCACGCCGACGCCGCCCTCCTCGACCCGGTGCCCTTGCCGATCTCTCCCCAACCCGCATACTCTCGCAGATTGTCCTCCTGCAACTCGCCTACTATGCATGCGCCGGCATCCTCATCCTGTTCACCGCGCTGGTAGCGGGCAAGGAGGTCAGCCTTGATCTTCTGTTCAGTTGGCAGAGTTTGAGCGGGAACACGACGGTTGGATGGACGCTGGGCCTGGTATGGGTCTTGAATAGCCTCACTTGGTAAGCGATACGACGCGCCGACCGAAACCGTGAGGAAGACTAACGCGTCGCAGTGCCATCTTCATACTACTCCTCATCGCCCGCTCGAAACTCGTCCTCGATTTTGCCCTGACCGTACATTTCATCCACCTGGTCGTTACCTCCTTATACACGCATGCCATCCCCGCGAACCTCTTCTGGTGGGCTCTCCAGATGTGTAGCGCGACCATCATGACTTCCCTCGGTGTATGGGCATGCCAGTGGCGGGAGTTGAGACCCATCAACTTTGGGAGCAAGCCACCTGCGCGCCCACAACCCGCTCAAGAGGAAGAGGGCGGGGAGTCGAGGGGCAGAGGACGGGGCAGAGGGAGAGATGGCGCAGGAGAATATGAAATGGTGAGCATGAATGAGGCAGACAATAATGTCTGATCATGCTTCCATCTTTGCATAATAGGCGTTTTGGTCAAGGCGGCTTGGATACATCGAGTAGTATCAAAGCAGGCAGCATTGTAATATACCCGGGGAAAGCATAGAGCATTACAAACTAGCATTGGCATCGTAAATATCGGCCCACTTCATGTCGGACAGTACAGAGTGTCATCGGCACTCATAGCTTTCTATTCTCCTGCCTCTTAGAAACCATTTAGACGAAGCATCTTCGGGTCGAACTGTCCCATCCTTTAGTGCGAACCATGGCGATTCTTCTAGTACCGTGCCAGACCCTGCTCCCCGTCTCTCTTTTCTGCTCATCTCTGGGATAAATCTGCACATGATCTTGTCTAATCGTTTCAAAGACACCGAGCGGTCTTGTCCGGTGACTGCTGTTATGATCTTGATTGCGCTTAGTTGTCTTGGCAGCTGCACGCCTAGACAGAATGTCAGTTGACTGTTAGTGGATGGTCATGGGACGCATCCTACCCGAGAAGATCCGTTCATATAGCGGTATTTCCACCTGCTGCTCCATAATGCTCCCACTCCCTGTGAACGCTAACATGACATTGATGGTGTCTGGTTTCGAAGTAGCCGAGTGCTGCTCTGGGAGAAGAGGTTGTTGAGGTTCATGTCGTGGTATACTGGAGGCCAGTGCAAGAAAAGCGCACGGAAAGCTGTAGAGAAAATGTTTCCATAACATGGCTGCGAAATGGTGTATGGAGCAAGAAGCTGTACGGGGGAACACAGAGGATATATTCTCGGAACGTATTATCGCGTATTGTCGCCAAGTGCAGTGTGCAGGACCGCAGTAACGGCAGTGAGCCTAAACAATATACCACCACCACCGTGCCTTCCTAAGGGGGGCCTATCGAGGGTCTAGATATAGTATATATTGGACTTACCAGGGTTGAAACACTAACGAAAAGTGCTAAGCTAGCAGTCGGCAAAGCGGCTGGGGCTTTGTTGGTTTCATTTCTGTAGTTGGTGCTGAGCTGCCGGGTGGTGTCGTGTAGCGGTGTGTTGTACAGCTTCTGGGCATGCGAATACCCTGAGTGAGCGTCAGACCAATAGTCTTTCTGAGGAAGAATACGCTACATCAACCCTCATCCCACCCGTAGATAGTTGGTCTGTTGCTTGGGGTAATTTGGCACGCGACCGCGGGAACTGCACGACATGTGCTAGCGTGAAGCACGGGCGCTAATATTTAGACAATCCCTGCCCTTCTCGAAGCTTTCCTCACCACCAGCCTCTCGGTGCCAGATACCACAATGATCAACCACTAACAGATGGCAACTAATGCAAGCACTTATTATTGAAGCTCATCATGAATCCAAATAATGGATACTATGGACAATGGCCGCCAGGTCATGTACAGAGCAATAGGCGTTTCTTGCCCGTCGCAGGTACCTTTGGAGATGGCGCGCCGAACTTGGTGCGACCACCCGCGCAACATGGCAGACAGCAATATCCTATGCACTTTCCGCAAAATGCGCCGATGTTTGCTCCCCAGCAGGTGTATCAGCAACCCCAGTTCCAGCCACCGCAATTTCACCATCAACCTCCAGGTCGGAGTCCGTACATACCTCTCATTCCATTGAGTGCTGTAGAGGATTTAGAAGAAGAAGAAGAGCCTCTGGCACCCTTCACTAGTGGCGGCTTCCAAGATCCATTCAACAGGGCTTATGCAACGAGTGGTCCTGCCGTCTTCGAAGGATTCATTCCTGCGAATCCTGACCAAGAAGACGAGGATGAGTATACTGATGCGTCCGGGTTTCGCAACTCCCTGTACGATCGCGAATTTGAAAGTTCGGATGATGGCGATGAGTATGAGCGCATGCTCGAAGAAGAGGAAGAACGGGAGCGGCTCCTTCAGATCGAAAACAAAGACGATTCTGAGGTCGATGCAGACTACTCAGAAGAGGACGCGCAGCAAGATGAGGGTGATCCCGATGAGATGGAGCTGGGTGTCGAGTTCGAGGATACAGAAGAGCGAGTCAAGCAGAAGAGAGGAAAGGGTAGCGGTAGGGGTACTCCCAAAGATCCTACCATGGCTGGTGTCATACCTGTGTCCAGTACCAGCGGACGACGCGGAGCAAAACGAGGGCGAGGTTCAGCTAGAGGTCGTGGAGGCCACACTGGAGCTCGATCTACAAGAGGAAGGAAACGAGGAAAACCTGGGAGAGAAAAGGGCCCTAGAGGACCTCGCGCCGTTGCAGATCCAGGTGCAGAATGGAAGGCCTTGCAGCAGCAGGCTAACGCCAAGTTCATCGCGAAAGACTATGAAGCCGCCCTTACTTTCGCCCAACAAGCCATTCAACTTAATCCAGAGATCTTCGATGCTTACAACATTGCTTCCGAGATCTATACGGAGATGGGCCGAGAAGAGGACTCGTTAGCCGTATTGTTGGCCGGTGCCCCAACAAAGCGTGACCCCGGACTTTGGCAGTTCATCATTGAGCGTATTCAGCAGCTAGACCCGGAGTTACATCCGCAGTTCACCGATGAAAACAAGTCAGCTGCTATACTCCCATGCCTGAATGAGATCATCTTGCTGAACAACGACTACGAGGCTCGCAGCCACAAGCTTGAGATTGAAGCACAACTGGGGCGTTCCTCCAAGTGCGTGGCTCTTGGTCTCAAGATGCTAAAAACGCGCAAAGAGCAAGGAGAGGACCCAGACACGAGTGTATTGAAGATTATGGCAATGATGGGTACTGCATCGCCGAGGCAGACCAAGATACATCTCCACAAGCTTATCAACAGCTTTGAAGAGGCTATCGATGTATTCACGCAGCCCGGCAGAGATCCGGTGACGAACGAACTTGATTGGGAGTTGATCAACATCTATCTCGATCTTCTTGATCGAGCAGGTAGTTACGCTACCGGAGTTAAACAACTTAGATCGCTTTCGCGGTGGAAGCAATGCAGGCGTAGGGAAACTTTCTGGGATGAGCTTGAAGATGACCGCGAGTTTGACATTCTGGATCACCCGAGACGTATTACCGTGCCCGGTTTTATCCAGAAGTCTCAGGACGCAAGACACGGTTCAACGCTTCCACTGGAAATTAGGGTCAAATTAGGCCTGTTCCGGTTACGCAAAAGCAAAGAGGACTTCGCAGAGGCTATGGTAGGTCTAACCATAGACGCAAATGTATATAATTACTGACCGAAACAGTTCCACCTGGAGATGTTGGAACCTGACGACCACGGCCCTGAGGCTCTGATTTGGGACTATGAAGATCTCTTCCGAATCATTGGCGATGCTCTCCACGCGACCGGCCATGATAAAGATGCGTTGCGCTTCTACGAACCTTTGTTCGAGAACAATTCCAACGAGTTTAACCTCATGAGCTACATCGGCTTGCACACCGGCTTCAAGAATGAGGGGCGGATCGAGAGAGCGGCAGAGGTCATCCCGATCTTGAAGAAGTGGCCGGCGGAGAACTACGATGATCTCGCAGTCCTCGCGAAGTTCTTCGAAGACCAAGGCATGTGGCAAGAAGCAGGGCAACGTGCCGAGACCATTTACCGCGATAAGTATGGTCACAAGCTGAAGAAACTCGGTTTCCAGGCGTACGACGAACTAAGAGTGTACTATTATAATCAGCGTAGGCAAGCCAGAGGCAGATACGCTGTTCGAAAGAGCACAGTCCGAAGGAACAGAAGAAGGATGCAAAAGGCGACTGGGCAGACTGGCGAGGACGAAGACTCTGGGAACGAAGCCGGCAACAAAGAGCTTCCAGCACTTGTGGCGCCTACTGAACGTCCCAAAAAGGGGCTCTTCCGGACCAAGAGGGCGAAAGCGCCGAAAGTGCAAGCGTTCCTTGCTGTCCATGACGAGGCTACCGAACCAGTGCCTGAGGTCGAACCAAAGCGGGCTACACTTGAAGGCACCGATGTACCATACCGAGCAATTGCGAACCGGCTGTTCCGCAACAAGCTTCAAAAACTTGCCACGGATTATGCCGATGATCTGAAGGCTGCGAGAGCTCAGCATCGAGAGATTGTCACCAGTTTCAAACGATTGGACGAGATTTGGGAATCCGCCGAAGACGGATATGAAGATGCTGTCAACGAAGTTCTCTCCATCACTCGGGAGCTTATCGAAGAGTTCTCCACATTTGATCTGTTCTACTCGAACAGGAAAGAAGATCTCATGACTTACTTCCGACGTGTAACTGGTGGGGATCTTTGGAAGGAATCGTCACTCATGGTGCTTGCTGTGGTGGCCAATAACGTTGAAGACGGCGAGACTGACCCCGAGTTACGAGAGCGACCCGATGCAGCTCCATCCGACTTCTGGGGCATCGACTTCGATAAATGGTGCGACGCGTTTGGCCGTTATGCTATACTTTTGGCCCGCGAAGGGGACGAAGAGCAATGTTTCGCTACAATTGACATCGCTCTCCAAGCCAACGTCTTTCATCGCTCACAGACGTATCACCAGCGGCTACAGATGTGTCGACTTGCCTGCGCCCTCACAGCTGACAACTCTGCTCAATCCTCCATAGCAGCGCGCTGGCTCCTCAAAGAGTACCCGTTCGGCACAGACCTCTTCCGTCTCTACAGTGCCGTGAACCGGCTATGTTCCTTCCCCGAAGGATTTGCAACAGGTCCCGCATACAAAGTATTGATGCGCTATATCAAAACGGTTGACTACGCGCTTCTCACCCCGGAACAGCGCGTCGCCTACAACTTCCGTGACACAAAAGACAGTAAAGGCGGGTTCAGAAACAACATCAACGTCGAAGACGTGGATAAAGTCAAAGACCACGACCCAGCCCTCTTCGCACTTTATGCGCATGTATTAATGTGCGGAGGAAGCTACGTAGCAGCGCTGAACTACTATTTCCGCGCCTTCGCCATCACACCCGAGGACCCAGTGATCAACCTGAGCATCGGCGTAGCCTACATCCAACACGCCATGAAGCGCCTTTCAGAGAACCGACAATACCAAATCCAGCAAGGTCTCTCCTTCATCTATAGGTATTATGACCTCCGCATCAAAAGCCCACACGCCATTCATCGCCAAGAAGCGGAGTACAATGTAGGCCGCATGTGGCACAGCTTAGGCCTCGTTGCGCTAGCCCTCCCCGCGTACGAGAAATGCGTTGGGCTACGCGAGCAGGTGAAGAAGGAAGCGCAAGATCAGTGTCAAGATGGTAACTGGGGTCACGAGGATTTCAGCACGGATGCCGCGTTTGCTATGCAGAGTATCTATGCTATTAGTGGTAACTACGAAGGAGCCTTAGAGGTCACAACACAGCTACTAGTTATTGAGTAAGGAAAAATTATAATTTAGCTTGCACAGTCATTTTGCGACTGGCAAAGGGAAGAAAAGGGGTGCGGTGAAGTCGGCAAAGAAAAAAGAATGCAATAGCATTCCTAGGTATGAGTGGCTGTGTAAAAATGTGTGTGGTGTATACCACATTCCTCAATCTCGTTAATGCATATTTTCGAACTAAATTTTTTGCCTCCTCCTCCTCCTCCTCCTCCTCCTCATTCCTTCCTTCTTTCCTTCCTTGCTGCATCGTCGCTTCCCAATAGACAGGTTCTGTCCGTAGGATTTTGCTTTCTTCCGCTTGCTTCCCCATCCCTACTCACCGGCCAGCACGGATACGGAATGTGACGCGACGTGCATAGATTATGCAAGGGCTTCTCGATCTGTCTCCCTTGTTATCTTCTGCCTACATCGTCTTCGATCCTTCATCATGCGAGTTGTCTTTCTTCTTCGCGCTTATTGGGCATTCCGTGTGTACAGAGCTAATGCATCAAGAATACTTACCCTGTCGCTGTATCTTTTTTTGTTGTTGTTGTTCCCGGTATTCCGTATGCGCGGCTAGCTTGGTCCCGAGACGTTTGTGGCGGTAAAGTGGAGTGGTGGATGGCGTGAGATTACTTGCTTTTTGGTTTGGTCGAGTTGTGGGCGGGGACGGATCGTACGATATTTGGGGTCATGCAGGAGTAGGTACGTTTGGTGTACTACAAGACTAGGCGGGCAGAGGTTGTAGCATGCGTAAAGAGCGCACCTACTCTTTTTCGCAATCGCCACAGGCCACCTGGAATGGCTCACTACTGGGGAAAGACTACTTCGCTAATGTCGAGAAGGTATTGTATTGTTCAAGTGAGACGTACTACTAAGAAGATTGCTTGATTCATCATCGGGCTGCCTTTGTTTCTCGGTCAACTTTGAACCCTGAGCTTTCTTCCACTTGCTGTAATTGGTAGTCTTGGACATTCTGAAAGCTTTTGCTAGCAACAGCAAGGACCCTGAGGCAGCAGTGTGCGCCCTCGACTAACCGAACCCGGACGCAAATTCAATACTTCTGCGGTATTTCAAGAGGTATCAAAATCATCAAATGCATGAATACATCCTAGAGGTGGTTGTTGGCCAGTGGGTCCTCTGCGTCTTCCAATGTTCTGATGCCAGTGATATAAGCCTGGCCTGAATTTTATGGCTTTTCCTTCTACGAATCACTTGGAATTGCTTTCTATGATGAAAATGGAACAAGTGTTCAAAGGTATTGAGGCAGAGTAGTAATGCATGAGCCAAGGGTGATTCTTTCTGGTTCTGGTTCTGGTTCTGGGGCGGCTTCCACGCAGCAGGCACGAGGTGGGGTAAGATCCCCATCAACATTGCACCCTCACCTGCATAAGCTAACACAATCCCCCTTTACGCAGTACCCAACCACAAAGCCCAGAACTGAATGAATGAGCCCAATTAATAAAGCGTGAAAAACGGCAACTTTCTTCATACATAGTAGCCCAGCAAGAGTCGCCATCATCAATGAGCTATAGCGATCCATTCATCTGCCATCCAAAACGTGGCCTTGGCCACCAGTCAGCCGACCTTTCACTGGAGCCTCGCCTGACATGTGGTGCTTCAACTCAGCCTTCTCGTGCCAGATTGGGTGTTTTTATACACCGCTCATAGCCCAGGTTACCAGTGCTTGCCACCGCAATGCATTTAATGGTGCCACGTACCCCCCCCCCCCCCCCCCCCGCTTCTTGCACCCTCTATCCTTTGTTACTCCAAACTATCAAGTGATCAGATCATCACCTTAATAGCACCCTTTGTTTACACAGAAACCACTTTCTTCTGTCGTTCGTTCAGATGATCTTTCATAAGCTACTACACTGAGCAATCTAGGACATGCGAATTAAAGTTACGGTGCGCCATGGTGACTAGTCTCGTCATGTCACAGGATGAGACACGAAGTAAGATTTGGCCAGTATTGCGTTACATTGATCAAATTGTGCTTATACATTGATAGATGAATGTACACCCAGTGCAAGCGACCCCTCTGCTACCCATGGCAAATACAGCCCAAGAAAAGCTTGTTTGACTTGTCTTGATCTGGATTACACCAATTTCTCTGTCAAGTTTGGAGATTACAAGTCCGGTATGCGAAATCATGTGACTATCAAAGAATCAGCCCAGACATGTAGGCTATGCTCCATTCTCCATCAGGGTATCAACTCCTTCTACAAAGATATCCATGAAGACGACATGCAGATCGAGAGTCCAGTATGGAACGAGGATCCTGATGATAGTGGACATGGAAATGAACTCAAACAGGAAGTCCAAGCCGATCAGAGGAGTCTATCGAACAACGAAAGTCAACCGGATGATGAAAGTCAAAATGAACAAGAAAATGAAATAGATTCATACTTCGTTGATATAGGTCTGCGTCTAGGGAAGCCTCTAGTATTGGCTCGGTCGGAACACGACGAGGGAGGTCTTCATGAATTTAGAACCCGTTTAGAGTTCTTTAAAGAGCTTGGTAGGCTACGAACGTATAGATTTAGTATACCCATGCTGAACCGTTTCTTAGATCGCTTCCCTGCCCATCCAGCCTTTGCTTGCGCACCAATGGTCCAGTCTTATCTGAGCCTGGATTAATGTACCAGGATGATCAAGTATTGGCTATGCGAATGCGATACCCTGCATCAATATTGTGTTTCGCCTCTACCTAGCCTGCCAAAGCGTTTTGTGTATCTCGCCGAAGACACCCCTCGACTAGTCGAGACCGACGGCTTGCCCTATTCGAAATACACAACGCTTAGTCACTGCTGGGGCACCAATACCAATTTGATAAAGACGACCATAGCCAACTTTCAACAGCGGTGCCGAGGTATACTTTGGACAGAACTACCCCAGATATTTAGAGACACAATGGCTCTCACAAAACGTATCAACTGTCAATGGATATGGATAGACACATTGTGTATCGTTCAGGACGATGACGCCGATTGGAAAACAGAGTCAGCAAAATTGGCAGATGTCTATTCGAATTCGATTTTGAACATCACTACCACATTTTCCTCGTCAAGCTCCGAGGCATGCTTTTTCCACCGACAGTGTATTGGAGAGAGTCAGAATCGTCCAGAACAACATCGAAGGAATTGGCCCGAAAGGTCCATTGAGATCACCGGCAGCGCGAGGTGCCCAGAGACCGGCTGTTTCGTTCGAGTGGCACACCCCGCCGGACATGGATACATTTCTGGAGATGTTGTGTACCAGAGACGGGAAATGGCTCCACTGCTGGACAGAGCGTGGGTATTTCAGGAACGCATGCTTGCCACAAGAACTCTTCATTTCGGTGCTTCGGAGATGATTTGGGAGTGTAACTCTTGTAGGGCATGTGAGTGCGCTGGATCCCACACCGAGAATACTAGAGAAACTGTGAAAGGGAGGTTTGCAGCAGTTTTTCAAGACAGAGCATCCGAACAAGATATGTTCGACTTGTGGCTTGAAATCATGAGAATATACACTTCACTTTGCCTCACTTTGCCTCACGATCGGCCACATGCACTTGCTGGCATAGCTACACAATTTTCCAGAAAGCTAGAAAGCCACTATCTTGCTGGAATATGGACTGGAGATTTAGCAAGAGCTTTGCTGTGGTGCGATACGTTTCCTAGCCGCCATGGAAAGATAGAATCATCGTCGAGAGCCCCTACTCGGTCCTGCCTGTCTCAATACTCACTCTCAAACCATCAATCAGCAACGAGATACTGGATTCACAAACAAGAATTCGTTAAAGACAATCGTTTGCGCATCCATCATTCAAGCACGTTCTGCAACTATCTCGATGATAACGTGTTTGGCGAGATACTTTCAGGTCAACTTGAAGTAACCGCTGCAGCGAGCTATGAGAGAGTTTATGTCTGCCACAGACTTGGATACGACGAGTACTATCGTATTACTATTACAGCATCTACGCAGAATATCACTTGGATAGATCCTTCTGTAGAGGACGAAATTAATGATGGCACAGAGATTTTTTGTTTGTATTTAGGTACAGAAAGAATGGGCACATGGTCCCTCCTGTTAAGGCCGCTGAGTGGAGGTACAGATTTCGAGAGGGTTGGAATTGCTAAGTTCTACTCGAGAGGAGATTTTGGCCCTGACTCTACTGAGATCAGGCGGTTTCGAATTCTATAGCCCTAGCTGGGCACTTACGTCTTATTATTGAAGGAAATTGAACATAATACCTTGTTCTTCACCTTATTCATAGAAGATTCGGATTGTTATGTTGTAGCTTTCGGAAGTTTTGCACATTTCGATTCAAGGTCATACTAAATAACTCTAGTTTTCTGATTGATACTTCTCATGCCTCCTCAGCAGCCTTTGTAGTCAGCATTGAATTATCCGCGCAGGACCTGAATTACGACAGCCCATCGCTTAGTTTACTCATAATGGTAGCCAGGTAACTGGCAAAATCCGAGAACGTTCGCTATCCTATTTCACCTTCCTCTCCTCCCGGCACCGTCCGAACCACTGGGGCTTCCAAGAAAGTGTGAAAGCCCTCCATAAGATAACCGGTACAAACTGCCCAGCTAAAGCTAGCAACGAGCTGTTTGACATGCCCCCTTCCATCTCGAACGCTTGCCATGCTAGCAGTGGAACAAATAAAACTTCCCAGCCAAGTAAAGCGATGTACAGGGTCTGACGAGACTCGATGACGTTTTTAGTGTTGGGTATGAAGAAGGCAACCCCAGCACCAATCAAAACGCTCATGGCGCCATACTGCTGAGTAGATTGTATTGCTGTCGTTGTGGCTTGAGCAGCAGCGGCCCCCATCGTTTGGAGGAGATAGCGGCGTGGAAAAGATATGCAATAGACACCACTGCCGATGGTGAGAAATGATTCGAAGGCGAGAGCAGCGCGGATGATGTTTCCCGGGGCAGAAGGATCGACTTCTTGGAGTTTAGTTGCGGTAGACGACATGTTTTTGCTGATGATGCACTGGTGTGAACGATATTTTAGGTAGGGGTTCCAAAGTAGGTGGGGTTGATTTGTGGGAAGGATTGAGATTTGAACTAACTGTCTTGATATTAAATATCATGCTTCACTGCGCCTAGAGCACTTTGGGAATATACGTTATGTTGTGTTGTTGACTGTAGCCAAGGCGTTGCAGTTGCGCAACCATAACGTTATGCTTAACCGAAAGGAGAAAGGCGCGTTTGTCAAGCGCGCCCGGGCAAGGCCGGAGTGCGAACTCCAGCTACCTGCCATTCTACTACGCTATCATCGTCAAACTCTCATCTGGATACTCTTCCTGAGCTTCTCGCATAGCGAGAAGCATAATGTCATCCCGGCAGACCCATGTTCCTCATGGTCCGGAACGGTCGCGACTCCTTAACGTGCTCGCCCAGCGGAGATACCGTAGAACGCCCGTGCCTGTTACTCACTACCTCGGGCTTACTATGTACAGGTCAGCGCAAACGAGATCGTTTACAGTCTCTGGAGGCAAGAGTCCATGCCAGCGGGACTAATACAATAAGTTCTTTTGACGGAGAGACACAGCCCCAGTACCCAATGCAGTTTCCGCTTCCAGGGCTAGAAACCCCTAGCATACCCATCACTCCACCCTTCAATTCGTTTGAGGGAGCCGACACCGTAGCAACAGATACACAGTGCGTGTATCCTGTGCCGTATGAGATGGTGTATAACACACCAGAAGTCTTGTCATCACGGTTAGGGAATCAGATCGGAGTTGATACCATGAATATCGCGTCAACATCGGAGTACCAACTATCATCAGAACTCCAAGAACTCGAGGTTTCTCAATTCACATTCCCATCCGAGCATGCAATTGAAATTCCAACCCTTACGACTATGGGGGCTTCGTTTCGGTTTGCACAAATGCTTGGACTTGTAGACGAGCTACTGGATCTTACCATGAGCCGAGTTCTCGACGTATCACGAATCCCAGTACCCTTGGAAGACTTGCCGGAAAACTTACGTCCGACAGAAGCCCAAGTTCTATTACCACACTATCCCTTATTAGATGTTATTCCTTGGCCATCAGTCAGGACGAAACTTATTTGCCTTTTCAGTCAGCCTGATCAGCTTAGACCGCCGATTGCAAGAGGCTCCGCGGCTATCATGCGGCTGCTACACAGTGTCGATGACGAGTCAGAGGGATTCCGCATTGCACTAGACGTGGACGAATATGGCAATGACGTGAAGAGCTGGGAAGTCGGGCAGGCCGTTTTTAAAGACTGGTGGTGGATATTGGACTCCGACATAGTCTCTAACTCAAACCGTCTAAGATCCAAAAGAGGCGCCCCCAAATTACAAATGCCCACGACTTAAGGAGATAACGGGTAGTGAACTCATTGTACCCTTGATTGGCGGTATCATTGGTGAAGATTCGAGCCAATTGGGAGATCTATGGTGATCAAAAGTGGCAATTTACCGTTTACAAAGGTATCTTTCCCGTTTTGAACTAAGCATAACGTTAGGCGGAAACATGCGGGTAGGGCTAGCTGCCTACTGACATAACTTCTAGATCGGGTCTTCTCCTTACCAGGTCTCTAACGCACCGACTATCTTCGCAGCTAGTCGTAATTCGTCATGGGAACAGTTTATGGCAGCCCAATAGACCGTAGAAGAGTGTAGAAGTTAAAAAGGTAATGGAACCTTCGCTATGAGCAACCACCATACCATCGCCAACTCCTATCTACAAATCTACCAATACCAACCTCCTCATCATGGCTTCCCCATCCGTCCCAACAACTCTCAGACAGCGCATCGAAACCACAACACATGCCTTCCTCTCCGCCCTCGAAGAAGGCGGGGCCCAGAACGACGCCTCCCTCATCAACCGCGACGTGACCGCAGACTGCCCGCGATACATGATTCCGGCATCCCTACTGCAAGCATTCGGCCTCCCAGTCGACTATGCCTTCACACCCGCGGAATTCCAGGAGACATATGCCAAAGACATCAAGGTGTTGACGTTCAAAAACAACGTCATTGCGAACCTGGTCATCGATACCAAGGCCCGGCGCGCGGCTTTCACGTCGGTTGCAGAGGTGCATCCGCGGAGCGGGAAGGAAGCGTGGTCTTACGAGCAGGCTTGGTTCATGTATTTTACAGAGGACGGGACGAAGGTAGAGAAGGTGGTGGAGTTTTGCGACAAGGATGGTCTTGTAAAGATGGCGGGTGAGAGTGCCTAGGGAGGTGGGATGGGATGAAAAGTGTATCCGTGATATACAACGAGATAGCTGCGATATGCACAAGTTCGCAAGCCGATTCATGACTACGTAATGACTCGTAGTAGTTTTCAACATTGCGCTTCTGTCTCCAAATCTTAATCAAGTACTCTAGAATCATATACTCCACATCCCATCTCACTCTCTTCCCCTTTCCTTCTGCACAAGAAGGGTTTCGTTTCCCTCGCTAGAGCACCCCATAGCGCGTAGTGATAAACACCTTTCCGATTGCATGCCACGCGCCCAACTCCCCCCCGATTAGCAACTAAACCACTCCACATCCAACACCACCATCACACCACCCACAACCACCCTCGCAACACCTCGCCGCTTGCACCCTACCCTCAGATCTCGTACGATCACGTACGATCTCACACCACCATCACGTCTCCGATCTACAAACAGCAGCGTAACACACCACAGTCTCACCTCCACGACACACTCATGCCCGTCGATCGATCGATCTAGTGCTACTACACTGGTTTCACATTCGTGTTTGGATTACTGTGGTACAGCGCTACACTCGCACCGAGATGAGTGCATCGTAGGACCAAGACGAGAGCTGAGATCTTGTAAAACCGTGGAGTTGTGTGGGAGGATGGTACAAAGCGGTGGCGTGGGCATGTGTGCGGTACGGGATGGGCGGGTGAGGAAGGAGAGGTGATGGTTAAGAAGAAATCGTGTAGTAGGGAGGCGACTCTACAAGGCAGGCGAGGAAAGGGGTTGAGTGCTTAGTTTCTTCTTCTCCTTTCGAGCCTCGATGTATGCTATACGTCTAGCCCATAACCCCATACAGCATACCAAGACTCTTTACAGCAATACCCTCACTTCCTCACGCCCCAAACATCACCCCCCATCCTAATCACCTTCCCACCCGCCTCTAACTCCTCCAGCAACCCGCCAACCTCCTCTACACCAAACGGAAACCCACCCTGCACCATCATACGCATCATCATAGCAATACGACCCGCATTCATATTTCCCTGATTCGTCAACATACCCAGTATAAAAGCCGTGTACACATCCTTCTTCTCCTCGAGCATCTCACTCTGCGATTTAATCGTATTGTTCGTCGCGTTCGCCTGAATGGACGCGAGTTCCTCGGCCGCAGCCGCAGCGTCAGCGTCATTCTCGCCGGTTTTTGAGGAAGCTTTGGGAAGGGACTCGATGATGGAGTAGGTGGACGGGGCGTGGAAGCGGAGGACGGACTTTCCGACCCAGAAGCTGAGGGCTTGGTTGATGAGGGATTCGTCCATTTCGAGCATTTCTTCGAGTTGCGTGACGCTGCGGGTTAGGCCCTCGCCGCCTTTGGTGGTCGTGGTGGACTCTTCGTTGGGTTGCGGTTGGAAGGCGTAGATTACGCTGACTTGCCAGGGGGTGAGCTGGTCGAATTCTTCGGTTCGGTCGTCGAAAGTGAGGGTGATGGAGCTGGTGCCTAGACCGTTCATCCAGCGCAGCTTGCGCATGCCTTTGATACGTTCAAAGCGCGATTCGTATTTTTTTTGTAGCGCATCAATCTGTGCAGGTACGCGGAATGTGTCGTCGCGTAGTTGCGGCCAGAAGAATGATGATAGAATCTGTGCATTGAGTGTTGGGCCTGTGGATGATGCAGTGGCTGGGCCGGAGGGGGTGGCGTTCTGCTTCGATCTCGCGGGACGGCGAGGCTGCGGTGTCCGTGGGTGTCGGCCGTCCGGTGTCTGCGGTTCTCTGCTGCGATGATCTGGTGTAACAAGCGAGTTCCCAATCGGTACGCTAGTAGTTGTGCGAATGGTGCCGTTGATACGTCTTGATTCCAGAACATCACGAAGCATAACTTCGCAAGCCTGTAGCTTGTCGTCTCCCAGTCGCACTTTGATGAGCTCCAATAGTCGAATCTCCTTCTCGTATTCCGGATCTTGACACCTGAGTAAGTGGTCTCCATAGATGTTCTTCAGCTCGTTGATGAAGTCTTCCCGCTCCCACAGAGTCAGAAGGAACCAGATAACGTCTTCGACCTTGGACTTCTTGTAGTCGGGTGATGCATCTTGCGGTAGCGGCTGCCAGTTCATGTCGTTCCAATTCAGCTCCTCGTCGGCATCCTGCCCGTAGTTGGCAAAAGGCTTGGCCATTTCGCTGGCAATTTCGTATGAGAGTTCGCTGTTGGATGAGAACTTGCTGCCCGCCTCGTCACTGAGATCAGTGAGGAGACTCAGTATGATGATCCGGGCAGTGTTCTCTCGCTCCTTGAGGTACCGTCGAATGGGTCTCGCAACTCGCTCGAGTAGTACACCTTTGGGTTCTAACTCGTGGAAAGAGCGAATGATGGATATGTACACGTTCAGGATGTATGTAGTCGTGGCCCCAGGATGTAGCAGACGCCTCGATATCTGTTGCGAAAAGTTGGACGTGAGGTGTTGTTTCGCGTTCGTGACCTTGAGGTACTCTTTGATGTCAAGGATGGCGCCCAAGCTCTTGTCCCAATGGATGACAAAGTCAAACAGATTGTCAACTCGTGCTCTGCCCAGTCGCGCTAATGCCATTTCCTGCCACGAGGATACTTCGGATGGTAAAATGTTGCTGTGGTCGCACCTCAAGCACTCCAGTACCAGCTCGACCAGCGGACAAAAGCCGTCCTGTATCCATAGCCTCAATTGTGGCACGACAGTCTTCTTCGAATACCAATCTACCTTCAAGTAGTGGCTCGTGATGAAAGAATCAAGTAGCTTCGTCATGGCATGAGCAAAGGCCTTTTGTGCACTGTCACCACCAAGTCCGACACGCTCCAACCCTTGTAGGAGAACAGTCATCCGTTTTCTGAATTCTTGTGAGTCATGGGGCGAACTAAGAGTCTGCATGCCGTCATGTCGGTTGTAAATGCGGAACAATCTACATCCCGCATCGTACAAGACATAGCTCAACGTCTTCGAGTAGCGTTGCAATGGGAGGCAATACGCAAATACAGCCTGTATGTCCCTGCGAAACTTCCAATCCACCGCAGTTGCCGCATCGGAATTGACTACCTGTGTAGGTCTACTTGGCCTAAGTGTCGTACTGCTCGCGTTTTGCTGGATGATGGGCAGCAAATGCTCGCTGAAGAACTGGAGGTATACGTCTTGCACTTGTTCAAGGAGACGCTGCGTTTCGTCGAGTATGTCCCAGGCCTGTCGCAGCTCTACTTCGTCTCTCCAAAGCTCCTCCAACCTTGGTCGTACGTGATTCGCAAAGTGTAGCCGGCACTCGTTCGTGTACCAGTCCACCAGGCTTTCTTCGTTGCCATCGTCGCTCTTGCCATCTCCGACCAGCAGGTAGTTCAAAGCCTCCCCGACCTCTCTATTCCTTTGTATCCTCGGAGAGATAGAAATGTCTTTCGGTAGACTCAGAAACCTTGTCGCGCAGCTCCATGCGATGTTGCGCCTGACTGCTCGGTGTTGTCCTTGGCCTTGGCCTCTTGCGTCGGTGTTGCGCAAGGCATAAGGGCTCCCAAACGAGTTACCAGGCGCCGTAGATCCAAGGTCGGGTGTGGCGACGGGTGTGGGTGTGCTATGCGAGAAGGAGAGGACGGGGAAGACGGAGGCGAAGACTAGGGTTGAATGGTCCATAGCGGAGGTGCTGCGGAGCCCCGCTGTGCGATTGTTTACTGTTGCGTTCGCGATGAGACGTCGACGGCTTCATAAGCGGGTGACCAGCGAGTGATATACCGTGTATGAACCTGTTATTAAATCTTCCCTCACTATCTGATTTCTTGGGCTGTGGTCGTAGGGCCTACTGCTTGACCCGCCTTCGCAAGAGTCGCGATCGTACCAGAAGCTCGGGCCAGGTACAACGCGTATTCACGTGTCGTTGCTCTCTTCATCCAACATACCATGGCAGCGGGGTACTGTGGCAGCATCGAGTAACCAAAAACAGACTCACTTGGCGAAGAATAATGGAGTTTTTACCATCAGATAGATTTAGCATTCGCAGAGTTTACTACTGCATGAATCTGAAAAGGCTTCCCGCCGTGCTACGCTTCCATTTCCCCAGATCCTAGGCCCTAAGACCATGCTAACATGAAAAATGATCAAGGATATCTACCGTATACGCCATCCTGCACCGTGTCCATCATGATTCCAATTCGCATAAAATGCTCGCAGCAATAGTTAACACCCGTATCGTCGTCTCGTCTGCGTTATGGTCTTAGCACGCCATGTCGTCTTCTGAAAGCCTCCACTCGTTCCTCATAGAAAAGAATCTCTCTGACCCTGAGTTTTGGTCCCTTCTGCGAGTCTTGTATGAATGACTCATCGTCGCTTTCCGCTTCCGCTTCATCGCTGACGTCGCTCTCTGTTTCATCGCCTCCGGTTGGTGCTGCGCCCTCATCCATGCTATCGTCATCGTCATCCTCTGTAGCTTCGCTCTCGTCATCAGATAGCATAGGGTCATGCGTAGCATATGCAGAGCCACTACCATCGGCATGCATCCCGTCATGACGTAAGTCATAGTTCGACGGTCGGTTCTCGAGGATCTCGAAGCACTTCGTAGACAGACCCATGTAGCAGAGTTCAATCTCCGGCCGTAAATGTACAATGTCAAGAATTTGATAGGCGAGCTCGCGTGGGTCGATGTTGCTCCCATGAGCGTGGTCGGCGATGAAGGGTATGTAAAGTGAGCGGATGTGGGGGATGTATGGAAGACGCTGGAGGAAATGATGCTGCCTAATGTTAGCCGAGTCGCTGAAATACAAGAGCAAGTGTTACATACCCAATCTTTGTAGTCGATAGACACCGCGAGTTCTCGCAGGCTGTTCATGCGACCACTGGTTATGAAGGTCAGGATTTCCCGATTTAGCATCCACCGTCTCCATCTTGAACTTGTAGTTGTATGCCCATCCGGTCCCTTTTCTCCGCTGTCAATCATCAACTTCTTCAGACTGGCTCGGTGTCTCTTCATCGGTCCTTTGTATATCGCATCTACTGTCACCGTAGATGAATACGATCGACCCTCTTGGAGGAACAGAACCTCCAGACTGTTAGGTGCCAAAGTTTCCTTCAGGAAAGAGATGAGTGATGGTGAGACCGTGTTGGTATGGATCCGCTTGAGGTTCAGCTGGTATTCAGATCGTAGAGTGTATGAAGCTTTGTAGGCTTTCGATGACGACGGCGAACCAGGATAGGCGGAGCGAGGGGTATACGTCCTACGGAGAATCTTCCATAGTTGTTCGTGATTGCTGCAGTGCAGAAGAGTCAGTGTAGACAGGATAGACCAGTCAAACGCTCTGCGCAGCACGGGTACCGAGAGGGGAACGCGCTCCAGTTCCAAGACTTCAAGCTTCAGCTTGCCGGTCAACAGAGACTCCGCAGGCTCCCGAGATGAGTCTCGCTCACGATTAGCCTGGCCATTGGGTGACGAGGATGTGCGCGACTTCGAGATTGACTTCTCAACGGGTGCCGATTGTGAAATATGTTCAGCACCAACAGGCTGGTTCTCGTTGAACAGACTTATGCCCTCCGTCATAGACGTCTCATCCATTGGGTTACCGAAGTGATCCACGTCCTGGTCGGCTTCGCGTTCATGCAAAGAGAGCGAGGCTATGGAAGGCAGAGGCAAGGACGCAGCCGATTTGATTGGGGTCGCTTCGACTGACCGCTCTGTAACGCCTGTAGCGCCTGGCTTCTGGGACGGGGGCTCTTCTGAATGGCGCATATTGTGTATACGTCCCACGAGAATGCCCAGAACGCCTCCCAGCCTCTTCTCGCCTATTGAACATGCTGCCGTCGTCGTCGCGTTGTGGTCGACCTGCTGCAGGCCTTCACCCTCCCATACGGTTACCCAGTCCCGTTGTTGTGCATGCGCAGCAATACCAATGCGGAGTTCGCGAAGTTTCTTCTGTGATCTTGCGATCAGGATGCTCATTTCATCGAGATAGGGCAATTCGTCGATGTCCAAAACGCTCAAACTCTTTAACGCAGGGATTGCAGAGAATGTGGGGTGTTCGACTCGATCTAGTGCAGACATGCTGCTGGGCGCGTATGGCGGGACGACAACGATGGGTGCCTGCACAGTGCCAAGGCCGCTCGGGTGTGTGGTGTTCGGGGGAGGGGGTAGGTTTTGATTGTTGAGAATCATGGGCGGTGCTGGCGGGGGAACAGGCGCATCGATGGTGTTGTCGTGCCATCGAATCCAGAGTCGGTCAAGACGGCACTCTTCACCGTCGCTCCGGTGAGCGAGGCTCGATAGCGCGAGCCAGACATCACGCAGCACACCCGTCGGCATGTCCCACACGAATGTCTCAAGGTTGACCATGCGCGCAATGGCAAGCGCTACCAATGTGCCCAGCATCTTCCCACCCTCCTTTGTGATCATGTACTCCTGGACCCATGCTTGCGGGCCGTTGCCCAGCGAGAATTTCTTTGTGAATTGTCCGTAGTAGTTTCCGAATCGACGTTGCGGGACGGGGTATGGGTTGGCGGCGGTCCTTAGCAGTGCCGTGGGCGTTTGCCCTTGTAATCTTAAGCGGTTCTGGTGGGGGAAGCAGTCATCGCCCATGACAAGCGTCGCCAGACCGTACGTGAGGGCGTCTACGCCGGCGCGTGGCTCATTGTGGGTGCTCTCGTCGGGCCACACAATGTCGAAGCGGGAATATATGCACGGTATCGTAAGGCGATGGAGGGCAGAGTGGCAGAGACATAACGATGTGAGGTCGTTCGTGTGTGGAAGCTGTTGAGTGCGTGGTTAACATCTTCCCCCCCGCTACCAGGACACACGTATGGGCGCAGCGCCCGTATCAGCGCTACTCACCTGGTGAATGATTTCTTTCAGGATGTCCATGGGCAGATCCAACAGCTTTAGTGGGCTCTTTGCGGCCTTCTCTTTGCCCTTTGCTATCGTCACCTGCTCAGCTGATGCTGATGCCGTCGCCTTCACCGTACCGGGCGCTGGGGTAGCCGCCCACACATCATCATTCTGACCTTGGGCGCCGCCCAAAGGTTGCGCATCGTCCTGCGAGAGCGAGAGGGAGCGAGCGAAATCCCCGTCCGAGGGCAACGGCGACCCAGTCCTGGGAGTGCCGGGCGATGAGAGTGGGGAGTCGGCCATGGTTGGGGGGAGTCCGGCACTACTTGGAGGCATACAAGCTCCCTAGGGAAGGTCGAGAGCCAGGCGCAAGAACAGCACGGCAATACGGCTCGTGCATGTGCATGTGCATGAGGTGTGCGAGCGCCGTGAAGTTGTGTGTTGTGTGTTGGTCCTGCCAATCGACGTGGACGGCCAAGAGACCCTGGTTTATCCCGGTGCACATCCGCCCTGCCTTTCCACATCAAGCCCGTTTCCTGTGCAACCGCCGCTTGCGCCGCCACTACGCCTCACATTGCGCCAGGTGCATTTTGCGCGTCCAGAAAAGACGGGGAAATAAACCTCTGAGTACTAAACGAATTTCTTCTCATGTCTCGCTTGATACTTTCCGCTCCAAACATCTCAAGCATGTGGATGGGTACGACATGTTCCTTCACCAAAGTAAAATTGTTCAACACCTGACCGAGTGGGTATACCTATGGATAAACTCCGTGCCCAGAAAAACGCCCATCAACCACGCCATACATGGGTCCAAACCCTCCTCAACCTCGACTTAGATTCAGAGCCGTTTGTCCGCGCTCGGGGTCAGTCATCTTGATGATCTTGACGTCGGATGTCTGGTTGACATTGCTCATTGACTGCGGAGTAATGAAGATGAACTGCCGACCGATGGAGCGTCGAGCAGCTTGGATGATCATGTGCATGCTCCGCTCGCGGTTCACGCTGTCCATGAAAACGTCACTGAACCTGTTAGTTGGTGCAACAGAACGCAAAAAAATAACAAAAAAACAGGTAAGCTTACAATTCATCGAGACATCGGATAGGGGAGCCCATGGCATCCCAGAGTGAGAGTAAGAGGCACACGGTCGAGTAGGATTTCTCGCCACCAGACAGCGTCTTCGTTTGCCTGCCGTCTCCGCTTCGCTCCATGATATCCGGTTGGACCTTTGAAAATTAGTAACTCAGCCAACCCAAGGCCTTAGCCGAACTTACATGAATGTCGAGGAGAGCTTTTTGGTGGTCGATACTCAACGTACCTCTGAACTTCCGCTCGCTCAGGAGGTAGTTGAAAGTAACGCGTGCTCGGACAGAGATACCTGATCTGAACTGCTTCCATCGGTTGCGTCGATTTGTCAGAGTAGTGATGAGTTGATTGCGCAAGTCCTTGATACTCTCAAAGTCCTCCATGGCATCCTTGTGCATCCTCTTTGCTTCATTGGCCGCTCGTAGTAGCTCGTCTTGCGATCCGCCAAGTTCTTTTTCGGTTGCCTGTCTAGTCGCCTGCAGTTTTGCCAACATCTGAGCAAGCGCATTGGAATCTCTTCCTTCAGGGACAGGGACACGCTCTTCGCAGACTGCCTGAGCGCCCTCAATCACTCTTTCCAATTCTTGCCGATTGCTTTCGGCTTGCTTTTGCCATTCCTCAAGGATGTCTTGTGCTCTGGCAACCTTGGTGATAGCGTCGTTCTTTGCCTTGAGCTCATCTTCCCGCGTACTCTGGAACTTGCGGACCGTCGATTGCGCTTTTTCGAGCTTGAACCTAAGGTCTTCGACGAATCTCTGTGCCTCCTCCATCTCAAGCTTGTTGTTCCGATTCTCTGCGTTCAGTTCGTATTTCCGCAGTTGCAAGTCTTCAAAAAAACCATCCAGACGTGTAAATTCGGTTTTCGCCGTCTCCAGCGCTTCTTCAGCCACCTCAATGGCTGCGGCATCTGGAGTAGCCTCACTCAGCTCACCTTCAAGTCGATCCAAGTTGTCAGAAGCATGCTGCAGGGCAATCTTGAGCGCTCTCTTTTGGCGTTCGTGGTCACGCAACCTGCTTTGACAAGCATTGACCTGAGTTCGCAACTGTGTGGAAACTTCTGTAAGGCTCTGCACTTCCCGCTCAGTCTGAGCTAGGCGAGCTTCTTCCTCTCTATACGATCGCTTAGTAGGACATTCAGGAGAAGTCGGTGTTACCCTTACCTGATCTGAGCATCTTGATCTACCTGCATGCGCAGGTTTCCCAAGAACTCTCCGATAGGGCTATCATTGGTTCCGCCATTGCCGGTGAAGTTGATAACTCGGCCTTTTCGTGTATCGCCATCCGCAAATGTGAAACACATCCTGACATTCTTGGTTGGGGGTCCGCGGGCGTGCATGAACCGGGAGCCTTCGTTCATGTTCTCGATCAGCACTGTTTGCTCGATTGATTGGTTGATGATCAGCTGATTCCGAACAAGGTCGTCGTCAATCTATATTCAACTTAGATAACTGCCCTTTAGAATTTGTACAACTTGTACATACCGTCAACACTCTCATCCATGTCAACAGCTCCCTAGCGGGTTCGTTGTTCGCTGTATTGATGGGACTCCTGTTGCCAATATAGATTGGGGCGATCCTGAAACAATTAGCATCACCTGCAACCCTGGAAAGGTAGTACATACCAACCTACCCGCTTCATCAATGCGGATAGCGTAGTTTGGTCTTGTTTGGTAGTAACGACGAAACTGTTGAGCACTTGACCAAATTGCTTCTCCAAGATTCGAGCCCATTTCGGATTGAGCAATTTTACGTGACGGCCCATAGGCCCCACCGGCGGTTCTTGAAACCTACGTTCCGACTTGATCGCGTTAAGTAACGTCTTTAATTTGGCAGGGTTCTGATAAGAATCCACCCAGTCACGTTGTCCTCCTCTTAGACTGGAAATGACATTGCGGATGCGCCTCTCGTCATCGCGTGCCTTTTTCACCTTTGCATCGGCTGACATCTGCTCTTTTTGGGCCGCTTTGAGCTGATCTTGTAGGGGTAGAAGGCCTTTATCATGATTTTCGTACGCTTCCCTGGCTATGTCACACTGTGTCTTGGCTTCATCACGCTCACGGACCTTCTCCGCGTACAGACCATTGTCGGCTTGGGTCTGTCGTTGTTGATGTTGTTCGATTTGTGCTTGGTATTTTGCCACTTCTGATTTCTTAGCCGAGATCTCGCTTCGAGCTTGCCGTTCGTCGGATTGAAGTTGCTTGAGCTTTGCTTTGACCTCATCGAACTTTGCCTTGGCCTCGTCTGCGAGCTGATTCGCGGGTTCCATTTCGTTCGTAATCTCCGTAATTCTTTGCTTGGCGGCCTCGTGGGCATGATCTGCCTGCTCATAGCGCTGATCTGCCTCGTCTACCTTCCGTTGTCGTTCCAGTATTGCAGCCTGAGTGTCCGCGACTGCGTTTTCTGAGTCTGCCACTTCTTTTTCCTGCTCCTCGACAGTGGCCCATGCAGCCTGTTTCGCGATGACCGCCTCCTTGGCTCTCATCTGCTCCAGCATCTGAGCCCGCCGAGCTTTGTTTTCCAGGTCCACCATCTGACGTCTCAGAACGCCTAAATCGGCCTCCTTGACTTCGGCCCTCGCGTTCATCACCTCCAAGGACTGCTCGATCTGTTGATAGTCTCTGTTCAAGTTCTCAAGCTGCGTGCCTTGCAAGAAGAATCTATACTTGTCTTTTGGGGTAGAGTGATTGAGGAACTGTCTCGCCATGTCCTGTGTCAGGACGTTCATGGGGTTGTCGATCTGCATAGAGAAAGCGTCCAATATGTCCTCAAGTTCCGCCTTCTTGTTCGTAACAAGCTTGTTATTCTGGTCCTTGAGCTTGAAGCCGGAAGTTCCGGACCTGCTGAAGTGCCGTTCGACGATGATTGAGTCGCCATATTGCGCTGGTTTGTATGCGAGTGGCCCTTGATTCTTGATCTTGACAGTGACAGATGCGTGGTCTTTGCCTTCCTTGATCAGACTCTTGAGATTCTGAGCGCGATTTGTTGCCGCAGCCTTTCCACCCAGGCAGATGGTAAGGGCAGTGAGCACGGCGCTCTTGCCGCTGCCATTGTGCCCAATAATGAAATTGATCAGTGGCCCCAGGGTTACCGTCAGATGCTCATGGCACATGAAGTTGATGCACTGGATTTCCTCAATGATTCCAGAATCAGTGGCGATATTCTGCCTGTTTGCAGTCTCTTGCCGCTCCTTTTGCACCTGTTGTGTCGCCCATGCTTCCTGTGCGTTCCGGGTTTGTTCGGCCTCTTGGTCTGAACTATCGTCGCTGCTCGCTGCGTCGGATCGGTCGTCATCTGAAGATTCATTACTGCTGTCTGGCTCGGATTGGCGAGGCCGCTTGTTCTGTGTCATGTCAGTTCAGAGTACAGTCGCATCTAAGACGGTCGACGTACGCGACTGCCATGGCCTATCCCACTCGAGTCGATGCCAACGGTAGGAGCGCGCGGGCGCTTGGCCGACATGACCGCCGCCATCGGTGTGATTGCTGGAGTTGTGCAGAGAAAATTTGGTGGTGGTGATGGTGGCGTGCACGCCCAAGGGCCCGTCGAACGTTGCGGGTGAGGTAGTTCGGAACGCGCTCCTTCCCCACTAAAGCGATCAGGAACCACGCTAGCGCCTTGCTGTGGGCAGATTCACTGCTGCGGTTTGGTTTGTATCGTGAACACCTTCAATCTAACCCGAACTACCCAGGAATTATCACAGGATCACCGACCGCTACTGGATTTGTGCTCCAAAATCCAAAACATGCAACAAAGGGAAGGGGTTGTCAAGGACTGCATACTCCGTGACACGTGATAGCGCGTGTCTCGCGTCACACACGAAAAAGCTTGGAATGCATACCTAGGTACGCTGCAGCACACGTTAATTTCCACAAAAGAACGACCACGATCACTCCAACTAATTACATATACCCTTGTGTACTTTCAATTGGTCTATACTGAAACGCCGCTTCATGTGGTTTAAGAGGGTATATGGAACGTCTATACTGCGACTGCCCACGACTATGCACGGCCACAAGCACAAAATAACCCGCTATGCAAAATTTACTCGACAACTCCCCATCCAGATACTGCTTACTCTACATAACGACCTATTGCACATTAGTGTCGTGTCTCCAGCGAGAAGGCGGCGTAAACTTACACAATCACTATCCTTGGGTGCCTGACCAATACCCATTTCGTCGAACGTCTTTGGTCCCTTTCCTGGGGCAGGAGAAGCAGATGATGCAGGCTTACTAGGCGGAGTGGGCGTAGTCGGCTTGTTTGGCTGAGCCGGCGCTGGCTTAGGTGGTTGCTGCTGTGGCTGTTGCTGCAAAGTTTGCACCCTATTAGGCTTGGGCATGTTGTCGTATCCGCTGGGCCGACCAGCTGATCCAGGCCGTGATGATGGGCGCGAGCCTTGGCCCGGCGTCGCGCTGCCAGGTCTATCAATCCGCGAAGACGTCCTACTCTCTTGACCGGGCTGTACCGTGGAAGGGCGGGTGTGTTGACGGGGCTCAAGAGGTGCGACATAGCCGATATCAGGCAATGTGGGCGCTTTCATAAGAGGTGCGCCTGTCTGCTTCTGCAGCTTGTGCCGCCCATCTGGAGCACTGTATCCGACATCTGGAGGTTGCGTCGACGACGGACGATTGTGCATCTCTGGACGCTGAGCGCTTGGTCCTCCAGGTTGCCTGTAGCTTCCTGGCCCTCCTGGTGGTAGCGGCGTGCCACGACCCATGCTGGAAGTACGTCCACCCCGTCCTGGGCCCATATTGTCTACGCTGGTATGAGGTCGCATTGGCATCGGTCCCATGTCAGGGCCCGGCCGTGGGCTGCCACGCCCATAAGGATCGTTTGGTGGAAATACGTTGGGGTTAATATTGAAGGCCGACGATGTTGGTCGCGCGCTGGACGCTCTGACTTCTGGCGCAAATCCTCCAGCCATGGTTGGCCGTTGCTGACCCAGGCGGGGAGGGCCATTGTCCATGGGGTAAGGTGCTGCTGTCGACGGGCGGTCGTACGGTGCCGACATGGGCGGGTTCGAGACCGTGGGGGGTTGATCAGACATAGGATAGGGTGTCGTACTATCGCCTCGACCCGGCGGTCGGCCTCCTCCAGGAGTGGCAGGCGAGTCCGCACCGTAGTCAGATGGGCTCACATCGCTGATTGACGGCATGGGTGCATGGCCTTTCTGGAGCCTTGCTGGCCGCTGCCCTCGCATGGAGCCGTGTTTTGACTTGATCATGTTAATTGCGACATTCTCATGATCCTTCTTTGACAAGGTCCGCGACAATTTCGATATACTCTCTATGCGTGCAGTCGCGTCTTTGTTGCCGTTCTTCTCAGCCTTCTCGTACCATTCAAGCGCTTTGTCGAGATTGACTTGAACATTCATCCCAATCTCATGGAAGTAGCCCATGGCGAACTCTGCAGTTGCGAGGCCCGCTGCCGCTGCGCGTTCCGCGTATTGGTATGCCAGCTCTTCGTTCTTGTTGAACTCTCCTTCGTGTCCGCAAAGGAACCATTTGCTAATAGCCATGTCTGCTTCGGGCTCACCTTGCCTAGACGCGAGCGCGTTGTAGTGTAATGATAACGTAGGATTGAACTCGCAGCCTAAGCTGCAAAGCTCATAGGCAGACCCCATCTTGAGCTGCGCCTTTGCAAATCCAAGGTACGCGGCCTTCTCGATGTTTTGGCGTGCACCTCGTTCGTCATAAGGCAGAAACGCCTCGGGGACATTGATCTGTGGAAGTTCACGCGCCTGAAGCATACCCAGGACGTAAGCACCCTGGGGAGCGTTCTCGTCGGCAGTAGCCGCAGCTAGTCTAATGAGCTGGACGCCACGGGCGAAGTCCTGAGGTTGGCCATGCTGTCCGAGGAGCGTCATCATACCAAGGCGATAGTTTGAGGCCGAGTCGCCCTGTTCCGCACCAGCTTTGTAGTTTTGTAAGGCCTTGATGGGGTCGTTTGACTGCTCGAATTGCATGCCCATGCGGTACTCTGCTCTAGAATACCCCTTTGCCGCCGCACGGGAGTAGCATCGGAACGCCTCCTTTTTATCTGCCCGCATCCCGAACTTGCCAAACTCCAGCCACATTCCTCGCATAAATGTTGCCTTCGGATGGTGCTGGTCTGCCAGGAACGAGACAACATTCATGGCATCTAAGCGTAGCTGGTGTTCCACTTGCGGTGTTGCCGGCCTCGCACCTTGAATCTCCGATATGCGCTGCTCGTGCAATTGCGCTGCGTCTACATATTGCAGCGCATCTTGTGCCCAAGCCAGCTGCATCTCGGGGTCGTTGGAGTTGAGGACTGGCAGGCGGGCATTTTCCAAGACTGCTTCCTTCTCATCGTCGGACGGAGGCACGTTCGGCGGTCTGTTCGGAAGCTTAGGAAAGGGAGAGAAATTGGGAGAGTCGTTGCTCTGTGCGAATTGATTATAGTCGTGCGAGGGCTGCTGCTGTTGCACAGGCTGAGGCTGCACGTTTGGCGGCTGTCGAAAGGCAGAGGAGATGCTTGCTTGTCGGGCTGGCCACTGGTCATTATGCGCGGGCAGCTCGTTGCCGTAGCTCGGCTGTCGCGGAGGGAAGTTCTGCTGTGACTGATTGTAGCCTCCCTGCATTGGAGACATTGCGCCGTTCGTGCCACGAGGACCGTTGGCTTCCAACTCCAGCTGCGCGATGTTTTCCTGCATGTTCTCGGGCACTTCGGGCATTATCCTACCGCCAACACTACGTCAGCCGCAATTTCAGAGCCTGCACACGGCGATGGGCTAGAACGAACCGCTGAGGCGCAGGCGAGATGACTTCAGGCGAAGGAGCCGGCATATAATAGTCATCGAAGCCTCCTGGCACAAAAGTAGCCCCTAGCTGGGGTTGGCCTTGGTGGTAGCTCATGGTATCAAAGGAACGTCAAGTTCTACGCGCTGTTGATGCTTGGGGGAATTAGCGTCAGCCCTTGTCCAAGAGAGACGGGATACAATGCAGGCGCCCGCCATATAAGGCCCTCTACCGTGAAGCGGTCCCGGACGTCGCCATGCATGCCGAGCGACGCGTGGAGCAGGAAATGAGCGTACCTAGACTTTGGTGGGGTACGTCCCTGAATCGCTGTCGCTAAGTGCCACCTATCCGGCGACCCTTGCGATCTGGCGGGTATCGTATACGAGAAAGTGGGCGATCCTGCGTAGTCGTATTCAGTGTAACGCTGTCGCAGAGCGCACTATTGATGGCGAAAGGCGGCGGCGAAAGGTCCAAGCAAGGGCACAGGTGGGAGGTTAGGCTGGGAGAAGGAAGAAGAGGGAGAGAGAGAGAGAGAGAGACACGAAACGACGGCGAGGACCGTTTGCTCTCGAAACAGGCGCTGAAGTAATCGGAGCTCCTAGGATTCTGGATGTGAAAGGTGCGTTGATTGACGTCAAGTCCTAGCAAGCTCCTCAAGCTTGCACACCTGCACACTTAAAAGGTCACAGGGACACGAACAGAGGATCAAGTTGGGGGTGACTTGCATCATTCATAACGTCGCCGTGAATCCGCCCAGCGCGCACATCAGCTATAAATGTTTCAATGCAAATGGCAAGTCGGCCATGTTCTGCGGATTGGGTATCACTGCTGCGCCATCCAGTTCCCGGAGGCTGTGCACATGCATTTCGCCGGGCCACTACTTTTGGCGCGTTTGAGTCGCATTTTTGCACATCCATGGACGCAACCTATAAAAACCCCGGGTCGAACGGCATGTAGAGGTTTTTGCGGAGATGAGGTCTTACGTAGCCATCTATTCGGGCGCAGCGCTGGCTTGCGCGGCTGCATGCGTTCCTGCTCACCATTGAGCGAGCGCTCAGCCTGCATCGCCGTTGTACAAGGGTGGACAAGTCATCAAGATGATTGGAATCGTACTTTTAGATTTCATGACAAGTTGAGAACTACATCATGCGAGTAAAGGCTACTATGTGCCAGATGTATACGTGTTCTGAACAAGACTAACAGACGGCGGCAGCACCATGCCCCTAGTGAACCATGACATCTGCGCCCGGTTGTTGTTGCTGTTGCTGTTGTGCGGTACCTCCTGGCTGTTGCTGAGGGGCTGGCTTGTCACCGCTGGGAGCGTTGGAGTCGGCCTCGTCCATCTCCATGTCATCGTCTCCACCCTCTTCGCCCTCTTCCTCCTCATCGTCTTCTGAGTCTTCAATATCAATCTCCTCACTACCGGCCTCAGACTCGGCGTCGTCGTCATTGGCAGGGCCCGCCGTATCTTCGGCGCCTGCCATGGCGGCATCCTCGCCCTCAGCAGCGACGCCTTCACCCTCGGCACCCTCCTCTTCCTCCTCCTCCTCCTCTTCGATACCGTATTGGTCTCCGTCGGCGTTGAGGTCGGCCTCTGGCTGCTCAGGAGGGAACTCGGGTGGTGCAGACTCGTCAGAGTCCCTGGTTCAGTTAGTCGCATGCAAAAAAAAGTCTTTGTGAATGGGGGGCGGTTACCATTTGATAGCAAAGCGGGTGACTCGCGGCTTCTCTGCAAGAATCTGCCTCTGCACCTTTTCGATAACGGGCTTGGTGGGCGGGTCTAAGGCGAGCGCCTCATCTGTGTACTCGTTGTTCACGTAGTATCCGACACGGACGAACTCGCGCTCTTCGTAGCTGCAGCTCAGCAGGATGACGGTGACGCCGATGATTTCGCTGTTGGGGATACGCGATAGGTCCGGGGGATCGGCGCGGAACTGGAACTTGTTGACGCCAATTGGCAGCGGGCCGACGAGGACAGAGTCAAGTTCCTGATCATACTCGTTTCTACATCAATTAGAGGCAATCAGGCCAGCGTGGCGGGACGAGTGTACTCACGACGTCGCAGAGCCGACATAGGTCAATTTCCACTCAAGATCTGGGCTTTGTTAGCGAACTCAGCAGACAATAATAGTGAGCCTGCTCACCCTTTTGTAGTTGCTCTAGGCACTCGAATGTAATCTCAAACTCGTACGGCTCGTCAAAGCGCGCGGGGTTGTTCTTGACCTCGACGCCGAGAAGCGAAACGACAGACATGTTGAGAAAGTGCTTGGCGGGGTAGATAGAGTGGTGGGTGAGGGGATGGGTTTGAGAAGGTGAGAGATTCCGAGGGCGTGAAGCGTTTGAGGTGGGGAGACCGCAAAAGAGGCAACAGGAAAAGGTGTTTGTTATGGAAGCGGTGAGGACGTGCGTTAGAGAGATCGCGGCGGCAACGATCAGTGGATCAAAGCCTTTGCCCTGTCGCGAGTCGCGTTTTGCCCAAAACGTGACCTGGCGTTTCGCGTTCGCGTCTGGCAGCACTGTTTCACGAATCACTACTCCTCCTCTCGATAAAGCTGAGCCGAACGAGCCCTGCATTCACCATGACCTCTTTGCCCAAAGAAGACCTTTTTCTGAGACTGCGACGGTCATCCCTTTCGATAGCCTTGTACGTGTACACAGGTAGCGAGTTTTAGATCCAGCCAAACTGCATTAGCTTCGGTGGGCTCAGGAACGTCGCAACCATGGCCAGGCCAATGTCACAAGCATGGAGAATGGCCACCCTCATCTTCCAACATTCAAAAATACTATGCAGTATCCCGGTGCAACTGCAGGTCGGTGCCGCAAGCCAGAGGTATCAAAGCCATGTTTTTGCGAGACAGAGCTTAGGTCCTTTCGAAAAAGGTTAGCAGAACGAACACAGCGGCAGGCCTATCAATGGCCGTCGTGATGCATGCAGCCAAGTGCCTATTGACGGCCCCACGTGTTAGGAAAGCCTCTATACTTTTGTACAGGCATCCCATCCCGTGAGAGACTTGCGGAGGCACTGAGTTTGGCTCATGACGCTGACAAAGGCTAATTCAGCAAATAGTCGATGCTGGGCGGGAGAGCTAGAGTGGGGCAACTGACCGGCCCTGCCAGCCTGCGATGAAGCTGCCGACACGTCTTACCTAGGTAAAGACACCTTTCCCAGATTCACCGAGCACACGTTGAAGAAAGATACATGCCCAGCACATATGCTTGTGCGCAAGTTTCCGCCAGTTCCGCCGGCAGCTTTATGAAGCCTTGGGCTGCCAATATCTAGGTACCGAGGATCGTCGCCCAGAGATCCAACATTTCGAAACCAGCTATTTGGGGCCGCAAAGAATACGGATAACGGTAAGGTAGCTAATTTACGGGAGGGCTGCTACCCGCCTATGCCGTTCCTTCGCGCATCGCTAATGCCCTCCACAGAATTTCTGGTTCAGAGGTTACGTCCGTAAGGGACCGGCACCCGGTAGAAGGCCTCAACTGCAAATCACTCAATCATGTCCAGCGCCCTGCCAAGCCAGGATGCAGCCCTCGGCTCCAGCCAAACAGCATTCGGTGCATCCGAACGAAAGGCGCACCAGTCGCAGCCGCGCGTTCGCCGCCGGAACCGAGTGATTACTTCGTGTCTTGAATGTCGAAGAAGAAAGCTGAAATGCGACAAAGGTCACCCATGTACACATTGCACCAAAAACTCCCGGCAATGTGTCTTTATCGCCCCTGGATTGGATGCAGACGCACAGGCAAAGCTCGCCGAGGTAAAGGAGCAGATGGGTCTCTTGGAGAGAAGTCTTGAGGAGGGCGTCGCTCGTAAAACGAAGTCCAACGCCAGAAGCCCCATTGATTTTTCCAGACTCAGCGTCCTGCCGGGCCAGGATCAAGATCAGTCAAGTGATCAGGAAGACGACGAGGAAACAAAGAACCTCCGACCCACCTATCTTGTTACTGAAGATGCTGCTTACTATGAACCTGAAGAGGATACAAACGACGACATGGTCGACCTCGGATTTCGCATGGGCAAGGTACGAATAACAGAACGCATTGGAGGTCTCGTGCGTCCAAGGTTCTCCGACGAAGTAAGTTCGTCCATGCCGCATCAAGTATCCACAATAACAGTCATTGTTTAGTTGGCCGAGACACTCAGCGACCTCCCACAACGTGAAAGTTCCAGCCAGCCAAGGATCGAGGAAGACCCGACATCCTGGCTAGCACCGACTGAAGACTATATTGCTCCATCTTCCAATTTTATGCTAATTGGTGGAGTCGGCAATGCACCCCTCGAATCTTACTTACCATCGCGGTTCGTTGTTGATAAGCTGATCGCTCACTACTGGTTTGCTGTTCATGTGGTTTCCCGAGCCGTTCACCGCCCTTCATTCGAGCGGCAATATCAAAATTTCTGGATCAGAGCGAACATGGGCATGGAACCTCGCTCCTCGTTTCAAGCGGTCCTATTTGCAGCTTTGCTGAACTCCGTCGTCTCTATGACAGAGGAAAGAGTGCGTGCGGAGTTCTGCGTTGAAAAACAGACCATGATAAATACCTTCCGTGAAGGGACTGAGGTAGCTCTCGCGAAAGCCAACTTCCTGCGCACTACCAAATTGGAAACGATCCAAGCTTTCGTCATGTACTTGGTATGTTCCATCCGTTGCCGGCTGATTACTGGCAGGCGTTGCGTGTATGGGGTGGCATGTTACCATAGTTCTTTGCATCTTGCGCAGGAGAAACCTAATGCTAACGTGTGCACTGTAGATTCCATTGTGCCGTTACGAAGTGTCACGCGCCCATTCTGCACTGACAGGGTCATTGATCCGCCTTGCCGAATGCATGGGACTCCATCGAGACCCCGTTGCGTACAGCAGTTCGCCGATCGAAATCCAGGTACGGCGCCTGCTATGGTATCAAATCTGCTTCCTCGATCTGCGAACTTGTGAAGCCGTGGGACCCCGGCCGCAGATCAGGCTCGACGATTACGACACCCGCTTCCCTTTGAATATCGACGATGATGATCTTGATCGCGCTGAGCGTGGCGAGCCTGGAGTGAATGTGAATAAAGACGCAGATCGATTCACAGATATGACCATCAGTCGTATGCGCTTTGAAGCCTACGAGATGCATCGCTTTCTTTGGAGTGAACGACCAAAATTGGACCGCAAACTCACAAGCGGCAAGCGCGAGGTAACCATCACGTCTATTCTCTCACGCGTTCAGTCCTTTCAAGCAGCGATGGAGAAAAAATACGTCCCAATGCTTAGCAAGCTGGAGCCATTACATGTGCTGGCGTCAGAGTTGTATGGCATCGTCTCGAACCGACTTTACGTTGCTATATTGCAGAAGTACATAACCGGTGCTCGTAGCAAGATGCCCGAGAGCCTACGTAATCTTGTCATGAGTGCATCAACAATGATACTGGAACACGGGATGGCAATAGAGCAGCATCACGTTTTGTCTAGCTGGGCATGGATTGTCGGTGCTCTCCACCAGCATCACTGCGCCATTCTTCTCGTCAACGAGATTTACATAGCAAACCCAGAGCCAGCTATGGAACAGCGAATCTGGAGGTGTCTGGACTATTCATTCAACATTCCTCCTGGGCTTTCCAACGTTGAAAAGACTCGAATGGTGCTGGAAGAGCTGGTCGGAAAGACCAAAAGATACTCTGACATAAGAAGAGTCCGGATCCCGACAAGTATGCCACCAGTTCCTCAAGAGCCCCGTCAACGCGTTCAAAGAGAAGATAGCGAGCGCCGAGAAAGCATGCCATCTCCTATGAGCAGCACTGGTCCTCTGTCGCATATTCTAAGTGGTAAGGCGGTCGCACACAAATTCGCACCACCACCGCCGTCACTACAGGCATCTGGCCCACACAATGGGCCGCCACTAGTTCCAATGGTAAACAGTTTCCCGGGTGCCATGCCAAGCGTAGATTGGGGCACCATCGATTTTACAGCAGCAGTGCCAGCATCTCAACCACCACTCTACAGCGACTTTCTCCCCTCCACACCCGGCAACAGCGGCCATGTTACTCGCGCAACACACAACGGCGGGAGCGATACTAGTAGTCCCAACTCAGCCATATATGGCATGGCGTCAGGATCAACGGGAAGCAACAACATGGACGCTATCAACGATATAGATTGGGTCAGTATTTTCACACCCTCTGAGATTGTACCCGATGCTAATGAAGACTATAGAATGATGTTGAAAAGATGTTTGGCAGTGCTGAGATGGGCGCTGGAAATATGATCATTCCTCCTTTTACTTTTCCGCAGTTCTCGGCTTCTGAGTTGAGGTGGCCTGAGCAGGACGGTGGTATGCAGTGACTTGGCTTTTGAGTGTATCGATATTATGGAAAACATAGGATTTTTTTTTATGCAGTAAGAGATCGTTGGCTTGTTTGTATTAGTAGGAGTTTTCCATACGTGGGCTAGTAGATTTTCACATGTACAAACTTCTCCCCGCCTGTTCAAGCATACTTCTCCACGGCACTGAAAAAAAAAGCAACAGAAAGAGCTGTGTAAATGTTTGTACATTGAAATTAAATTAAGATAAATAAAAAGAGCGAATGTAGATCTAAGTACCAAGGCACATAGAATCTAGGGTGCAAGAGAAGGGAAAGTACAACAGTTGACTTCGGAAACCATTACATCCAACCTCCTTTCCAGTAATCCTAGTTCAGCCGCTTCGCAACGGCCTTGGATTGAAATCGCCCTTCACTTAAGTGGAGTAGGCCATCACATCACTGATTCCAGTACCCACTTCATCTGGTAGGCAGCAATCGTCGCCGCTTTGCCAAAGAGTCTTGGCACCGTTCTTGGACCAGATAGCGACATAAGTAAGACCGCCGCCGGGGCGAAAGTAACCCTGGGGCGAGACAAAGAGGCCATCGACATCGTGGGAGTACCAGTAACCGTCGTCCCCAGCGTATGAGAAGCGTGTCTGGGAGGAAGGGCCTGAGCCACCTCCGCCACCGTTGAAGATTTCGTCGTAGAGGTCGCTGCCTGCCTCGCTGATTGCCCCTTCTCCTGCATGTTTGGCAATATCTCCTGCAGCATGCCCAGCGCGTCCGCGTCCCCCAGCGTGGCCGAGCTTCGAGACTCCCTGCACCTGGTCGGTGACTTGACTGCATTGGTGGACATTCTTGCATACTGTCCAGGTGTACGCACTGGCGGTGCTTGCAGCAATCATGACTGAGAGGACGGAGTTGAGGAGGACCATTTTTGATGTTGGCTAGGAATGGGTTAGCATATAGGCGGAAAAAGAAGTTATTGCAATACTCACTGGTGGTGAACTGTCTTCAAGAAAGGGTAGGCGGGAGGTATAGCTGTTGATTGCTTCTGATTGTCTGAGTGTTCTGGATGAAGAGGTACCAGAGCCTTTGTCTTGTATTTATATATGCTATCCGGAATCTGCCGATTGAAAGTAAGTATAGACTGATTCGCGATACTTACTGCCTGGCTAGATTGGGACATCAATCGAGGCGGTCAATTCAGTTCCACGTTTCGGAGGCGGTTGTCTAAGATTTCCGTTTTCCGAATACCTACACCTAGTCTCCTCGATTACTACTTGGGTAGGACGTATACAGAGGCGGTGCAGACTCTTGGTAGAACACAGATGTATACCCTGTCAGTAGACAGAGATAATGGCTCAGATTTGGCCCGCGCCCTAATATATTTAATTTTAAACCACTACAAAGGACTCATGACAACATCTCAACCAAGGTCGTGGCGAATTGAGGTTGTTCGCGGAGGGCTGGACTGGATATTCGTCCGTTACCCGTTTAGAACGTTTTGCCGAGTAAGTGCTTATCGAACATAAGCAATGCGGTGCGGGCCGAATAAAGTTGCGCGTGAATGCTTAAGGGACATAAGCAATACGGTTAGGGCCGGATTGGGGTGTGCTTGACACAGCACTGCTCTGTTTTAGCGCATGACTCATTATGGAGTTTATTGCCGACGTTGAAGATGACACAACGCGCAATCTTATCCGAACAGCGGGCCCCGGTTTATAGACACTCCTTTATCATACCAGGCTTCTTGCGCGTCTTTAACATCATATGTCAAGGAGACGAGGTCGTGGATCGCTTCGTTCTTTCATACCTCCCCGATGCTTTCATTCCTAATAGGTGTTTATGCGTCATGAGCAGCTGTGGGAAAGAGGGTCCTACAGATAGAGGTCGCGAACAGAATATGCTCTGGTAGCAATCGATAGCACTATTGCGCCGAGGGTGTCAATACATTGCGGTTCTCATGTAGGAATGAGCCTGTCAGCTCATCGCAAAGTCTGCCCAACAAAGCAAGAATCTTGAAGTTCGCTCTTAGCGCTTCCCTTCGGCTTCATTGTCGTGACTCTCTAGCCTGTGGAATAGTTATGCCGGTTGACCGAAAGTAGAGGCTGGTGGGATACCGAAAACAACTGACATGGTAATCGCTCGATTAACCTACTGTTGCAAGATGCTAAAGGCATTTTTCTTTAAGCGCTTACTGGGAGCTTTGATGACAAGTCGCTTGAAAACGGTCGAGTCAGCGTAGAAGAGGTGGGAGGTGGATAGGTAACGGCAGCTAAGACACAATTGGCGATGCAATACGTACAATGGAGAGATGTGGTTAGTCGGGTCGGGACTTCGGAAAACCGGGACGCCGACCAAAATGGCTCATTATCGCGAAGCGCATGATATATCATGTTACATCGACTGTTTTGTTGTTCATCTTGTCACGGACAACAGTATTGGAGCTTCCCCTTTTTGTTCAATGATAAATTGCGAAGATATACATGATGCGGGTGCTCCAAAAACAACCGAAATATCGTCCCTTTTAGAAGCACTGCTAAGACATACCTATCGAGCATGGTAAACACTGGACCCTTTCAACAATCTGCCCTTCGGCTCCCACGGTGACTGCTCCGCCTTCCAAACCCAACATGATCATCCAACTTTTCTGTACAGTCGGCCATCGTGTATCTCAGAGGGCGGCAAATGCCATCTGAGTTTCGGCATGGTGGTACCAGACTCTGGAATCGTAGGTGCAGCGTCGATTGATTTGACCTTGGTGCCATGCTTGAAAGCTTCATCCACCTGGGTTGGCGATATCTTGAGTTCTTCATCTTGCTTTGCATCTCTACATTCTTTACCAGGGTTCTAGCTGCTGTTAGCAAGGGTTGAGAAAGCGGAGTAGACTTACAGGAAGGGAAGTCGGGGATGGTAGATGGTGTGCCTTTTCGCAGCATTTGCGCAGGCGATCATGATGTGGCTTGAGGACCATATTTGACGAAGTTATAGTATTTTTTGAAGGTCGCTAAGTCGCTATATAGTTCATGGCAGAGATCGGGACAGAAAATGAAGTAACTGTATTCTTTCCATAACCATCATATTGGCTGTCAAGATGGTGAAGTGCTTGATGTTTGTGCTGGCATGCTGCTGTCGGATATGCGAGGCATGGGCGACTGTTTGGTATGGACGTGATCATCTTCCATCACAGAACAACTCAGTGATGTGGGAGGATGCACATTTCACAGGAAAACAGCTGGAGGCTCGACCGGCTCGAAAAGATTGTAGCTCAATCTCTTGCAGCAATAAAGAACAGCCGAAAATTGCGTGTTGCTCGCAGTATCCACTGTTGAAGGTGGCGCATGAATGAACACATCAAGTCTGTCATGCTCCGTCGTATGGACGAAGCCCCGTGTTAAGACAAAGCGCAAGCAAACCGTTGGAGTGGTCGGGTCGGATGCATGTGGCAAGGCTGCTACTGCCCATTAGGGAAGGTGCTGCCAAGGCTCGCTTGTCAATCGAAGACCACCAATATTGTCCCCCACCACGAGTTTCCGTCTCCCACGAACTTTCGACGACAAAATCAACGGCAGTCATTCTTTACAACCAGAACCGATTGACTACCTCAAGCACTAGCCATGCGTGAGTATCATCCTTCTGGTCGGCTATTAGAAAGACGGTCGGCTTCTTTGTGTGGCTGAGACACCCAATTTGGTGCGCTTCCAGCATGCAGAGAATTCGACTTCTTTAGCAGCCAGGCTTTCCTACAAGACGATGCGCTTACATGTCCAAAGCTCCCAAGTTCGATCCCTCCGAGGTGAAGGTCATTCACCTCCGTGCGACCGGTGGTGAAATCGGTGCCTCATCCGCGCTCGCTCCCAAGATCGGTCCTCTCGGTCTCTCGCCCAAGAGTACGTTTCGAAATCGAAAAACCAACAGCCGGGAAAAACATAACTAACACACCCCTAGAGGTCGGTGAAGATATCGCCAAGGCCACTGGTGACTGGAAGGGTCTCCGTGTCACCGTCAAGTTGACCATCCAAAACCGTCAAGCCGCCGTTTCAGTCGTTCCCTCCGCTTCTTCCCTCGTCATCAAGGCCCTTAAGGAGCCCCCCCGGGACCGCAAGAAGGAGAAGAACATCAAGCACACCAAGAGCGTTCCTCTCGACGAGATCATTAGCATCGCCCGCACCATGCGCTTCAAGTCCATGGCCAAGGACCTCAAGGGTACCGTTCTTGAGATCCTCGGAACTGCCTTCAGCACTGGCTGCAAGGTTGACGGCCGCAGCCCCAAGGACATCTCCGACGACATCAAGGCTGGCGAGATCGAGAGTACGTCTGCCCACGCTAGCTGTTCTAAGTGACATTGGCTAACACAACGCAGTCCCCGAGGAGTAAACGTTTGCACAATATGCTCGACGATTACGATGAATGATATATGCCATGGAGGGCGCTACATAGCTGAATGAGGATCATATCTCCAACCACGGTTACCGCTTCGGAACCGGGGGAGTTTGCACAGCTACGGCGTTTGGGATGTTTGATACCACCATACTATAAAAGTGACTCTGGCATACGGCAATGACATAACATATCTTGTCACCCCGAAACCGACTTTCTGTGCAGACTGTGATTTCTGTTTGGCATTCAATGCCAACCGTGACGAATACGAATGCTGCATTTTCATTCCAGGAATTCAGAAATTACAGATCTGCGTAGCCGCATGAAATGGATTCCCAACGACCATCACATGCATGGCCTATTGTTCTGTCTGAATGTTTGCATCAATCTTCATTGATGCGTACGTGAGTCTGAGCGTGGCCTGCGTGCTCGGAACCTGAAGTGTAAACTCCGCGATTGCGCGTCACCACTCGTTCCTTGACTTCTGGACCACCAAACCATCGCGTCATCATGTTAGCATCCGGCACGCGTCCACTCAGCTATGCGTCGGCGGCGATCAGACGAACTTCCATATTTCGAGGATGAGTCGGACTGGCCGTCCTTCCGACTGCGCCGTCGCTACGTATACTACCTCGTCGGCTTCCTCACCGCTTGTTGGTTACTGTACCCAAGTCGCAGCTCGGCGCCCACGTCTGGGGATGCTTTCAGGGTAAACTGGTCAGACTACGCGTACAGCGTATATGCGACGGATAGCGCAGCACTCTGTCATGCTATTCTGGTGCTCGACGCGCTCGCCCGATTTGGTAGCAAAGCAGACCGCGTTCTATTCTATCCCGACCATTGGGACACGACCATAGAGAGCGCCACGGACAGAGACAGTCAATTGCTCACTTTGGCGCGCGATGTTTACAAAGCCAAGCTGCATCCTGTCAAACCGCTCCAGGTGGCAGGCCGTACAGAACGTATGTGCAGTACCATCGTACCCACGTCGACTCGCCACACTTTGGATAGCAAGACAAAACGAGGATATTACTGACGGTTCGCAGATGGCTGGGTATGGGATGAAACGGTCACGAAGCTCATGGCTTTCTCCCTTGAGTACTACAATCGAGTCATCTCTCTAGATTCAGACCTTACGCTCCTCGGCTCTCTCGACGAACTATTCCTCCTTCCTCAAACACCGATTGCGATGCCGCGTGCGTATTGGACAGACAGCAAGCCATGGCCGCTATCTACGAAGCTCATGGTCATCAAGCCGAACTTGGCTGAGCTAGAAAAGTTCAAGCGACTTATGGAAGGTGGTGGTGATGATATGCTAGTACGAATACACAGATACGACATGGAGATTCTGAATGAACGCTACGAAGAGAACGCGCTGGTGCTGCCACATCGGCCCTACGCTCTTCGCACGGCAGAATTTAGGCGGCACAACCACAAAGACTATTTAGGCGATGCAGACGAAAAATGGGATGCCGAAAAGGTCTATAAAGAAGCGAAACTGGTTCAATTCAGCGACCACCCTCTACCGCCGCCGTGGTACACATGGCCTCAAGGCAGTGTTGAGGAAATGCAACCTGATTGCGATGGCAACGGTGAGGGAACCTGCGCTGAAAGAAGGATTTGGAAAGGTCTCTACCAAGACTTTAGGAACAGGCGGAAGAATGTCTGCAAGCTGTTACCTGTGCCTTCAGCCGACTGGGCTATGTTCAAAGAACGGCCACATCACGATACGAACGACACCGAGAGTGCTGTGCCTCCAGGAGCTGGCGCTTCTGAAACCCCAATTCTTGTAGATGACTGAATGGTCAGTCATAAGAAAATGTTGATGAAATGAATGTATTGGACCACCATAGCGTGAGGGCTTCTTGGCAGCGGGCTGGTTGCAATCTTGCATTGCGATCTTACCTCGCACAGCATACTTGCCCGCATTAAGTACATGTTTGGCATTTGGATGTGGACATCAGTTGGGCAGCACGCGTGTAGTGAACGGATAGGCGCAGAATGTCGGGCAAGGCTCATCCATTAGTGAGAATTCGGGTGACATCTTGGCTGTTACGGAAGAATAAAACGTCTATTGAAAAACAACAGCGGATAGACTCAGATGAATCGTACTTTTCGTTGGGCTAAAGATAGGTTTTCGATGTGTACCTGCATCCTGTCCAACAATGTAACCTCGCTTGAGTACTTCAATCTTGAGGCTTGAAACCGCCCCCAATCTGCGGACCGAAAGTTTACCTTGCCAACCAACCCTAACGTGTATCTGAAACTGATGACCAAATGATGAGTACGCCAGGACTTCGCCATGGCTTTATGACAGACGGTCCAACGTCATCTTCTTGGAGATACCGTAGCAGTGCCGAATATGGTTGTTGCAGCAGGGAACACGCTGAATCCCACACGCTGGCTGCTATCCATTACGCATAATTATGACCTATAAGCACAGCCAACAGCAAGTGACGTGTCTCTCCTGCGCCTCTTACCTACAGACATTGTTATTGTGCTATTGTTTGACGAGGTATGTCAAGAGCGGAGCCTTCGCAGCAGCGCGCCTATGCGCGTTGCCTGAAGCAGACGGCGCCTTCCTTCGCGTGGTCGCCGCCAACGCGCACCAAAATCTCCGAACCAACGTGCCGCATCCCTTCCAGTTGCTCACTGCGTCCACCATTCATAAGACATTGACAGCCAAACCTCGCGTAAACGACCCCTCAATATGTACGTCTACCTCAGCATATCCAGCTGAATGCGTATCCGCTGGCCAAGAGACGGCCAGCCGGTTGTGGTAGCACAAGAAAAGCATGTTGCATGGGGTGACAACCGTTTGTTTTAGCGCAGAGGTCCGATCGACAGCCGGCTGGTGGGGAATCACGATGTTCATCCTAGCAGCAAGAACTAACTCCGGCTGGGCATAAGTCGGCATCCGTCATCGCAGCCGTGGCTTGACTGCAAGAGGAAGAGTAAGAAGAGTGTGGCATCGCAGCACGTTGCTCGTATAAGCACGCCAGGCTGCGTCAAAGAAGAGGGGTAAGGTTACAGCAGACGGCAGCCACGGCGGACGCTGTACAGTACAAAGGGGGCGAGCGGCGCGCGTGGGTTACAACGGAGAGGCTCTCGAGAGTTACGCTATGCGGCAAGGCTGAGCATTTGACTGGCTGACTAGGGTTCCTCCCCTGGTGGTGCGCTCCCGGTGGCGCATCATGCAGTCGGTGCCCTGTGTGGGTCTGGGAGAGTGATAATGAATAAACTAGCATGGTCGGTCAGATACCCCAGCTGCGCGGCGTGAGAGCTGAACTAGTCAATGCAGCCATATTGAAATAGCGCCCCTTCTCCACGAGCGTGCGTCCTACGGCGCAATCGCTCTTCTATTCATTGTTTTAAACGAAGAGCGTGGATTCACCGCACAGGCGCCGTGGAACCTGTCTTCTGTTAAAAGCTGTCCTTCTACTTCTTCAACCACCTTTGCCGATTGGTACTACAATCATCAGAAATGCGCGACTTCACCCTGGCCTCGGTGCTTACGGCCTCAGCCTTATTCATCAGACGGACTGAAGCCGTTGCCGCAAACCCTCTTCCCAAGCCTACAAACATTACCTGGGGCGATGCTGGATGCTTCTCCGTAGGGTCCGTGACTTTGGATGCCCCGGACCATCAAGTACTCTCCGATGCTTTCGACCGTATGCTCAAGACGGCTACGGAACTAAAATGGATTCCCGCAGCTGTTGAAGCCCCGGTCCCGTCATTTGAGCCTTTCCCTACTGCATCTGCTGGAGCGTCCAGGAGGAAGAGCAGGAGGCAGTACAGCACTCCGGGGAACTGTACAAGTTCGGTAACGACTGTCAAGATCGATGTAGCAGACACACATGCCCAACTCCAACATGGCGTCGATGAATCCTACACACTGGAACTTGTCTCTGCATCAGACAGCGTTGACATCACTGCCGAGACCGTCTATGGCGCCCTTCACGCTCTTACCACTCTACAGCAAATGGTCATCAATGACGGTTCCGGCAACCTGATTATCGAGCAGCCCGTCTCAGTCCAGGATGCGCCTCTCTACCCTGTTCGCGGTATCATGATCGATACTGGCCGCAACTTCATCACCAAAGCCAAGATTTTCGAGCAAATCGACGGAATGGCGCTTTCCAAGCTCAACGTCCTACACTGGCACATCATCGACTCGCAGTCCTGGCCCGTAGAAATCAACGCATATCCCGAAATGACGGATGATGCCTACTCTGCCAACGAGATCTTCACTCAGGACATGTTGAAAGAAGTCATTGCCTACGCCGCAGCCCGCGGAGTACGTATTCTCCCAGAAATCGACATGCCAGGCCACGCCAGCTCAGGCTGGGCGCAAGTCGACGAGTCCATCCTAACCTGTCAGGACAGCTGGTGGTCCAACGACGACTGGGCGCTCCACACAGCCGTGGAGCCCAACCCAGGGCAACTCGACATTCTCAACAACAAAACCTACGACGTCGCCGGCCAAGTCTACAAAGAAATGGCCGACATCTTCCCGGACAACTGGTTCCACATTGGCGGCGACGAGCTCTTCCTAAACTGCAACAACTTCTCCTCACTCGCACGCGACTTCTTCGCATCAGGAAAAACAATGGGTGACCTTTACCAAGTCTGGGTCGACCGCGCCCTCCCTGCCTTCCGCGCCCAAGCCAACAAGACATTCGTCATGTGGGAAGACGTCAAGATATCCGCCGACGTAGCTGCCACAGGCGTCGTCCCCAAGGACGTTATCCTGCAAGCCTGGAATAACGGCCTCGACCACATTAGCAACCTCACCGACCAGGGCTACCGCGTCATTGTCTCCAGCTCCGACTTCATGTACCTGGACTGCGGCTATGGCGGCTGGGTCGGCAACGATCCCCGTTACAACGTCATGGTCAACCCCAACGCCACAGACGGCAGCCTGAACTTCAACTGGGGCGGAACAGGCGGATCGTGGTGCGCGCCGTACAAGACATGGCAGCGTATCTACGACTTTGATTTCACCCTCAACCTCACCGACACCCAGAAGAGTCTCGTGCAAGGCGCCATCGCGCCCCTGTGGTCCGAGCAAGTCGACTCGGTGGTCGTGAGCCAGAAGATTTGGCCGCGCGCTGCGGCGCTCGCGGAACTCGTCTGGAGCGGAAACAGGGATGCGGATGGCAACAAGCGTACGACGGAGTTGACGCAGCGTATTCTTAACTTTAGGGAGTATCTTGTTGCGGTGGGTGTTGAGGCCAGTCCGCTTATGCCCAAGTATTGTCTACAGCATCCGCATGCTTGTGATCTTTATTTGGATCAGACGGCGTTGCATGAACCTGCTGCTTAGGGGCTTGCGGGTTTAGTTCATGATTTACTTTCTCGGGTTCGTTTTCTTTCTTCTTTTGGGTGGGGTTGCGTGATGAGGGGAAGAGGGAAGAGGGAAATATAAAAATATGCGGTCGGGGTTTGACTGGCTATGGAAATGGTGGAAGAGTGGGAGGGCATGGGTGCAACTCCTTTTGCCATTATCTTATTATTATCACTTTCTCTTTCTTGACACTTGCTCTGTCCGTACACATGTATCCGTGCTTTATCAAATATACAACGACTTTTGTTCCATAAAGAAACCGCGTGTCGTTCGTTCATTTGCAGTAGCCCTAGTTAGGGTGTTTGCAGCTCAATGCCACATGACAACGTCAGTTCAGCAAAATATGGCGGCAACACGGTGGCGGGGTGTGTTCTTCGTGTGTACTGCAAGTGGGCAAAGATCCCAGGGGTTTTATGATGATTTTGCAAGTAGGGTGGTATAGTGATTCCCCAATAGAACAAGGGATAAGAGGAAAAAGAGACACACCAAGAAAATACCTCACATGAACCCAAAACTCCTCCTCAGACAGGCCTCGCCTTCATATTCCCACTACCAGCCCGCGAATCTTCCAGGCAAAAGAGCAGAAAAACCCCAGCCATGACACCGTTCATCACACATTAAGCCTCCCATAACTACGGCGACTTCAAATCCTTAGCCGCGAGCACCTCATTCGCAGCCGCCATCTCGGGAGACGTGATATCCCTCTTACCTAGCTTGTGCGAGCTCTCCGATGAAGATGACGAGGTAAAAGGCTTCTTCACCGCATCCTTGAGTTTCTCGGTTGTCGTCTTGTGCAGCGCAGTGTCGTCGTTGGTGGTGGAGTTGTTGCTGGACGAGGAGTCGGTGGAGGAATGGGGGGTTATTGGCTCTGTTTGCCGGGTGTTAGTAAAGGTGGGATAGTGAAGGTAGGAGTGGGTAGTGGTGCAGGTTTACGAACCTTGGAATTGGGTGCTTGTGTCGCGTTCGGGTTCGGAGGTGCTCGAGGTAGCTTCGGGAGTGATGTCGACAGGAGGTTCTGTGCTGTGTTAGCGCATGTGGTCGTTGTTGTCGCAACTTTTCTCTTTTTATTTTTCTACTGCTGAACGAGCAGGCAGAGCAGATTGAAAGGCTGAGGACATACCTTGGAACTGCGCAGTATGATCGGTAGAGGCCATGATGATTATGATTGGTTGATTTTTAGTCGACTGGTGATGCTCTTCGAGATATTCCAACGCAGCGGTTATCGGTCCTGCGTCGGCGAGCGGGAAAAGCGTGTAGTCATATACAAACAAGACTCGCCCTACGTCACCGGCTGACTGTGCGTCTGGGCCATAATCCGCAATCCATGGCTGTCGCGTGTTCAGATGATTCGCGGCCGCCGTTTCCTTAGTGGCTGTCGAACGCGGCTCGCCCCACTTGTCCCGCTTTGCAGTGCCTCACACCTAGACTTGAACCCTGAACATCACCACCTCTTCCGGTCAAGTGCTCGTCAGAGGCGTGCTGGCTCCATCTTTCAGTGGGACACCTGGAAAGCAGAGCTTCCTTTATCTGGACTGGAAGGAGGCATGACAACTGAAGGTTGGAATTCAAGGGCTTGGCTGGGTCTAGATGGCGATCTAGATGATTCGGATCGTGTGTAGACCGTCCTCGTAACGCAGACACGGCATACGGGCCTTGGTTTCTTCGTCCAACTCTGCCAACAGCTTATCCTCGTTCTGGTGTTCACCGGATGACACAACACCGATTCTCTCGAATAATACCTGGTCCTCGTCCACCAGCTTGAGTACTAGGCATACGGTCGATATATTTGGTGTCGAACCAGTCTGGCAAGGCATGAAGAACAAGCGCTCTCTTGCGTTGTCCTCGTCAAAGGCGGTTTCATGGAGTGTGTCGGTATCAAGAGCAACGGTGGGGAGCTCCCACCATGTCATTTCCTTACTCTCGTCCTGCGAACGAACAAGCCTCCCATCCATGACAACGGTCCAGTTTCTCGATGACTCAAAAGTACCATGACGGAGCGTTATGGGCTTTAACGAGCCTCGGAAATCTAACCATCCGCCTGTCACCGCTCCTGTCGTATCCTCAGTCGCACATTTGACAACAACATCTTCAACGCTGATCAGGGTCTTTTTGCAACTGCCAAATGGAGTATTGATCCATCCGTCTACAGAAGCCCATGAGCAGGTTGGTGCGCGATATTTTTTGAGCCGCGTAGAGGGGCACTGATACAGAGTTTCCCATATCAAAGAGCCCTCGAGATGGTCTCGCCACATGCCAGCAACGTACGCACAACCAACATGAGGCATTAGATGTTTGGCAACTCCCGACAATGCGACCAATTTGTCGCTAGGGACCGACAGATCCATTCTTGTGTATTTCCAGACAATGGTGCTCAACCAGACTTGGTTCCAGGCTTTACTCAAGTCTGCTTCTTTCCGCTGCGCACTTGGGTCCTCATGTCCCCCCCTTTCCAAGAACTTGACGCCAAGATTGCGGTAAGGCAGTGGAAGCCACCCTGGAAAGGACTCACAAGCAGCCTTCTCCCGACACTCCCAAAACAGCTGGTGGCGACCAAAATATAGGACGCGTGGCGCAAGCAGTCTCTCCTCGAAGACCCAACCGCGCTGGTTAACAGGAGCGTGTGACATGTTGCGGTCGAAGATGTCGACGTCATGCAAATAGTATTCATTCAGTCCGGGGCCTGCCATAAGATCGCTTAGATCAGCTTCAACACTGATCGGGCCAAAAGACGACGGTCTGCGCGATCAGAAAAGACCACCAGTGCTATCATTTGCGTCCGCGGCAGAGATATTGCAATAAGAATGCAAGTAAACCTTATCCATTAGATTAGCTTCGTGATACCAATCTCGGCAGTCGTGCTTGTCTTGAATGATGCAAAGCGAGTCGATCCACAAATATCTGATTCCGAGTTCCCTGGTTACTTGCACAGCGTCTCGGAAGGTTTCTGGTAATTCCGAACTCTGGAACACCGGGCATTCTTTGGATGCCATCGATCGTGTGAGTCGTATAAATTTAGCATCGCCTCAACGATGGCTTAGAGTGAGATAAGGTCCAATGGGCGGGTCTTCAGCAGTGTGAATAAGTTTTACGGGAACGCGATCGCTGTCGACGCCACCCACATCTAAGAGGCGTGTTGGGTACCACGGTGTCTCATCAACGCTCGCGCAACATTTCTCATGGCTTTCAACACAATCCGACAACCACGTAGCTGCTTTCTGGAAAGAGGCATCCGAAGATGTATCTTCAGTTGTGATGCTACCAATTGGATAGAGATGAGCACATGAAGCGTAGTCTAGTGCTAGTCAGCCTGAACCCGACATTGTCTATTAGTCGGCTCACCTTGAATTGTCTGCACCTCAAATGTGATGGGCTCGTTGAGGAGATTAGCCCCCACAATCCAATTCAATCTTATAGTGAATAAGATCAGATTTCTATCTATGATATGTCGAAAACCAGCGTACGTGACACAGTCAGACATGCTGTCTTCAGTGTCGATTTGAGAGAGACGGTGTTTCTGATCGTGGAGGCCATGCAGGGCTTCTTGTTTGGACGTGGACAAGTTATTTCAAAAGAATGAGCAGATATAGCATTCGTCTGCGACCGATTTGGTTAAAGAAGCGATTGTGCGCTGGTGACACTGATTCCAGACCGTCAGTTTACTTGTCCTGGTGAAGAGGAATACCCAGTGTCTCACCACTATCCTGGCATACAAATTCTTTTGGCCTGGCGTTGATTTCGTGGCTTCGGCTGTGGGGTCAAGGGTAGGGCTGTCTAACAGGACGCTTCTACATCTATCGCAAATTGTGGCCATGCTTGAATGTGTGATTTGGAAGTATGCTGGTGGTACTTTCGATTGTGGCAACTTGCGGATGCAGGCTAGCGGCGCGGTCGTCACTCTGCGGCCTATTCTGTCGTTCTTGCAGCAGCCATCAACCGCTCCTTCCTCCCATCTTTCCAAGCCTTATCGAGAGCCTCTAGCTTGCCACCCAAGACCTGAACATTGGCGGGCTCAAGCATGAGGACCCCTCTTCTCACATCGACGTTCCTGAGTAAAAGTTTGATGCCCATGGTCATATTTGTGTTGATTCCATCGATGCCTCTCAAATCCATAGCATAGATCTTGAGGCCTTTTGCATCCTGGAGCAAAAGCTTGAAAGGTCCTTTGCTCTGTGTAGGCGCAGCAGCTTCGACCGTGCCCTCGTTTTCTTGTTCCACCACCCGCACAATTTCTCGCCCTTTGGTCATCTCGCCCCGTTCTCTGGCTTCGATGGCTTCGACTTGTGACCAGCGGGAACTTCCAATGTCTTCAATGTCAAGCACTTGGCAGATGACGGGACCGGGGACGATGCGAGAATGTAATGTGCCTTTGAGTACATCGCTGGGGAACACTGAAGGGGCTGGCTGGTTGAGCGAGGTGGTGATATCGGTAGCGAGCAGGCGGAAAAGCGATGTCTGCCTCATTGCGGGCAGTGGGGTATTAGGACGAGTAGTAGAGAGGAAGCCTTGCATCCATGCAGCCGTAGGGTAGAGATGACGGGCGTTAAGGTGCTGTGTTAGCTCAGCTGCGATATTAGCTGCCATGATTAGACTGGATTTGTCGCAATGTCCTCTTGTGCAGTTCGGGATGTTTGCATTCAAGTGTGACTTTTCTGGTGTGAGAAATGGTGGCAGACGCGACGCGTAGAATGACGTGGGGCCATGTCACCGAATTGTGGCCTCGGCCGGCCCTTCACATGAAACTCGACGTCTACATCTCGACAAGCAAACCTCTGTCATGCCCAAACCCACCAACAGAGCAACATGTCGACAATAGCTTCTCCTCGTGCCAGCAGCTCGATTCGCAGTCCCTCCCTTACCCGCACTTCCATCGACAGCAGCTCCTCGCACCGCCCGGCCCAGCAACCCGCCCGTCGTAATCGCGCCGCACTCCGCGAATTCTATGGCATCAAGACGGCCCCCAGGGATGCGACACCCGATGCGCGGATATCCGAGGAGACAACCAAGAATCAGCTAGGCCCGGAAGAGGACGAGACGCTGACGGAGCTGGACGCCTCCAACTTCAATGCCGAAGCCTTTGTCGAGGGTCTACTCGCACGGGAGGGGTTACAAGGTGTATTGAAAGTCGAAGCAGATCTCGTGTCGCGTATGTTCTCTACACACAATACATGAGCTGCCAGAGCAATCGCTTACTTGCTTTCGTACAGAGATTAGAAATCTAGATAGCGACCGCAAATCCCTCGTCTACGACAACTACTCCAAGCTGCTCTCCGCAACCAGCACCATCCGCCGCATGCGCGGCAACATGGATCCTCTCGCACCCACAACACACACCCTCGGCCCCGCCATATCGCACATTGCCGAAACCGCAGCTTCATTATCGTCGTCGCTGCAGGATAGCCACCACTCCAAAGAAGAGGGCCTGGGGATCAGTATAAGGGTGGAGCAAGACGAGCCGGACAAGGCTGAGGCAGAGAAGAAGCAGAAGCAAAAGGAGACTGTGAGATGGGTGCTTGATACGCCGAGACGGCTTCAGATCATGGTAGAACAGGAGCGCGAGGAGGAGGCTGAGAAGGAATGGGAAGAGGTTAGCAGGATATTGGATAAGTGGAAAGGCGTCGCGGGTGTGCAGGAGCTTAGGAAACGGTGCGAGGCTATCATGCAGGAGGAAGAGGATGATTCGGAGTGAGCTGGGACAACTACCGCAGAGATGGATTGATTCTGCTCGCCTTGGGTCACTACACGGAACCATTGGGCTTTGGTAGTCTGCATGCTGCAATACAGGGTATGGAGAGGCCAACATAAAGAGAAGGGTGTGCGAACAAGCGGCAGGTCCCCGTTTCCCCCTATCCGCCACTCCGGGCAAAGCTCGACATGAAGCCGAGGATATGTGGAAGAGAGACTTTGGCACCATCGCACTTGCTGTATTTCCATACCGATGCTAAATCCAGGTACGGTGGGAACACAGCTGCATTGCCGAGTCCAAGGGCCCATGATACCCGTATCAACGAAAGAACATGTCATGACTGTTCTCAGGAAAGGATACTCGCGAGGCGGCAGTAAAGTAGAATTGAAACGAAAACGTTTGTACCCTACCGAGTACGGCAGTCTATTACCAACGCCGATACTCAGACAGTGAATCACAACACAAAATACAAGTAGGATGGAATCATCAAACAACACAATCCATACCACATGTTCTTCTCTACCTGCCACTCACATCCAACCCACTACACCCCAACACCCCAACACCCCAACACCCCTATACACCTCATCTCCCCCTCCTCTCCAACTCCATAGCCGCAATGATCGCACAACCAACCCCACTCCCATCCTCGGCACTCGTAATCCTGACCCTCTCCTCGCCCTCTTTTTCCTCCTCCGCCCACCCCATAACCTCTCCCAGCGCCTTCGCCCACCTCTTCTTAAACTTTGGGTGTTTGTTCGCCACACTGCCATCCGCCGCTACATTCCCTTTATCCAACCCTTCGATACCGCACAGCGCGGCGACACCACAAGCGCACAAGCGAGCACCGCGCACAGCAACGAGTTCAGCGACTCTGCGGCAGAATTCCACGTCGACGTCTGTAGGCTTGAGACCGAGCGTATCTGCAGAAAGGTCGCGTGTGGTGGAGAAGGAAGGGGAGGTGTCGTCTTCGATTTGGCTGAGGAATCCCGTATCGAGAGTGTATTCTTGTTTCAATTTGCTGTAGTCTTGCGACTGCCTGTCGGACTGGGATTGGAAGAGCAAGCCCCGATCCACAAGATCAACAAGCACAAGACGAAATATCTCACCAAGATACAATCCCGCAGATAGCTTTTCAAACGCCTGTTCGCCCGGCCGCGGACTCTGCGCGTCGATCTGGGCGTCGTATTTTGTGCGGGGCAAGACAGCGAGGCGGTTGTCGAAGGCGCCGTATTCGCAGTTTATTGCCATTTTGGCCTCTTTTCCCGTTTGCGGGATTCTCTCATCGTTGGGTGGTAGTTTGCTGATACTGGATACGTGCGCCATGTATGCTGCGTTGCAGCCTGTGCCGAAAATTGCGCCGATGATGGTGGCTGGGTCCGTGTAGGCTGAGGCTACCAATGCGCCCACCGTGTCGTTGATGACGCAGATTAGTTCTACAGGGATCTGCCGCGAGGCCAATTTGTTGCGCAGGGCTTGGGCTACGTCTGTACCTTCTACGCCGCTGATGTCGAAGCCTTTGGTCCAGGTTTGTAGGATCGCGTGATCGATGGCGTGTTGGGTTGCCGGGTAGCTGAATGTGAAACCTAGAGGCATTGGGTTTTCTTTACTGTACGTTTCATCGAGGCTGTGGTCTTTGATAAAGGCTTCGACTTTTTCGGCGATGAAGTTCCATAGGTCATCTGCGGATCCTGTTTTGAGTGATCGAGGGAGTTTGTATTGGGCTTGCTCCAGAGTACTCTTTTCTGAAACCCTGTCTCTTCTCCCTTCTTCACCGTGGAGGGTTACTTTGCATACCCGTAGGTTCGTTCCACCAAGGTCCAAAGTCAGTATCGTACCCTTCTCTTTCCTTGTCGGCATGTTGTGTACCCAGGTGATGTTCATGGGTATGTTCTGGTTGTCATTTGCTAGCCCTTCCTCCAGCTCTTCGCGGAAGCGGGAGACGATCTTTTTGAGCTTATCACCAGAGATCCAGAATTCTTGGTCGAGACGGGTGAGTTCGTCCTCCAATTCTTGAGGGAGATCGGCCATCTTCTCGAGTTCGGAGCGTTGACGCCATGATGTGTGGGATTCCTCAATTATGCGTTTATCCGCAGTGGTAGCCATTTTGCAGCACAAATATCGCTTATGATGCAGGTAATTAAGTGTTGAACAAATCCCAAAGGATAAGAAAATCGTGCAATGTTGGAACCAGCATTACGCGGCTGCGATTGAATTTTACGCTCATTTTCAGAGTCGACATCGTGACATCATGCGGCGCTCACCAAGGCTCCAAGACAGTTTTCTACGCGGTAGTCCCATCTGTAGCAGATCTGCTGGCTCCAAGGCATCTTTAATTGTGTAAATGACGTCCGCTTAGCGTAGCGGAACAGGAGCCGCTTGGAAGTGGAGACGAGCCTCGGGCCGATGTCGCTGTTGATGTCCAGATCGTGGCATGGCAACATAAGAAAACATTCCAAAACAAACTCATGACTGAAAAAGTAAACAGATGGATAATAATAGTGATAATGTAACAATGTCTAGGTCGGCGCATCGTCTATTCGGCGCTCGTGGTATCAAATGAACAACGCCAGTCTATGATGCAATGTAGCCCGTTGTGAAAATGCTCAAAGATTGAAACAAAAGAAATGTAGGCTGCCGACCATCGCCGGCAGAATGAATGTAGTCGAGTATAGTCGCTCGGTGGGCGGTGTGAAGGAGGCGAAACGTCTTCGATGCAGGTGTGCGAGAGGGACCGATCAGGCGGCGCACTTCTGCATCGCCTGCCCCCGTTCTGTGCGTGTGTGAACGGTGCGTACACTGGGAGAGACAGCTTGCTCTGCGGCATGTTCCAGCTCTTCCTCAGCAGCGGCTGCTTGGTTGAGGAGGTTCAGATAGGTCTGCCACCCAATCGCAACGACACCACCAAATATGCTCCTGTACTGGATGGGTACATAGCTGAAGCTGAAGGCTGTCACGGCAGGCCAGACCTTCCAGCTGTTGTACCAACTCGTGGGCACGGTATTACTGATACGCTCGATGATTTCGGGGAAGGTCGCGCCGGCGAGTAGGGTTTGCATGCCGAAGAAGTATGAATTGAACAATGGGGTAAAGAGTGTTTGGTTGATGAAGACCTGATGCACTGTTAGCGTGTGCACCATGTGTGTGAGCATAGAGCGAAGAGACGTACCTTGATGGATAAGGAGAGTGTCTTGGAGCTGTAGTTGAAGCTGTTGGACAACCACAGGAACCACTTGTATGAAGGAATGGCGCTGATGCCTCCAATGGCAAGGGCTCGTGCTGTACGTGTCCAGTCGCGGTCGTCGCTCCATTGCTGCACCCATCCCTTCTCCTCGTCTTCCTCGGTCAACTGCTGCTTCTCGGCGGAAGCGTCGGGTTGCGTGATGCTTTGGGCGACGCAGTCTCCGATGAAGTAAATGATCAGAGACGAGACCAATTGGGTCATGTACGGCCTCCTTTGTTGCACACGGCCATATGCGCGAAAGGGTTCAACGATAGGATCAAGCCAAAGCCAGCTGGGCCCGGGTATCGTGCGGGCGGCCTCTTGTGCGCCCTGGCCGCCATTCTGGTTGGTACCATTGTATCGGCGGGAGGCATTCGAAGGGTGGAGGCGTAGGCGTAGGCGTGCGCGCTCGAGGTTGGACGTGTTTCCGCTGTTGTTCCGAGAAGGAGTGTTCGGGATGCGCCTCAGGCCGACGCGAACCCAGGCGCAGTTGGGGGCTATCATGATGAAGGTTGGAGGAATGTCATAAAATGGGCGGACGTCAGAAATATGAAGGAGTGGAAGGCATGATGAGCTGTTGTGTTATGAGCTGTCATCTGCCGCGCATTTGCTGAGTAGGGTTCCCCGAGTGTCGGCGCGCAAATGATGGGGATCAGGGTCGGGGCGCGGATAGACTCGGCTTAGTCACGCATGCCATTCGATCTAGTCATCCCCGGCCTTGCCTGACTCGATCGCTGTCGCCAGGAACACCCGCAGCTTGACACTCTTGCTACCTTTTCTGTTGCACGCATTCTGTGACCCTTCTGCGGCGAATTTTGACAGTCGCTTTGCTTCACCACCAGTTCCTGTCTTGGTTGGCCAGACTGCAGGCATGGCCTGGCGGCGCCGAGTGGCACATGGAGCTTCCCGACACGTCGACCCCTGACGAGGCTCGTGGTCAAAAGGGGTGGGTACGCTAAGATAATGAGGCCTACGTCAAGGAGCACGCAAGAGCACAAACGTTGAGGTGAGGCCGAAGAGGCATTTAATCCAATTCGTCGTGAGAATTACGTATGTACAAAGAATCGAAGTCCAGCGCCGCTAAGCCACTGATATGCGGGCAAGCCCACTAGACACTAACAAGAGATACTCAAAAAAAGTTCCACAACCCAAACTTCTCCACAAAGAACACCTGCCGATGCTAACCGCGCGTCCAGGTCCCAACACCGTCATGAACGACATTCTCTTACAAGCACTGCGAGTACCAGTCATTTTGCTTAACGCACTTGCAGCCCGAGGCGCACGAAGTAGCGCCCTTGTAGCCTTGGCCACCGCACTGAGCGTACTTCTGAGCAAGAGCTCCGCCCGCAGTAGGGGCAGGCTTGGTGACAGTAGCCATAGTAGTCTTAGGAGGTGTAGCGACCTTGGTAGGAGCAGCGACCTTGGTGGTGGTAGGAGCGGCAGCCTTGCTGGTAGTTGGGGCGGCGACCTTGGTAGGGGCAGCAGGAGCAGGAGCAGGAGCGGCAGCGCCGGCACCGTTCCAGACCTTAGGACCCGGGATCGGGTAGCTAGAGAATCCACTGTAGATGTTGAATAGCACACCGGGTGTGTTGGCGGTGAGATAACCTGGGATGGCGACACCGGCCGGAAGAGCAGTGGTGCCGGATCCACCGACCTTTACGTGGATCTAAAACGCCAAGTCAATGTCTGTCTGATACATCATACGAGTAGAAGGAACTTACGCATTCCTGGTAGAACTGAGCACCAGCGACCCTGTCGCCCTCGTGGAGAGCAATAATCTCAGGGCGAATAATGTACTCTCCTGGGGCAACCTTGGGGAGAGTGAATTTGTGTTGGCCCGGCTTTCCGGTGTAGGAGCCCTTGATGAGCTTCTCCACTGCCCAGGACTTGCCGTCCCAGCCATCCTCGGCAATCTTGGTCCATGACATGGAGGAACCAGCCTTCGCGAGGTAAACGGTGATAGGTCCCTTGTGGGAAGGGTCGATGATGTCGTCGCTGGCATCAGCGCTGTCGTGGTGCCATTCAACCTAGAAAGAGATGGATGTTAGTACATGTTCACACGTGACCGTACGAAAATGGGGGTACATACGGTGATCTCGTCACCGCCGTTGACAGCAACGGACTTGGAAGCCTTGATGCTGGCTACGTTGCACTCCATCGCCTTGGATGTAACATCAACAACCGGCGAGTTGTTGGGGGGAGAGTCGATGTATCCGCCCTGGACGTTTCCGAGACCTTGGCTTTTACCATTGACAGAGATGCTGTAGACGGTGGTGTGAGCGCTAGCAACACCAGCGAGGGCGAGAGCGAAGATGGAGGCCTTCATTTTGAATGTAAGTGTGTCTGGTTGATCAATGAACTGATGAGTGTGTTAGGTCTTGTAAAGATCGACTGTCTGAAAAGAACGACGAAGTAAAGATCGAAGATGTCAAAGACTGAAAAAGAGTGTGTATAGAACGAGTGTGTTGAGCGTCAAGCGTGCTCTTCCAACAATGTGCGCGCAGCCGCATTTATACCAGCAGAATCTTTCCCTATACGGGAGTACGGCTTCACAGAGCTTCGCCATCTCGCTTGGTGATTACAATGTCAGTTCAGTCCCTCCGCTAAGGCAGCCACCGGGACTGTGGCGGTTAGCTGCGCAGATGTCATCGTATACAACGGGTGACTAGTCCTTGGATCAGTCTAGAGCCGCCGTTAGACTGTAGCTGAGCCGTTGGCTGTAGGCTGGCGTGATGGATGAAGCAAGAACCTTTCCTGTTCGAGTAGGAAGGATCCAGGGCGCGATGTTGCGATCATTGTATACCCTGTGACGATCTGTTCTAGGTGCAGAATCTTGGGCGCTTGATTCAGCAAACATGAAACATGAGCGAGGACATCCCTCCAGTCGACTTGAGAAAGACCCTTTTGAGTGTTCCAATACATGTGTGCCTCGGCATTTTTCCCGCTTGTGAAGATCTTGGGTGCGCAGGAACAGTCTCGTTATTCTAATTCTGGATATTGGGCAGTAGGGAGCGCTGTGAGGCAGGGCAAAAGCCTTGCGTTCCGTCGGAGAAACGAAATGAGGTAATGGAAAATTTCGTGGCGTTTTCATCTCCGCTTCGTAACTGGAGACGCCATGTATGTTCGCCCAGACACACTCTGAATGGCGATGTCGAGATGTTCCGTCGTGCCGCAGTTGTCTGGAAAATGTGGAAATGACGAAGGGGAAGCGCATAGTCGAGCCATGTCTGCAGCACATGTTGGGAGCGGCAGCCATAATTTTAATCGCTCCATCTACTAGTATGCCACGATATGATGCTCTACCGGGGTTTAGTCTCTATTTCAACCACGGAGATTAATTGATATGGTTATGATGCGTTGAAGGGATACGACCAGGTTCATGGTGATCCTTCGCCGCCGCACGGACCCCGAGACAATGAATCCTTCTCCGCGGTTCCGTGGCTTGGCAACCACGAAATTATCTAGGCAAAGACAAGGACAGACCCTTCGCCTGACTTGGGTAATGGTCTCTCAGGAGTACAAATGTATCCCCCTGGGCCTAGGATCATGTCGGACTTCAGTGCAAGAGCCAACGCAAGTTTTCAAGTAGTCTGGAAGAACCCCACCTGCCTGCTTTTGCGCCTACATCCATAATCAATCTTGTCTCCGAACGGAGCGTACGAAATTTGTTTATGACTCGAATACCTCATACAGACTATGTAAGCTCTCCAGCTCCGGCAAAGCATCCATGTCCCTCAGTACATCCGAGAGTGGAATGTGCTGCTCATCCAGAACCAAGATACCTCGCGCGAGTAGCTTCGCAGTGTTCTCCGTTAACATCTTCCAGGCCACCACCCGTCTTTTGTCGGCCACCTGTATATTCTCGTGCCACAAAAACGGTAATTTGCGACTAGGCGGTAGGCTGGACGTGACTTTGAAGCTCTGTAGTTTGTGTTCTTCCGATAATTGTTGTATCACGTCGTACATTGTAGCGATCCTTTGCGCCGTCCACCCGATGTTTCTTGCAAAACCACCGCAAACAACTTGATTAACCGATGTGGGAACGTTCTTTGGCAGCTCCCGTAGGTCAGAGGCGCCTATTTCAACGACAGACAAAGATGGTGTGTAAGGAAAAACGATGTCCGCCAAAACAGTCGAAAGAGGCCCTTGAGATATCATAAATCTCGCAGTGCCCAAAGACGCACCATGCTTCACCATAAAAGCTGAAAGTCCGGTGAAATTAATGCATGCTTGTCTGAAGCTCACGACGAATTTGGTGATTATCGGTAGATTAGACTGCGCAAACCACTGGAAGACATTGCTGGTTCCTCCATGTGTTTCGATCTCGAGTAGGCGTAGGCATGGAAGATGAAACGCTTCAACTGAACTTAGAGCTTCGACGTCACCGTGGATTCGGATACGCAGGTCTTGCAGGGCTACGAGATGGTTTAGGGGCTGGAGCACCGCAGGTAAATAGCGGCCGAGAAATCGTATGGAAAGCTTTTCCAGTGTCGAGCCATGACGGCGCGCGGTAGATGCGAAAAGTTTTTTATCAATTTCAAAGTTGCAGACCATCTCCCGTAGATGAGTAATGCGCAGGAGCAAAGCGGTCGAAGCTTCCAGTAAATGCTCAGACAAAGGCACTCTGATACATTTTTCAATCCAGAACGTGTCAAGGTTCAACGCTCCAGGGAATCCAGAGCCTTCAGCTTCATCTAGGAGGCTAGCAAATTTGACGATCTTGTCAAGAGCTTCGTCTCTATCACAGCCCAGTGTTGGATTGCGACACGTAAGCGGTTTAATGATGGCCTGTTGCGTGTCAGGAAACAACTCTAAACTCAATTGGCGAATGTAACGAACCCTCCATGCTTTACATACAAATTGCAACCTCTGCAGATTGCGCGTTGCTTCACGTCTTTCTTCATACGATTGTTCAAAAATGTGAGTGTTCAACGCGGCAAAGTGCTCGAATATAGTTAGCCATAGTTCTGTGGGCAGAAAAGGCATGGCATGAGGCTTGAGTGAAGGTGCCTGTTTGGTGGTGTCGTCCATGATGTGGACGGTGAGAGAGGGGTAAGGGAAAGAGTATTGAGAGTGGGGACTGAATGGACGTTAAGCCTTTTAAGCTAGTGCACATCGGGTTAGACACGTAGATTCGCAACTACCTAGATACTTCATAGCCCTGCATGCCAATGATGTCGTAAATGACGAACGCATGCCGTTGTATGACTGATCTCTGCTCGCACAATACATAGTCTTACCTACTAGCTGTGTGGAGATTTGATTTCATCTGCTCGACTTCTCACTACAAGGCGGCCCAACCCTCTGGATCTGTATCGAAAGATGAATGGAACTGAGGTCGAACGTTCATCTCAGAAGATTGAATCCCGAATCCCGAATGTTCCGCGTCCCCGGGGGCTAAATGCTCCGCGTCCTCGGGGCGCTAGTCCACCCCGACTCGGTGTAGATGATCCAATCTTATTCGGTGTACGTGATCCAGGCTTGCTTGCCAGAAGAGCCTTCGAAGGCTCAAGAGTGAAAGCTGGCGGCAAGGGCTCTAGAGTAATGAACCAGTCGGTGCTTGCATTCGTAGTCCAGATATCGACCACCATTTCCCTAGCTGGAGATGCCTCGGTGGTAGCGTCGTAGATGATGCAGATAGGACGGCTACCTAAGGGAGAGGCATGTGGAAAGGGTTGGTTTGTATAATGGTGTGTGGAGGGGAGGACTGCGCTGTCATTGTATAGCTACGAAGGAGAGCAGCTATATACGTGTGTGGGATGATAAAGTGTGGTAGCAATAGCCGTACCCAACTTGTACCGGAGTGGATCTTGGCAAGGTCCAAACCGTTACAGTTTGTGTAGGCGTCTTTGAAGGCTTCCAGAACCGCACTCTTGAAAGAGTCTTCCATGAGTTTCTCACCCAGCACATAGCACTTACTGAGCGTTTCGTACTCGGTAACGCTGTCCTTGGGGCCCTGCGTGATGACAGTGGCGAAGGTCTTGAAGTAAAGCTAGTGCAAGTAGAGCTCGAAAGTAGCAGGATCCTCGACGGTGAGGTCAATAATGCCTGAATCAGGGCGGGACTTTGTCCACTCGGGCTTCGTAGCGTTTTCGAAGAATTTTGAGCTCTTTCGGATGACCGCTGTATAGACGGTGTATTTCAGCGCTGTATCGCCGACCGCTACCGTGATGGTATCAAACAAGCTTAGCACTGTCAATGAGAGTCTCATACAAGGCTGCGACTGACTTACCGTACTGCTTCCGTCTGCAGGATGCGTCCATGTTGAGACTTGAAGTTGGCGGCCATCCTTGCGCTTGGTTGGCGTTGGTGCCTGAGAAAATAGATGAAGGGCGTCCGTTTATTGATTTACTCAAGCTGCGATTTAAGAGAAGTAAAGGTTCCGAAAGCTGAAGCAAGGTCAAGCGAGCTTCACTGCATCTAGCGAAAGCAAGACCACTGAAGGTGAAGGTGAACAGTGAAGGAGTGATAACCCGACACCAGCTAAGCCATCAAAGGCAATCGCGATATTCCACATAGGGCGATCCGCAGTGCGAAAACACTGGTATCGGTAACATGTTCTTTTTCTTATATTCTTTACAATATTTTACAGTCGTTACTTCGTCAGTCTCTCATGACCATCGAATCTTCATCTTCCACTGCTCCACCTTGGCCTGCCACCACGTCTTCTGTGGGGCGCGCTCAATCTCCTCCATGAGCTTTGTGTAGTGCTCGGGTGCGGATGCCGGCTTCAGCACGCCTGGTGATAGCGCATACTTTGTGCTGTAGCGGTTCTCCAGCAGCGAAAAGAGAGCGTTTACTTGGGCTTGTTCGACTTTGGGATTTGGCGGCGGCGATGATGCGGCTGGAGTTGCGGGTGCAGGAGACTGTGGCTTTTGGCCCTCTTCGGGGGCGGGTGTTATGGGCTGTACGCCGAATGGTTGGCCATGGCGTTCGATTGCGCGAGTGAAGGGAAGATTTGGGCGCAGGGCGTCTTTTGGCCAGAGAGCAAGGAGACGCGTGTATTGTTTTGTTATCTTGGAATTGTCAGCATACTACACTGGTTGGAAATTGTTTCTACTCACTGTGTTTGCCATGGTTACGTGTGGAATGCAAAAGAGGATTAATTCTTCACGGCCAACGATATCCAGCAATCGATGATGCTTCGGTAACCAGGGTCTGGAAGGGCGGGCCCGTGCATTTATTGGAGCGTGGCGCAGCACCCGCATTGCAGGCCCCCAAAGCGACAAAGTCGGGCGAGGTGCATTTGAAACGCCGCTTCCAACTGCACTTGCCGCCTGACACGCTCCACCAACTTCCCTTTGCCGCCGTCGACCGTCTGCTCCACGCTCGTGTCTTGCCCTCTGCTCCTACGACTTCTCCTTTGCAACGACACATTATACTATCGCACACGCTCTACCCGCTTATCGCCGCATCCGCCTGTTTGCGCACATCATCATGCCTAGCCAGGGCTACGAGAGGGTACGCTCCCCCAGTTCGTCCGGACCGTCATGCGACTGCGCAACCCCCCTATATTGCCCTCAGGACTACCATACTAACATGACATGACAGGTAGCCGCCCAAGATGAAGACGACTCGCACGCAACGTCGCTATCCGCCCAGCAGTGGCCCCCAGCCTCACCACCACCATCCTTCCACTCTCGCGCATCGTCACCAAACGGAACATCGCGGCGTCTCTTGTCCGAAGAACCAGTACCCAACGAAGAAGACCGCACACTCGCCGACACATTTGACTCGGATTCCGAAGACGACGAGGACAACGTTGGGGATGATCGACAGCGATTGATGCGGGGAAACCCGCGAAGCGAAGACGAGCCACCAGCCCCCGGCATTCAGAGAAGAGTAACGGAATTACCGGTGTTCAACACGCAAGCGCCGAGCAGTGGGAGGGTCTATGGTGGAGGAAATGGAGGTGTATGGGCAAACCTAAGCGCAAAGCCAACACGAGGGGAGGATGCTGAAGAGAAGCCTCCAGTACGTCTTACACATTGTACTTATCATGCGAAACACCACTAACTCTACCCCAGACATACGAGCAAGCCGCCGCAGACGCAACACCACCATACTGGGAAACCACCATTCTCGCACCGGGCACTTTCGGCGACGAAGTCTTCGTCGAGGGTCTCCCTGTCGGCTCGCTCTTCAGCTTCCTCTGGAACGCCATGATCTCCATGTCTTTCCAACTCGTCGGTTTCCTGCTCACCTACCTCCTCCACACGACGCACGCCGCAAAGAACGGATCCCGCGCTGGTCTCGGTATCACGCTCGTACAATTCGGCTTCGGTTTCCGCTCCGCAGTCCTCAACCCGAACAACGGCAACAACGACAACCCAGGCCAGGGCTTCGACGGCGGCGTCCCAAGCGATCCAAACGCGCACGACTTCGACCCGAACAAGGTCAGCACTGGCGGCGCAGGCGGCGACTCGACACCAGCGTCTAGTGCTATTACAGGCAGTGATTGGGTAGCCTATGGTCTCATGATTGTTGGATGGTTCATCTTGATCAAGAGCGTATCAGACTTTATCCGCGCAAGACGACACGAACAGCTCGTTCTGCAGTCCCCTGATCGCGGTCTGGGCGTTGCCGTTGTCGCCGAGGGTGAAACCCCAGAGCGCAGTGTATAGTCTTTTCCGATGATTCACATGTGACATAAGCCTTAGATTGGCATATTTTTCTTTCTCACCTCTCCCAAATTCTCTCAACGGCGTCTTATCACTCGCCGGCTTTTGTTGCATCTAGGGACGGAGTTTTTCACTTGGGAACGGACGCGACATACTCGCCTATTGTAGCACATCGACTGCACGATTTTCCTTTTTTTGTTTAACACACTACTACCCACTAAATATCCCGTAGCGTTATCGCATACATGTCGTCATACGCCTTCTATTTGGGGGTATGAACCTTCTATTTGCTCAGACTGTGAAAAAAGACCTCGAAGGTGAATGTTGGATTCGATTAACTCTAACACGCGTATCTATATATGGAAATAAATGCACTGTGGGTTTGGGGTTTGGGGTATCTTGTGCGACGAAAACAAAAGTTATGGGAGAGAAAAAGACATCAAGGACTCTCCAGCGGGGGAGGAAAGATCTCCACCACATAGTCAGAACGCGGACATGTCCACTACATAACTGAGCACTTTTCACTCGCGTAGACTTCGCCGTACTGGTCCACACCCGCCATCATCTCGTTGTATCGCTGTTTATGCTTGACTTCTTCTGGGAACCATTTTTTTAAAAAGGCAGCTTGTTCCGTGTCGAGGTTATCTGCATCATAGTCATTAGCTCACGCTCTTCAACCCGTCACCAAAGTAGATGATGTATGAGAAAAGAAAACTCACCAGAATTCGCGGTAAATACGGTCTTCTCGCGACAAAACGGGCAATTGTACTGTTTGTTGTTCTGCATGACGATCAAGCAGCGGATGCAAAAAGTATGGTTGCAGCTGAGTTTTACGGGCCGCCATTGAATTTCCATGCACATGGGGCATGAGTAGTCGTCAATTTGCGGTACGTGGGAGAGAATCTGTGTGTTTACTTCTGCGCAGACGGCTTTGGCGAGGTGTTCGGAGAACTCTGGGTATTCGACTTGGCGGGGGAAGGTGGATTTTACGCCTAGGGCTGTGCGCTTGTCGAATTCTAATGGGGATTGTTAGTGGTTCTGTTCAACGATGTAAGAAGGGGAGAGAGGTACTTTTCAATATCTTGATCATGGCATTGTGGTTGATTTCACCGAATCGCAGACCCTGCAGGATCTCTCGATTGATGTGCATAAAGGTGTTGAGAGCGTGCAGGTTATCCTTCTTCTTTAACTGCTCTACCAGCCCGGCCTTGGCAATCTTGTTGGAGAAAGTAGCGAGTCGTGCCATGGCTTTCTGGGAATCATGCGATTTGGAATCGAGCTCGGTTGTGCCGAAGAAGATACCTTCTTCCACGTATATCTGGAAGACTTGGCGCCATGCTGTCAGCATCTTCCTGTTTGCTCGTCGATCCGGGTCCGTCAGTTTGGCAACTTGCTTCCCCAGTGCTTCGATTTGGACGTTCATTCGCTTTTGCTCCCGCTCTTGCAGCTTCTCCAACCCTGATACTTCACTAGTAAGACGGGTGAAGAACTCTGTATCGGATGTGATTGGTACCAGCACTGTCCGGTAGCCAGGTCGGTTCCGCGGCGCATTTGCATTTGCAGGAGTGGACGCATCTGTATTGGACGGGTCCTCAGTATCGGCAGAGTTTAAAGATGAGCCAGAGTCTTCAAGCACACGCATGTCAGACATGCCCGTCTCAACGGCAAGCATCTGAAGCTTGTTCCTAGTCTCATCGTCGAGTTTGGCGCTCAATACCTCTCCACTTGTCTCGTTTACATAGAAGAGCAGCTTTGGATGAAAGGCCTTGCGCGATTGCGATCCCTCATCCTTGGAGCTGTCTGGACTGAGAATGTACTCAAATGGCCGTTCCTGGTCGTCATCGTGCTCAGTAGAGGCGTTGTAATCCTCGACGTGCTTCAATAACTTTGACAGGGTAGCAGGGTCAAGGCCGACCTGCTGCAGCTCGTCGGTAAGCCTCTTGATGCACTTCTTCAACTGCGAGTAGGAGATGGCGGAGTCGACCCACTCGGGCGGGAATCCTTCATCCCTGAGCGTCTGCTTAAACAGATGGCCAAACTTCATGGTTTGGGTAAGGCTGGCGGGAAGCGTGGTAGGGCTGGCCGGTCAGAAGACGCAGGCGGTGCACGTGGGGAAGATGAGTGGTTGCTGAGGGCTAGCGGGGTACCTTCCGCGCTGGTTCCAAAGTTCCGATGCAGTTCCGTGGGCCAGGCTAACGGAAGCGTTGACAGCGATCACCGTGGTAAGCAGAAGTCGTCGTGGTGCAAAAAAGAAAAAAGAGTGAATGAAGTATCTCAGTGTCGCCCTGAGAGAACGAAAGCCGTCGGAAAGCGAGTTGCGGTGACGAATGAGTGAATAATGAGATCTCAACAACGGCGCTTTGCTCCGCTGGTCATGCGCCTGTCTGCTTGCGAGTTGAATGCCGCTAATCGGAGAGGACCCAGAAGTCGATCGAGAATGCTTCTACGCGCGCACGAAGACCTGGGGAAGTGGCGCTTTTAAAGATAAAAGCAAATGGATGCCTCTCGCCGGTTTCGCCTGGCTAGGCTCTGGTGGCACCCATAGCGTCTGTTTCTCTTCTGTCACTACTCTTCAGAACTTTTTCGCCTGTGCAGCCCCCGGCCAATTAGCATCCGGCGCACAGTCATAGCCGAACCCCTGCGGTGACGCAACGATGGTTCTTAACGACTCATTTGTGTGCAACGAAATGGATTTTGAGATAGCCTTTGCGCATCTTGGGGCTGGAGAGCTTGCTGGGTACATAGAAGCAGCAAAGGTTTCGTGATCCGTGGATGCGCTTGAACAAACCCCCACTACAACATAGACACGCTCAGCGTAGACCATTTCTACCACTGCAACACCAGACGAGCCCAGGATACCGAGTCAAGAAAGGCTTATCCGGGCCCTTGCGATAGCGCATCAATCGTTCTAGAGCTTAGTGGATCAGTATGGGTGCATCGCAGTCCTCGCAAGGCGGGGAAGTACCTGCAGGTGGCGAAGTAAAGACGAGCTACTACGAACTGCTGGGTGTTGAGCGCAGTGCTACACAAGACGAGTGCGTTGATAGGACCCCAAATATTGTTCACCACTAATTCCTCCCAGGCTGAAGAAGGCATACCGCAAGAAAGCGCTGGAACTCCACCCCGACCGAAACTATGGCGATGTCGAGCGCACCACCTCCCTCTTCGCCGAAGTGCGAAACGCATACGAAGTACTTTCAGATGAACAAGAACGCGCATGGTATGACGCGCACGAGGGTAGCATATTACGGGGTGGTACTGGCGAGGAAGATGCCGGCGACCACTTCCAGGGCAACATGCGCGTCACGACAGCAAACGACCTGGCGCGCATGATGGGCAAGTTCAGAGGAAACGTCGACTTCTCCGACTCGCCCAATGGCTTCTTTGGCTTCGTCAGAGAGACATTTGAACAACTTGCACGCGAGGAAGAGTACGCAGCCGACTACGACGACATCGACATCCCCAACTACCCCTCATTCGGCCACAAGGATGATCAGTACGAGGGCGTCGTTCGCGATTTCTATGCCGCATGGAACGGATTTGCTACGGCAAAGAGCTTCGCATGGCTGGATATGTACCAACTGTCTACCGCCCCCGATCGTCGCACGCGGAGGCTCATGGAGAAGGAAAACCAGAAGCTCCGTGATGACGGGAGACGAGAGTTTAATGACGCTGTGAGGACTTTGATTGCCTTTGTGCGCAAGCGGGATCCGCGATACACCCCGAATACACAGACAGACGAGGACAAGGCCAAGGCGCAACGAGACGCACGAAAGGCACAAGCAGCACGAGCGAGGGCTGCGCAGATGGCGAAGATGCAAGAGGAGGTGCAAGCAGTGCCAGATTGGGCCACGGCACGTCCGGCGGATGAACTTGAGGAGGAGAGTGAAGAAGAGATCGAAGAGGAACACTACGAATGCGTGGCTTGCAACAAGACTTTTAAGAGTGAACGACAGTACGACGCACATGAGAAGAGCAAGAAGCACCAGAAGGCAATACAAGCACTGAAGAAGAAGATGCAGAAAGACAACGCCAATCTCGACCTGGGCAAGGATGCTCTCAAGAAGGATGAGGTAACGCCGGCGAACGATGATTCGGAGGTAGATATCGAAGTGTCCGATGAGAACGGATTGGAAGACTCTGTAGATGATCTCGCGGAAAAAGCAGAAGACCTCAAAGTGGACGACGACAACATCACAGACGAGGAAGATTCACATTCCATAAAAAGCGCATCTAGCAACAAAGCCTCCTCCCCACCCGCCAGCTCAGAAACAGTCTCAGAAGCAGACGAAGACGACGACGACGACGAATACGCCTCCCGCTCCGAAATCGAAGCCCGACTCGCCGGCTCCTCCACTGCAGCAACGCCCACCTCAGACCTCGACCCTAAACCCACCACTACCGACCCAGCAGCGCAACCAGAACCCGTTCCTCCTGCCCCAGAACCCAAGCTAGGCAAGGCCGCACAAAAGCGCGCGAAGAGGGCTGCAAAGCAAGCTGAGACGGACGATTCAGAGATCAAGATGACGTGTGCAGGATGCAGTGTTAGTTTCCCGTCGAAAACTCAGCTTCATCAGCATTTGGCCAAGAACCCTAAGCATGCGGCGTTGAAGAGTGTCGCTGGTGGGGGTGGAGGGAAGAAGGGGAAGAAGAGGTAAGGGGTTGTGGTGTTGTGGGTTATGATTGGGACTGGGATTGGGGTGTGGGAGTGGGTTTAGCATAGCGATGGCGTCTTGCGTAGAGTGTTCGTTTTGCTGTATCGATCTGAGCGGCCTCTCTGGGTTGCGGTTTCTGTATATGTTCATCTATATTGCTGCTTTGCGTTTGCACATTTGCGCATGAGGCCACACACTGTACTTTCTTTGGTGCTGCTGTATATTAATTGCGGGGATCTGTTGATGACGTTGTTGGGCGTGAGTGGTAAGCCTCGTCTCACTTCGGACACTGATCTGACTACGACCTAGCTCCTTGTCTGAGTGAGAGTAGAACGTGGCACGAATAGGACCCAGGCTAGTAAATCGGCTATGTGCATGTGTGAGGGGCTGTGGCGGATAGCTCCTGTAGTCCGGCACCCGTGACAAGATGGGCTGGCGTAGATATTGGCTTATCTAACTGCCCAGGTGTGCTTCAGCTGGCGCTTACGCACCACCGAGCCTTGTTCACTCTACCCTACCATGGCCGACGGCTCCTCAACGGAAAGCGATAACAAAGTGACCGATTTCTGCAGACTATGTTACTTTCACAAATGGCCGGAGAAACCAGCCCCCTTTGACAGCATTGAAAACCTCCCAAGGCGCATTAATTCATTCCATGACCTGGAGGTGTCAGCGCAGAATGGATGTCCCGGCTGGCAGATACTCCATCATGTGTGGGATCAAGTGGGGAACCAGCACGTTGAGAGTGAGATCGATACATTGTCATTTTTAGGCGGTTATCGGAGTATATTAATTGAAATGTATGACAATAGTACGCAGATGGTGGACGTATTCACTTCACCAGGTAAGTACCTCGTGCTATCTAGGCATTCTTGTTTAGAAAGCGATAAGACTAAGTAGCGGTGAACCAGATGAACCCAAATTGAGGCATGTTAGGGTTGGAAACGCACCCCCTCTTAATACCCGCCTCGAACACAACCTTCTCATGATTCATTCATGGCTCCACGCCTGTGAAGAAGAACACACAAAATGCAGACAAGCAGTCCAGTGCATACCGCCAAGGCTACTTCATATCACGTCTGCCGACTCAGACACGATAAGGCTTGTAAGGCCGCCAACAAATTCAAACACTACGCTCTCATATACCTGTCTCTCTCACTGCTGGGGCGAAACAAGGTCAAAATACATTACGCGAGCTGCGAACTTGTCTAAATTTTTTGACGGCATTCCAATCCATGAGCTTCCTAGAACTTTTCAGGACGCTATCGATATTGCAAGAGCTATCAATGTACGCTATCTATGGATAGACAGCTTTTGCATTGTCCAAGATGACAAGGTTGATTGGGCCAGCCACGTCAAAATCATGGCGCATATCTATGAGGGCGCTTACGTAACGTTGGCTGCTGGTGCTAGTATCGATGACGACGGGGGTTTCTTCTCTGAATTCCGGAGCAACGTAGATTTGCCATCTCTGGAGTTGAATATTGGTGGGATTATCCATCACCTGCAATTTCGCTTCACGCCTGAGCATCCGGATGGCTTCGTCACCAGAAACAGGCGATTTCCGTTGATGAAGAGGGCTTGGTGCTTCCAAGAGCGGTTACTTTCCAGGCGCTTCCTATGTTTTGGAAGTGAAGAGATCCTATGGGAATGTATGGAAGAGGCTGCGTGTCCCTGTTCAATGGACGTTGATAGATTGTTCAACATTCGCAACTCCGCAGACCAACCAACATTTAGAGAGAGTTTTCCTACTAAAGCTTACTCGCAAAACCCCCTATATGAAAGGAGCTGGTCCTGGCGCGAGCTAGTATTTATATATTCGCAGCTCAACCTTACCTATCACGGTGATAAGCTGCCTGCCCTTGAGGGGCTCGCGGCTGCTTTCAAGGTATGTCATATTTCTACTGGGAGGTCACAATTAATGACTATTTGGAGAAGAATCATATGACGGGGCGATATCTGCATGACATGTGGCTGGAATGGCTCAATGCAGACATTGCCTGGCTAGCCCGAGGCAGCATTTGTCTAAGAGACAAAGGACGACAACGCAAAGGACCTTCTTGGTCTTGGGCATATGCTTCTGATAATCTTGTGTGTGATTGAAGTGCACTGATAAATTTAGGTGAGTATCACCACGCCGACGGACTCGGTACCAACCGATCGGAAAGACTGCCCCATTTCCCAGACTCTATCTCAGTATCTGGACATCTTTTACCAATATCTCTCCATACCTGTATAAGGGGCGACTATCAGGGTACTGGTCATCTACAGCGAAATTGTTATGTTGTGGAACATCGGCGAAGGCACTCTGAAGCAACATTGCATGCCATAATTCGACCCCGAGCTCTAAACATGCCCGTACCCGAGAGTTCTGGTCAAAAAAACAGCCAAAGTCAAGAAGCTGGAGGCCAGCGCGAGATGAACATGACAGGATGCTTTCTAGGCGACTACTTGTTTTGGTTGAGTGAGGAGGAACTTTAAAGGCAGTTACATCTTGTCTCATTCTTTGTGTTGGGTATCTCGCCTACCCATTCACCACCCAACCCACGGAGTAAGAAGAGTGATCACGGATTTGAGGCAGCGGGGATCATACTGAGACCAGCTGACGACTTTGCCCCCACAAAAGATAGTCTTAATCGATACGAACGAATTGGTTGGCTAGAAATCCGAATAGGACCAGACAAGGAACACTGGAGGCTCTATGGAAAACGCTCACGGTTTCTCATTGTCTAAGCACCATCAACGAGAGCGTAACTCGACCGCCTGGGGACAATCATCAGACGTCAACTACGATTGATTTACCAATCTATGTTCCCGCACACGGCCCATCTAAGCATCTCCGGCCAGTCTCGTCCGGCCGCCATCCGCAGTAATGCGATCTCTCGTCCAAAACTTGAGAAACTGGCCAAGCATCCTCCGAACCTCTGTGTCCCTGATGCCCATCACCGCCGTAGGGCAGAAGAGCAGACTCTCACCTACCTTCAATTCCACGATTTTCTGGAACAGCGCACGATGATATTTCGTCTTCTCAGTCTCTCCCTCCTGGCTACCATCTTCCTCACCGGTACCCAAATACAAGCCCGCGATGTGTTTCTTCAACACGTCATACCAAGCTGGACTCGTACAGCGATGAACCATAGTGATACTGCAGAGGTCAAGCAACGCAGTATCCAGCGTCGGTTCCTGAGTCGCAATTACGATTCGTGTCCCCTGGTGGCGCTGTTCGCGGATGGTCTTCAGCAACCTGCCAGTGAACTGCTCCGCTGCTGCGTTCTTTCTCAACAAGTAGTTGTGCGCTTCGTCCAACGCAACGATCTTTCCGCCTGGAGTCTGCGCTAGGAAGATGGACAGACATGTGTCGAAGATGACACAAGCTGCGTTTACGTCGACGACGGGATCGGTTAGGTCGACGATGAGGAGCTCGCCTGGTTTGCCGACGAGATAGTCTTGCGTAGCCTTGGCGGACTCGTCTAGCTTCACGACTGGAGAGTTTTGGTTTCCCCCAGTGGATTGACCTTGTGGAGGGGTTTTCGGTACATCGAGGAAGCTCTCCAGGAGATCGATCCGCAACTGCAACGGCTGGTTTTGTCCCTGGGAGAATATCTGTGCCTTGAGTATTTCCTTGAACCTCAAGTAGTCAAATGCACCTGTACCACCACTCTCGATTGCAATATCGCGAATGATCTTGACGAGCGTCTGCAGCCAGCTTAGTAAGTACTGCTATACGTTTACCTTGCTTGACTGACCTGAATATACAGCGGTGCTTCACCCTCACTAGACACCGCCATCAACGTCTTTACCCGCTCAGTATCGAGATGCTTTGGCGCAATCATCAGCTTCTCGACTTTGATGCTCCCTCCTTGCTTAGCCGCCATATCTTCATAGCGCTGCTTGAGGTTTCCGTAGTTACTTGCAGGAACGAGAACGGTCGTCGGTACTTCAGTACACAGATACGCTGCTTCGCATACTCCGCTTCCTCTGGAACCATCATAGTGCAGCACCAGACCCGCGAGCGGGTTCGGGTTCTTCCCTAGCTGCCTACTGTTGAGCAGACAGTTCTCTAACATGCATGATAGCGCGTGCGACTTTCCGGAGCCTTGGGAGCCGCAGAGAAAGGCGGACCATGGCGCGTTGGTATTGAGAAGTATGGGCTCGACGGGGTCTCCGGTCGTCCTGGGGGAGGATGACACATGGCCAAGGATCGCGTACTGCTGTAGGGCTTGGCTGGTGTTATCAAGGCGGTTCTTTGCGTCCCACCAGATTAGAGGGGCGAGGCGTATTTCTTCGTTGCTGCCGTTGTTGATACCCGTGGCGTCATTGGATCGTGAAAGTAACACCTGATAGCGCGTGAGTTCGTTTTCGTCGATCGTGAGATCGTTCATCGCGGCGTTAAATTGATCCTCTCTGCTCATTTTGGCTCTTCGTTGATGTGATGTGGTAAGTGCAGAGTGAGACTGAAAATTGCGTCTCTATAAGGACTGTCGCATATAAAGAAATGACGGCAGACAAACATGCTGTTTCTCGCACGTTCTAGCGATGGCAAGAGTCGGTACATATCCAATCGCTTCTTCACCCAGAAAAATGTGCAACCCTTCTGAACTAGCAGCTCGACGCTTGTAATGGTCATGTCGTGTTCGGATAGGGCTCAGTGGCTTCTTTAGCTGGCGGGTAGAGATCTCACACATGTTTTCTGGCACATGGCATCTCGGTAGAGCTGTTGCATGCGACAAAAGATATACATCTAGTCGCGATAAGCTGCTCTGAATATGTGCGAATGTACTGTCGAAAGGACTCCATGCTCAATTCCTATGCCCTTCTGCACAGCGATTCACGCACCATTGAGACTGATCTATCGTCCAACATGCTTCAACTCCAGCCACCTTGCCGGCGGGTAACAAAATATCGTCAACCCCATCGCTACCGGAAGCCCCAAATCTGCTCCATTCCCTACCATGGCTGCAATGGGACCTGTGAAGTACGTCTGGTACATACACAATACTGCTCCCACCCATCCCACCACCATGGCAAACAAAGCCGCGAACCCGTGCGGCAAAAGATCTTTTCGGTTCCAGATTTCCCAATCAAACACACCCTTCCGGAAGATGTACTCATCCTGTACCGTCATAGTAATCCAGATAATCGTCCAATACCCAATCAGACTAAGCCAGTTGATAAAAATGTCGAACAGCGAGTCGCGGCCTGCGATGGCGATAACGGTGAAAATGATACAAGAGAAAGTACTCCAGATAGGTCTGGTGATCTTTGCGAAAGGCGCACCGAGTTGCTGCCAGTTCAGGGCTGCCGCATACGTGCCTGGTATGTTGTTTGCGGCAATGCATACAGCCAGAATGACGCAGCAGAAACTTCCAAAACCATTGAGTGGACGGTAAGCCTCTACTACGAGTGCGCCGATACCATCGGACTCAAAAGATTGCTGCCATGTAGGGTTTTTGAGTAGTCCGGAGCCGAGACCAATACCCAGGAACTCGATGAGAAGCTTGCCGCATGTGATGCCGCAGGTTGTGGCAGCAAAGGTGAGCCAGCGGTTTGTGGTTTTCGGATAGTAGACTACATAGTCGGCGGAGGCGGAAGACCAGCTTAAGGGGCCGGAAGCGACGAGGAAGAAGTAAGATACCCGGTTGCCGTGGAGCACGGCGCCAGATCCCGATGACGCGAGCGTGGTGTCGAAATGTGGACCTGCGACGCCGATGAGGATGAAGAGGGCGAGGACGGTTGGTGCCCATACAAATCTGTGATTATAAGTAAGTGCTGAACGCCATATATGTGGAGGTTTATGTGATAGAAGCCGCCGGAGTTTGACGGGATGCGGCAGACGTACTGTTCGAACTTGTAGAACCATTTGATTCCAAAAGTAACCACGACCCAGGTTATGAACGCTACGATGATGATGCCCACAATGACAGACATGCCTCCACCGTTAACGGCGGATAAGAGAAGGCCACCGACTAGACAGTCGATTAGTCCGTATCCGATTTCAATGCAAAGATTGAGTATAACGCAGAGCTTTGACGGCCACCAGCCCATGGTATATTTCGCCACATTGAGGGTTCGTAGTCCAGATCGTGGTCCAAATGTCGATATGTAGCCGGTGCAGACTGAGCCGAAGATTGTGCCAAAAAGACATAAACTATCAGTGTTGTTAATAATGATTGAACCTATCGGCCATCTAGGTAATTGGACGTACATGAGGGAGTCTGTAAGACCCAGACTATAGCTCACAGGTCCAAGGACACCCAAAGTAAGCTGGTTAGCTGTGCAGTTCATTGAAAACCAGCTACAACACAATCAGTCAATCTGACATCGTTTGCACCTACATTCAAAGCTTACATTGTGAACATGTGGATGTAGTCGCGGTAGGACATTGGCCGCTCACGCAGTTCCTCGGGTATCCTTTCGATACCGCGAGCTTCCACACCACATACTGCGTCAAGCTTGTTGACAAACCTCTGGATAGCATTGACGGGCTCGCTGATACCGAGTTCGGTTTCCACGTCGTGAATTGTGGATGATGCATCGCCCTTCTCGAGCAAATCGGGCTTCTTTTCGTCGGACATGATTTCTGTCGTACGAAAACAGAGGTAGAAATATGGCGGTTCCGGTGCCTTCGGGTGTCAAAGATAAGCTTGCGGAGCTTGATGGTGCTTTCGATAGCCCGAACGGCTCATCAAGAAGTCTTCGGTCGACAGAATTCGATACGATGTATAAAGCAGCTTGATAGATGTAGCTTCCGATGTCGTCGAGTATGGTCTGCAGTCCGCATCTTGTGTCTTATAGCTGATGTACGTCTTGGGATGAACATCACCAGATCCGCGTCTCCGCACCCAGGGATTATAATCATGATTATCACGGGAGTGGGGCAGCTGGGTTGATTAATGCTTCCAGCTCGACGACTATCTGGGCGAGACGGATGCTATCTTCACTATCTGTAGTGCGGGTCCATAATCTGGGGTCGACAAGGGACATCCATTCCGCATGGCTAGAGCGATAGATAATAACAGACGTCCCAACGAAGATTACCAAGCCGGTACGACGCTATGTTGCGGGAAGTAGCTGCAAACCTATGACAGCCAATGGAAGCAAACATGGGAAAAGACGGGCCTTCTCCCACTCTTCATTAGAGTACTAGGCAAGAGTGGGGGTAAGAGTGGCGAGTAAATAAATCGGACAACGAGGGTTGCGAGTATTAGCCATGCTTTTCCTGTCGTTATACTATCTCACAGAATTAGCAGTCATCTACCGTACGTGAGAAGGCAAGCATATTTGAACGCTGAGGAGCCGTTCGCAGGGTGTATAGAGAAACGTCCGTGCGGTCAGAGATGCAAAACTGACCAACCGGGGATTATCTGACAAGGACAGCAGGTGCAGGATCGTTCTCTTGTTCTCTTGTTCTCTTTAAATTCTACGAGTCTGGGCGTGGGTAAGAGCTTGAACCCCACTCGGCGGATATATCCCAACCCCCAGTCGGCAGTGAACCTTGAAGAAAGCTCGTCCTAGCACGAGCGTTTCTACACGAGGTTTGGAGCGATGGCGCGCTACTTTTCCCGTGGAGAAATTGTCAGGCTATTATAGTTTTTCTCATTTCCGAGAATGGGGCTCTCTCTGTGGCGTTCGCTGTAGTCTGGAGATCGCTGCCGGAATGGTCTCCGTTGACCCCAAAAATGTCTCTGGGTTGACAAGAAAGCGCGAATTACACGACGCATACAGTTGGATGGGTTGTATAGAGTGTGCTCAGCGACCGGCACATGTCTTTTAGGCAGAAGCACGGTCTTGCCAGGTAGCAGAAGGTGCTACCTGCTTCCTGGGGATTGAAATGGAGGCGGAGGAACACTTTGCTCCACACACAAGACGCCATGACTCAGCGGAATGGGTCGGATGTAGAAAACAATGTCGGGTCGATGTACGAAGTGAACAAAGGTTGAAGGAACAAGGCACCGTATATTCTGAGACCAGCAACGATTATGCTACGCCTATTCGGCTCACTTACCGTGCCAAGTCCAGCATCAGACCATGTCGTATTTGGTAAATGAAGGATGTGTCTTGTCTTCGGGGTGAGCGAAGTACGTTTGACGATGCGATCCACATGTATGCTACCGGCAGCATTTTCACAACGAGAGGGTGAAGAGGTTGAAAAACACAATAATGCCTGATAACTGCGTGTCAGTGAACCCCCCTTTGCGATGCAGGGTTTAGCGGTACTCTCGAGGGGTCGCATTGATCTTAGGTGCCTGCCGCAGATCCACCTTCCTGATTGCGATGCTCGCCTCACAGACGTCTTTGCACCCCCATGTGCAGTCGGCAAAAGGAAGGGAGCTGCAGTTGTCAGGGGATAAGCCCACTAAGCTCTTGCGCTAAGCCCGCGCCTGCCTGTCACCAAGAATTACCCAGGGCATGGCGTTGCTTGATGTCAATCTTCCGGGCCTGATCCCATTGCCCCTCTTTCGTTCGGAACGCGCTTTGACGCATAGGAAGGAATTCAAATACAGCGGCTTAGATTTATTGCGTTCCATGGTAGAGTTGAGATTTTGCGGATGAGTGAGTCGCGGACGTGTCGCTCGCATACGCGTGCCCTCAGCAACTAGCCGCGGCAGAATCTAGCCGAGCCAAAATCGTCTTAGCGCCAGGGTCCGAACGAAGCTCCAGCCCCTGAATGCTCCATGCGAGCCACTCCTGTCCACAATTCTTGACACCTCCAGATCCTCTTCATCGTATTCCAAGCCATGCGCTTATCTTGCCCGGCTCCGTCGGCCCTCTGATAGGGCTTATACCTCGAACCGTCAGCTCTTCCTTACCACGTCTGTCATGGCGTGAGGGTAGCCCAGGGGTTCGCATAGCCATGCATCGGCCGCGAACGGCTAGCTTTTACTACTTCGAGACTTGTTCGGATGAGCGCTCGTGTCAATGGGCCACTATCTAATGGGCGCTTTTCTTTTGAGTCTTGTCCATCTCTTGGATTCTCTTGTTCACTTCAAACTCTCGCCTTCGCGTCTAACGTCGTCGCTTCCTCTCCGCCGGTTCCCACCATAGTCGCTCGTTCTTTCTTGTTATGCCATCATGATGCCAAAAGGTTACCGCCTTTCTTTTCCGCACCTCATCTTTTACGTCTCTACCTTTGTAATCGCGACGCAACTCTATTCTATATGGGGGCAGTCCAAGCATAACTACTTGGATTTCACGCACAGGCATGTGCAGCGGGATTGGAATTTCAACGCCGACGTTCACGCCAATGTACACACTCTGAGCCATGAGCAATGTGATTCCGCTTTCCCAAAGCTGTACCACAGCCTAGACCAGGCCGTGAGCTTACGGCAAGGAAGGAAGGTACATGCTCAAGATATTGAGATACGGGAGGGGAGGTGCATGCTGAGAGTCATGGTATATGAAGGCGAGGTACGTTCGTTGATTGATTCTAGGTTGGTCTGGGTCATTGCTCATACCTTAACTAGCTATTCGTCGTCGATGCTGGAAAGCCAGAAGAATGCTACGTCACGAACGGAAACGAACGAGAACGTATCCTCGGAACACTTGCCCAAATCGACCGAGCCGTCACGACTACCTCCACGTCCGATCCTGCCATCCCTAACGTCGAGTTCTCGTTGTCGCTAGACGATTTGCCCCGGCGGTCTAGCAAGACCGGAACTTTCTTTGGATACACACGCAAGGAAGGACCGGAGTACAAGGATATCTGGATGATGCCAAACTACGCATACTGGGCATGGAACTACACTCATGCACCTAGCTGGAACAGCATCAGGAAGGAGATCGAGCTGAAGGAAACAGAGTTGCCGTGGGCGAAGAAGGACCCTAGGGTGGTCTGGCGAGGTAAAGTCAAGATGGCAAAGCTGAGAAAGGAACTCGTCAGGGTCAGCGAAGGAAAAGAATGGAGCGACATCAAGCCCGTGGTTATCAACAATGCCAGCGATCCGCATACGAAGGACGTGATGAATTTGAGGGATTTCTGCGGGTATGTTTTCAACTAATAAGAGACCCGACGGAAAATGCTGACCATCTGCCAGGTACAAGTACACCATTCAAACCGAAGGAACCTCCTACTCCGGCCGTCTCAAGTACCTTCAACTTTGTCGTTCCGCTTTGATAACGCATCCACTGGAATGGCAAGAATTCCACACGCACCTGATGCGCCTCGCCGGTCCAGACGTAAACTACATTGAGGCTTCAGAGAATTTCGGAAACCTCGAGTCCGCTATGGAATATTATCGGGCACATGACAATGAGGCGGAAGAAATCGCCAAGAACAGCTACGAAACCTTCACGAGAAGATATCTTACGCCAGCAGCAGTGACATGCTATTGGAGGCGGTTATTTTGGTCCTGGGCGAGTGTGCAGGGATATGATCCGGTGTTGTATGTCCCTGACAAAGATGGAAAGATGGTTATGAGGGGTACACCTTGGACGGCTTTTGCTGCGAACTGGCCAAAAGACCCCGCAGCTATTCCCTGAGCAGCTAGTCTGGAAGCTGGCACAAATGGAAAGCAGATCGGTGTTGTCGCATTAGCATTGGAGTACCGGGTCTTTCAATTTTTTTTACGATACCCGCATTTACGCGTCTGAACAACTATTCAAGTATATTATTATCAATTTCTATTAACCTTCACATTTGGGCTTACAGTCCGTCCATTAGGTTGAGTTTCTGTTCTCAACGACAATCCGCTTACGAGCGATGGAGTTCGGTAGACCCCGGCCGTGCATGGCGCGCCTTGCAGCAAGCAATCTAAATTCATTAATCGGTACGTAACACGCCACCCGCCATGCTTCAAATCGAACATTGCTAACCGTCAATAGCAGCTATAGTGGAAACATCTATTCTTACTCTCCTGGAGGATCTGGGTCACAGGATTGGAGGACGCCACCATGCTCTCACGATCTATGTCCACTAATCAGCATCACAAGGAAGGGGGTTTTTTTTAATTTTGCTACCGTACCGATACGAACCTCTTCGCATGGAGCTCCTCAACGAAATAACTATGTGCGCTCAATAAGAGGTTCATACTCCCCTCGCAAAATGTGACATCTCTACTGTTTCCCAGGGCACACACGATGCAGCACTTCTCTATCCTCTTCCACCTCGTTCATGCCTCTACGGCCCTCGCAGGTCTACAGGCTCGATCTTCAGGCTTTCTCGTTATCCTTGACACGGGCATAGGCCACCGCAGCACCCCGATTCCGAGATGGCCGACCTCTCTTCGTCGGCTAGACGCAGACGGCACGAATGCAACCATCCTTTCGCAATTCGGCGTTCCGCTCAATTCTACCAAAGATGAGCCGATCGGTGCCAACGCTCTTGCCTACTCATCCTCCACTTCCACTCTGTTCTCTGTAACCAAGCGGGGTGTTACTCGAACTAACTTGGACGGATCCAACGAAGAGCTCATCGTACAAAACGCAGAATCTGATCAAATCGTCAGCATCACAGTGGCAGAAAATTTGCAGAGACTGTACTACGGCGTTTCTTATGACGGCCTCATATATTCCGCAAACTACGATGGCACGGATGTCACCTTGTTTCGCAACGTATCCCAAGGCATCCAGTTTTCATCCCCCACGTACACCCCAGCGAATTCCCACCCAGGCGGCATTGTCGTCGATGAAGAGAGAGGCTGGCTCTACTGGAGTTCCGTCAAGGGCGAGAAGGATGGAAGCATTCGCCGCGTACCGCTTAACGGCGGAGAGGAAGAGCAAACACTAGCCATGGGAATAGACAAGCCGGGTCAATTGAGGATCGCTGGCGCCTCCCTCTTCTGGACCGAACGAGGAAGCTGGAGCAATTCACCTACAGCAATCAAGTATCTTGATCGGTTGATTGATCAACTCCCTGCGTCTCCATCCTCCCCTAACCTGGCCGTTCCAACCGGTGCACTCATACAGTCCTCGCAATCGCCGCTCTTTACAGAGGCTGATTATACGGGCGAGAAGCAGATTTTGGGCATAGAGACCTTTGTTGTGTATAGGAATAATGTGGAGCAGATTGTCTATTTCGGCGCAAATAGTGCGGGGCGGACGACGTTTGGGAAGGTTGTTGAGGTGAGGTGGAAGGGGAGTGGAGGGTCCAGGGGCCCGGTATTCACAGTGTTGAGTGCGGACACGGAAGAGGTGGGCGTGCCTGTGGGATTGGAATATGTATTATAGATCGATCAGTATTAAGAAAAGATTGCTGTGGGGGCGGGAGGTGTGCATAGCAAGTCGTTCGTGTTCCACGCCTGATGGCCGCCTCCGCAATATCCGCTGGAACTTTGGTCGGCGGGCCGCGAGAACGGAACGCTGTATATTATCTCTCAAGCGGAGATACGCTTTCGCTATAGCGATTGGTTTTACTGCGTTAATATCAGAGATCATGGGCGAGGTTTGTTTTCGGCCAGATGAACTTGCTTCCTACTTGTATGTGTAGCTTGTACCCAGGTAGCAAAACAAAGAACTTGGAACGAGCAGCTTCATCCGCAACAAACTTTTGGCAAAAAAGCCCAGGAATCAAGCGTAATGGCACCGATCATGAATTCACTTTCCCGGTCTTACATTATCTGGTTATCCGTCGCGGTGGGAAAGATACCTACGGAACGAAAATGAGAGGTGCGGCGGCGGATGTTGCGGAGCATGCGGAAAACACTGGTTTTGCCCGAATCCGGTCAGCACTTGGATGTTAGAACGAACAGGAAAAAGAAATGATGCTACCTCTGGTGACTCTTCTCTCGCACTCTTATTCTGGATAGAAACGCGCTCTTGGTTGCATATATGCGCTGGTTCCCCGCTGGTTAACTGGTGTCTTTCTTTGCATGAATCATTGCCATCAGCACTACCACTACCAAGGTAACCCGAGCTGCAATCCTCAGTCTTCTACTCCCAGTAAACTATTCCGTCACATTTCACTCATAATGTCTCACACATCCGATACCTCCAGCGCCGAGAAATCCTTCCCGGATAACAACGACGATGACGAAATATTACCCATGGGAGGAGGAAAACCGTATCCCCACCATTATGGCAATCGTGTGGAATACACCGTCACATTCGACGGACCAAGCGACAAATGGAGTCCGCAGAATTGGTCGTCGAGGAAAAAGTACGTACAAACCCCACGTCTGGATTCTAGAAAGGAGAAAATTGGACTCACGAATGCGCCTCTTGCAGATTCTACACTTCCACAGTCGTATGCTGTGGGACTTTTGTCGCATCTTTCAACAGCGCTATTTTCGCCGCGGGCGCTTCTTCCGCCGGTGCAGAGTACGATGTCGGACGGGCGGTCACAGCGCTGGGGACGAGTCTCTTCGTCCTGGGCTTCGCGTCCGGCCCATTGATCTGGGCGCCTGGCTCGGAGCTCATTGGGCGGCGCTGGCCGCTGTTCATCGGCGTGTTCGGGTCGTCCATCTTCACTATCGGAAGTGCGGCGTCCAAGGATATCCAAACGCTGATCATATGTCGCTTCTTTGCGGGCTTGTTTGGTGCGAGTCCGCTGTGCGTGGTTCCGGCTGTGTTGTCGGATCTTTACAATAGCACGTATCGTGGTGTAGCGATATCGTTGTATGCGCTGACAGTGTTTGGTGGACCGTTCCTTGCACCTATTCTCGGCGAGTTTGTTGCTACGAGTTATCTCGGTTGGCGGTGGACGCTGTATCTGCCTGCTATCTTGGGGTTTGCTAATTCTTTCTTCTTGTTAGTTTTTGTGAAAGAGACGTTCGCTCCGTTTCTACTCGTCGAGAAAGCGGCGTTGTTAAGAAGGCAGACAGGCAACTGGGCTATTCATGCCGAGCAGGAGAGGCTGGAACTTGATATCGACGCTGTGGTGAGGAACTATCTTACCCGACCACTTCGCATGCTTGCGACGGAGCCTATCGTACTTCTAGTATCCATGTATATGTCGTTCATATACGGATTGGTTTACGCACTCCTCGGCGCATACCCGTATGTCTTTTTACACGTTTATGGCATGTCTGCTGGGATACGTGCTTTGCCCTTCCTTGGGCTGTTCTTGGGTGTCTTCTTGGCCTTGGTCCTTATCCTCTGTCAGCACAAGTCGTATTGCCTGAAGCTGGAGGCGAACAATGGCAAGGTGGTACCTGAATGGCGGCTCGGTCCCCCTATCCTGGGAGCCATTGTATTTACCATCGGCCTTTTCTGGTGAGTTCCGTTATGACTTTGGGTCAAGTACCAGCGAGATGGGCTTTAGCTGATCTTTGGCGCAGGTTTGCTTGGACAGGATTTACCGATACTATCCATTGGATGGCTCCGACCGCAGCTGGGGTTTTCATTGGGTTCGGCGTTCTCTGCATCTTCTTACCCTGCTTCAATTATCTCGTTGACGCGTATCTGCCCTTGTAAGTCAAGACTGCTTTCAGCATCTCCCTCTCTCAGTGGCGTCAGCTGACAGATTGGCAATATCAGGGCGGCTTCCACCGTCGCAGCTAACATTATGCTTCGCTCGGCCGTCGCAGCAGCTTTCCCTTTGTTCTCTACACAGATGTTTGAGAATCTTGGCGTGCAATGGGCAGGGACGCTTCTTGCCTGCTTGGCTGCACTCATGATACCGATACCTATAGTGTTCAGAGCCTACGGGTCTACTTGGAGAGCAAAAAGTAAGATCTTGAGGGAGGTTTCAATCGAGTTATAGCCACACTGATTATATGAGATGAAAAAAGATATCGTCTTCAAGGCAGTCCAGAGCGTAGCTTGCGGTGAACGGAAGTGCATCCCATCAAGCCATTTAGACAGTGAATATAAACCAAAGATAAGAAAGATACTACAATTTTGACGGGAATTGTTGAAATAGTGTATATCGCTGTATGATGGGACTCATGCGAGTATGTTGATGATTGGCGGCTTTTTGCCAAGCCGGTTCTTTCAAAAGAATTGAATGCTATACTTACGGATGGAGGCATATGCAAGGTGCTCATTTCAATTTCCTAGTACATATCGAGCGCGTCGTAACTTGCTCGTCTGTACATGATGAACTGCCCACACTTATAGGCTAAACTGATGTCCGTTTGCTGAAGAATATCTTTCGTGGTCGGGGCCGACTGCGTGTCAAGGTCGCTTGTACATCGTACGAGGTCAGGCCCTGTCGTAGAGCGGTCAAACATGCATGATGTGACAGCATGCGCATGCCAACCCCGCATGGCATGTATATTGAGAACTTGTATGGTCCCCACCAAAATTATCGTTCCTTATCCTGATGGAGAGTTATGGAGAGTCGCGGACGGAGTCGCATGACATACACGCGATCAGGCGTGCAGAAAGGCAACCTTTCGGAGCATTATGGAGCGGAGTTCGGATTTGCAAGTGTCCAGTTGCCGAAAGACCGTGGTACGAAAATATAACTCCAGACTCTTGGCATAGACCGCCATGGAATCTTGGAGTCAGATGATGTAAAGGTCATTGTCGAAGTAGGGAAAGCCGATTTGTGTGCGCGCGACACACTTGAACGAGACCCACCCCCCTCGCACCATGCATGATCGGTAATACTCTGCGTTGTGAGCGCTGACCGAGACTGCAAATACTAGGCAAAATTCATGCAGGCTTGTTGGCTCGATTCCGATGAGTCAAAGCAAGGGCTGCAGGGCTGAGTGGCTGCTCACTGTTGGCGCCTGATGTAATGTTCCTAAAGTGAAGCAGTGGCCAGGTTGCGGACAAATACGCCGAAAAAAATTACTAAGACTCTCGAACTTGTCTCGTTTGCGCGGAAATCTCGACCGGACAGCGAGGTCTGGTAGCATGATAACTGTCAAGTGTCCGTCACCATGAGCCACAGCGTCTGCCAGCTCGGAAGCGACCGGATAACACCAATTTACACGTGCATCGGGGACTGCGTGGTTTGCGGTCAGCTCGTACATTATATCCGTCGGCTAACGTGCGTCGCCAAGCGAAAGCAAAGCTTAAGTGGTTTAGAGATATGGCGCAGGTGACTATGATCGATGTAAGCGCCAATGAGGTTGTCGACGCGTGTGGCTCGGACGAAGCGTGGAGTTTAACGGTGATGGAAATTTGCGCACCACCATGGGTAAAAAAAAAATATGATCTCACAGGTGGTCGGTGTTAGCTTCCGGCGCATCCTGGTCCAAGTTGGTGGTGATCGCATGTGAATCTTCGATTCGAGCAGCTTCAGGCAAACGGATGGCCGAGACGGATGGTAGCACTGACCGAAAGCCGATGCAAAAGGCTGCACCTCCACTTGTTCCCGGCTGCAGCATGGCTTGACACATGAGCGCTTGGTGGAACAAAGGTGCGACTGCGAGCAGCGACGCCAGATCGCAGGCCTCGCACACTCACTGTCTGTCCTAGGGAGATGCAGCCACGCGGTCGAAACTAGCATCGCGAAGTTTGCCAGTGGTGTATGAAAAGGCCATTAGCGGTGGCTGACCGAATGGCCCGTCGAGTCCGTGCTTGCCCGGACCCACAAGGCGCCTGACGACCGCATCCTGGACGTGGACGTCACAACTGGCGAAAGATGCGATGCGATCGGAACAGTTTCGCAGCTGACAAACTTGTGTCGCAATGGCCTGGAAATATCTCTAGTTCCGAAACTTCCGGCTGAAGTATACATGTAAAGCGCCCCCGTCGGGCATATAGCCTCATGCATTGAAACATTTCACACTGTTCCGCTTGCTGTTTCCCTAGGACTTGTCCTCCATCTTTCCATACCTCTGGCTGCGAGCATACCTACTTACTACAGCCTCCCCACACGATTCGTTCGTGCATTGCTCTTCCTCATTCCCTTGGGCGTTGCGCAACGTATTCTGCCCTAATAGACATAACTTTACGCTTTACGTAACCTATATGCCGAGTCGCAGAGGTTTACTTGTAGCTACCGCGGCGCTGTTACTAGAGCTATTGCCGCTGGTAGCTGCAGATGGCGAAGGCGAAGGCATGGATATGAGCGCGCATGAAGCGCCGGAAGCGCAACCTCAAGACAGTGGCTTTGGAGGATACTGGAGTCTTTCTGAACATGCTTCGCTCATGTACTGGCACATCGGGCTCGAGATCGTCGCGTGGATAGTGATACTGCCAGTCGCTGTCATGTTCAGCATCGCGCGCTCGCGATATACTCTACCTGTACAATTATCCTTCCTCGCTACCAACGCACTCGCGCTCGTGCTCGGCCTCGTATACGACCACAAGACACCCGAAATGTATGCAGGAAATGCGCATAGCAAGGCAGGATGGGTAATCACTTGGATTGCTTCGGCGTGGGTGTTCCTGGCTCTAGTCCAGGCCTATGCTGGGAGCTCGGACGCAAGTTCCACGGAAGACGAATTCGCACACCCGATAACGACCGAAAACATGCTTAGGTACCAGCGCGTACAAGACGACGAACTCGCGAATCCTTCACGGTGGTCAGGCGACTCTGGGCAAGGTACCGAACGAAATTCAGCCTCGCTCTACGACCCTTCTCAGTCCCCAAGCGTCGAATCGGAAAATCAGCGCTTCACGAGCCCAACGCGGAGATACACACACGATGACGACTCTTTCGGTGACGACGAGGAGAAGCGCGGCTTCCTGGGAAACACTTCGGTAGATCGATTCTTTTCCCGCAACGTAGCCCGCTTTGCGGCCGGCCGAACACTGAAAACGATCCGATTCTTCTACATCTTGGTTGAGCGTACGATCCTGATCCAGGGTTTTGTCGCCATCGCCAGCGGTGCTGTCGTCTATGGTGGCATCGGAAGAGGAGGTGCTGTCTTTAACGTTCTGGCGCACACTGTGAAGGGCGGAATCTTTTTCGTATACGGATTCCTTACATTAGGCCGGTGGATGGGCGCATTCGCGGACTTTGGATGGGCGTGGAATGTGAAGCCACCGAAGGAAGTAGTCGGTCGTCGGCGAGCGGCGCTACCTTCGGCAGAGTTTACCGAGTCTTTCGTCATCTGGCTCTACGGCTGCACCAACGTCTTCTTAGAGCATTTGGCTGCGTGGGGCGATGCGTGGACCGCGCAGGATTTGGAGCATGTCTCGATCTCTGTCATGTTCTTCGGTGGAGGTTTGGTGAGTAACCCATCGGCTCCTTCACTCTAAGCGTGATATAGGCTAACCTCCTTCCTAGTTGGGAATGTGCATCGAATCGACCAAGATGCGGGAGCTCCTCAACAGTGGGGTCGTGGCTTCACAAGCAGCCTCAGTGGAGCATGAGTCGTGGCAACAGCCTCGCCAATACCGATTCTCGATGAACCCTCTGCCAGCCTTGATCATCATGCTGCTTGGCAAGATGATGAGCTCTCACCACCAAAGCTCCATGGTTTCGACCATGATACATACTCAGTGGGGTAGCATGTTCATGGGCTTCGCACTGGCGCGTGGCCTCACCTACATCACCCTCTACATTTCGCCACCGACGTCTTTCCTTCCGTCTCGCCCGCCTACCGAGATTATCACGGCATTTTGCCTGATCTCAGGCGGAATTACCTTCATGGTCAGCAACAAGGACACTGTTGCGGCGCTTGAATCCTACAACCTCGATGCCATGTTCATCTTCACGGTTGTAATGGGCCTCACCGCTCTTCTGATGGCCTGGACAACAGTCGTCATTGCCATCAAGGGCTGGGCTTTGCGCAAGGAGAGCAGCAGCCAGCACATGAAGAGCTATGCTGGAGTCTTGGCCTAAATCTTTACAGAGATACCCTTAATAACGTTGGCTGGCTGTCCATCATACGAAAGGGAATCCTGACGTCACACCTGATACCCTATTTCTTCTCTTATTTACGACTTGGATGCTCTTCGGTTTCATGATATTACTGCAGTATACCCCCTCCCAAGGATATGGCGACAGCCTGAATTACTGCATTTGTAATCTTTTTGGTGGTAATGAGGTAGTAATGATAGATGGGTAATGAGTTGCCGATATCTGCATCATTGGCATTGGATTCGTGGATCAAGGAGCGTAGACCACTAGAACAAATGGACCTTTATTTTGTTAAAAATGTCATGTATTCAATACTTATCTGGGTATCATCTCAAAGCCTCTATCGCGTCCCTCGGCCTCGCCCTGCGACGCCTCTCGCAATACCAGTACCTCCTCTTGTACTTCTTGTTGTACCACCGCGAGTGGGAATACCGCCACGTCCGCCAGCTCTCGGTATGCCTCCTCTCCCTCTTGGTACGCCTGATGTTTTCGTAGCCGGCGCTGGTGTCTGTGGGGTCTGGAATTTGGACGATATCTTGCTGCTCGGAGGGTTATCGACGAATGAGGTATCAGTAGTTAGGAACGTCGCTTCCATATCTTCTGGCCCTTGCGAGCGATTGAGGTTCGCCGCCCCACCGTCGGGCTGGTTCTGAGGCCGCTTGAAGGATTCTTGTATCGGAGCCTAGTATCGGCAATTAGCACAAGCACACTTATTGCGGTGCATCCCTTCTTGATGCCATCGGTACGCACCTCGGGAAAGTCAACGCAAAAAGCGTTCATGTTCATGCCATAGAGGAAACCCGCAAAGCTCTCTGAGAAGCGCGCCAAACTCTCATGCATCAACTGCAGCTGCATAAAGTTTTGTTCCAGGTCGGCCATTGCATCGCTTAGCTCTGCGAAGCCATCTTGCAGGCCTTCGAGCGCATTGCCGGAAGCAGAGGCGGCGCGGCCGCGCTGAGAGGAGTCGCGTAATGAGGATCGCGAAGATGCCCGGAGGGGTGTCGTGGGGCGGGAGCGAGGGGATTTACTTCGTGTGCGCCGGTACGATGGGGTTGTTGTGGGTGTGGTGGACGCCATGTGTGTCGTATATCCGGCTCGAACGTGGGGGGGATTTTGGAATGTAATGTTACACGCCCAAGATTGAAGATGCAACACACACAGAAGTAAACAGTACCCCACAACGCAGGGCAAGGGCGCTAAGACGCTTCCGTCGATGATGCCATTGCTCAAAGTTCCCTACCGATGCTGCGCTTTCCCGTATGTCCTCGGGTTCGTCGCATACAGCGTATAACCGACAAACGCACATCTAGCGGCCCATCCTTTTCCCCCGCCTCCTCGCCTCTCTGCTCTCTGCTCTCTGCTCTCCACTCTCCAGAGTCGTGAGCACACTTTAGATCCGACTCATCCGGAAACTTCTGCCGACGTTACGTTAGGTGGGCGCGAGTGCTGTCATATCGAGGCTCAGCGATCTGACATTCATGTTGCCTCGCGCACAGCCCCTAGGACGCATACTTCATACTTCTATCATAAAGCATCGACCCGTTGCCCGTCCTCACACGCACCACTTCACCCTTTCCGCCTCCTATAGCCCCACCTACCCCATCACACGCACATATATACTGCATCATTGTCGGCGGAACACGGCAGCTATACACCCCAAGAAGAGCGCAATCAATTCCTGGACTGTAGGAATAGTCGCTGCTATCGCAATTGGCGGCACACTTCTCGTTCCCTTCGCACAGAGCTCTCCAGGGGCAGCACAAGCGAAAGCACCTCTCCCTGCCAAATTCGCAATCGGCGACCTTACAGACTCGTACCTCGTCATGGCACCCAACACTCCCGCCGGCCGACCAGGCAACCTCACACCCGAGCAAGAGAAAAAGCTGCGCGAGCTATGGGGAATTGTCATGAAGGTCTTCGGCGTCGAAGCGGGGTCACAAGAGGTGAACGGGGCAGGGGCGAACGGAGAAGAGGAAGCGCCGTCCCCCACAACCAGCGAGGCGCCAGCAGACGGCAAGAAGGATAAGAAGAAGAGTCGCCTAAATGTCTTCAAGAGGAACAAGGGCGAAAAGGGCGCAGATGACAAGGCTTCGACTACCTCGGACAGCTCTGCCCCTACCGACATTAGCAGACTATCCATATCTGCAGACGATGACAAGTTTGGCCAGACGGCTGAGTTCAAGGCTGCGATAGCCAACATCCCTCCCGAGGAGCTCCGAAAGACCTTCTGGAGCATGGTCAAGCACGACCACCCCGATGCGCTCCTTCTCCGCTTTTTGCGCGCAAGGAAATGGGACGTGGAGAAGGCACTAGTCATGATGATCTCCACAATGCAGTGGAGGTTAAACGAGATGCACGTTGACGACGACATCATGAAGAACGGCGAGCTCACTGCTCTGCAAACTACAACCGGCGATACGAAAGAGAAGAAGAATGCAGAGGACTTCCTCACGCAGCTGCGTATGGGTAAGAGCTATCTGCATGGACTGGACGTTGAGGGAAGACCCATGTGCTTCGTCCGCGCAAGGTTACACAAGGCTGGCGAACAGACCGAAGAGAGCCTGGAGAGGTTCACTGTCTACACCATTGAAACGGCGCGCATGCTCTTGAGGCCTCCGATTGACACAGCTGTACGTTACCCAATCTGGCGACAGCCTACATTCGGAATACTTGTACTAACGCTTCCAGACTATCGTCTTCGACATGACCGACTTCTCCATGGCCAACATGGACTACACACCCGTAAAATTCATGATCAAGTGCTTCGAAGCAAACTACCCCGAATCCCTCGGCACTGTTTTGGTCTACCGCGCACCTTGGGTCTTCAACGCAGTCTGGGCTATCGTCAAGGGATGGTTAGATCCCGTCGTCGCCGGCAAGGTACACTTCGCGAAGACCGTCCAGGACCTAAGCGACTACATACCCAAGTCTCAGATCCCCAAAGAACTGGGCGGAGACGAGGATTGGGAATACAAGTTCCCCGAGCCCGTACCCGGAGAAAACGACAAGATGAAAGAGGAGGGCCCCAAGCAAGAACTGCAGAGCGAGAGACAGGGTCTTGTTGACAAGTACGAGTCTACAGTAGTAGAATGGGTACGTGCCGGCGACAGCGCACCCCTAGAAGAGAAGAGGAAAGAAAGAGACGCAGTAGCAGAGCAGCTAAGGCAGAACTACTGGAAGCTGGATCCCTACGTACGAGCTCGTTCGCTTTACGACCGCATGAACATCCTTCAAGACGCAGGCAAGCTTGACTTCTACAGCAAGGCGCCTGCTGCTGCTGCCCCAGCCCAAGCAACCGACACCAGCGCCGACGACCTCGACTAGGACTCCAAGGCTCAGCGACTCCGGCGCTATAGCACTTTCAACACCTTGGCCGACGCTTCGAAGCAAACATAGACTTTGGCAATGTTGTAATACTTGCGCAACTCTTCTTCCTGTATAGAGCAGCAATTCATCACCATTACCATAGCCAAAAACACAAAAATTCTCTTTTTTATAACAACAATACTGGCCTTGCTTCGCGCATGTTAAAACCAGCCCAAACCTTAGTTTACTTACCCTAATAATATCTTTGATCACCTGTTACCCGCTGCTGCCGCCTGTCGTTCTCACTTTCCTATTCCGTCACACTTCCTTTTTCCCAGCGTACTGGTAAAGCTACCTAGGACGAAACCAAGGGTCTCTGCTGTTATGCTTGTTGCTTCTTGTCTGCACGTCCATGTGTGTTGTGTGTTGTTTGTTATTTGTTGACTGTTGTTTATTCCCAGATCGAACCCTTTTCCTCCGATCCAAACATTCCTCCACAATGCACTAGCGGAATCGACGTCATGTTCCTGCATCTCTTTCGCCGGGGTGGCCACCCCCCCTTTTTGTTCTTGGGGACCGCACTCGAGCCACGACTACCCCCCCGTCTCTGCCGGGTTGGGCTGGCGGGCGGGTCTCCACATGTGCGATGGATGTGTCTCGGGTACTTGAGCTGGGCTTCACCGCTGCAAATATACGTTGAGAGGAGAGAAGGGTGCCCAGTTGTTGACCTCGGAACTGAGACGAAAACATCACGCGCAAACCACGTGGACTGCAGAAAGTGTCTGTGTGTGCATCGTTGTCGCGGAATATTCTCAACCCTGTTTATCGCGTTACGCGTATCTTTCATTTATCTTTTTCCCATCACCTCTCTTTTTTTCCTTGGTAGAGGTGCTGCATTGGCTCCATCAGGTAGCGATGGGATAACCCGCCGCCCCCCTCTTGAACCTCGAGAAAAATGAAGCTTCCTAGCTTTTCTCGGGTTACCACTGGTACAGGGTGGTTCCCTCCAGGTTTCTTTTGTTGCGTACACTGAAACATGCGTCCGATGTCATCTCGCATTGGATACAACTCATACACCCACCCTTCACAACGCCTATCACCGGCGCAAAAAGAGGTTTGTCGTGGTTAGGCAATAGGCTAGTTTGATGCATGGTGGTGCTGGATTTCCTTCTATCGGCGTACTTTTTTCGTCGTCTGAGCATGAGCATGCAGCTATACCATGTCCTATTTGATGCTTTCACTAATTGTACAGATTTCCTTCTACGAAGTAACTTTGATGTCTCTGCCCTCCCTTGTCCGGTGGCTTTCGTGGTTGGCCACCTCATCCAGCTTGGCAGCCATCTCGTCGGCATCACCAAGGCCACTTTCAACCGTCTCGGCTGTCTCGTCGACTTGGTCTCGGGGAACTGCTTCGCCCATTCGGGATGGGGATGCAGTGGCGATGTTTGGCTGGTCACCGTCCGTTTCTACACCGGCTATATGGAGACCCTCAGCGGGGCGGTAAGTGACTTTGCCTCTGGCTGCGGCGGCAAGACGTTGCTTTTGGCCGGTTTCTCCGGCGCGACCTAGGACTCCAGCGATGACTTGGATGCAGCGCAGACTGTGTATGGTTAGCGTGGGATACATGATGTCGGGAGGGGCTTTCTTACCTGTCGTCGTTGGCTGGGATGGGGTAGGTGACCCAGGTGGGGTCGGCATTGGTATCAATGACACCGATGGTGGGGATGTTGTTCAGGGCGCACTCGTGGAGCAGAACGTAGTTTTCAAGAGGGTTCAAGCAGACGACGAGGTCGGGTCTGAGGACGGGTCTGTCGTAGAGCTGCTCCTCGAAGCCCTTGACCTCTTCATCAAACTCGTTGACCACCTTTGTCTTGCACCTTCCCAGGATCTGTTGGCCGTTGGTGATGCTTCCGGGTATCCAGCGCTCGAAGAGGTGGTAGCCCTTGGCCAGCTCGGCGGCTCGTGCGACTGCCCTGTCCTGGCCGTCGCGGGTTCCTACGAATAGTATCATGCCTCCTCTTCTCGCGACTTCTTGGACGACCTTGGCGGAGCGGCGCAGGTGGGCGGCAGTCACCTCAAGAGAAATGATGTGAATGCCCTGCCTGATACCGTGGATGTAGCGAGCATTGGCGGGGTTCCATAGCGAAGTGACATGGCCTTGGTGGGCTTCGGAGGCGAGGAGCAGCTCAAGGGTGACGTCGGCGGGGGATGGTGGGTGGTTCAGCAGAGTGTGTGGTTGGTAGTGAGGGGTGATTTCGCTTCCCAGCTTTGCCAGGTGCTGCGCTGGGGGGGTGTTAGTGTGGGCATGGTGATGGGATGGGCAGGTGTGGTATTCGGCGTACACTGCTGCTTGTACATGTGATACTGTTCAGCGACATTGTCGTAGGCTGAGGGGGGCGCCGCATGCGACTCGGGGTCAATTGAGGGCACTGGCTGCTGCAGGTGGGTGTTGAGCTGGGCCTCTATCGACTGCAGCTGTTTCAAGCTGTTCTCGGTCGACGCCTCAATCGACTCGGTCTCGGTGGAGAGAAATCGTCGCAGCGGCCGCGACGAGTGTCGTGCGTGCGATGCCAGTGCCCGCGGGCCTAGTTGTGTAATCAGCGGTGACCATTGCAGTGCAGGGCGTGGGTTTGGTGGGGAGGGGGGGGGGGGGGGTTCGTACAGCTGCGCGCTGCTATGCTCCTCAGTATCATGGTTCCTGCCGCGTGCAGTCGGATGGCTCTTTGCCAAAATCTCTCGAGCCATGTCGCCAAGCCCCGACAGGCGCCATGCCCGTCGCGGCCTAGCGCGCGCCTCGGGCGAGGTCGGGCCTAACCTTCCCCCTCGAGGGCGGACTGGCCTGTTGCTTGGGTGCCGCTCCACACTCGGAGGAACCGAGAAAGGCTCCGGTGGGCGCCCAATCGTCCGGCATGATCTGATGATGTGAGCAGCAAAGAGAGGGCACTGTGAGGGGGGCGGTTCTGCGTGTGTGCATCGGTCCCACCCGGTAGGGCAGAGCATGGCATTTTGGGATTGCCATGGCTGGTCCCTGCTGCTCGTCTGCTGCTGCTTTTCCCAATGCTGCGACCGCCTTTCTTCGCTCATCCCGCACTGCCCCTGCTGGCCCCAATAATTGCTCGCGCAAAGCCACTGACATCTTTCCGTGATCTTCTGCAACTATCCCGCACGCGGCCTTTCTTGGCAGCTAGCGCATTCGACTGACGCTACACATCTCGCCCTGCGCATCCAACCTCACTCTCCAGACGTGACCTATCTCGATCCCGCTCAGACTGCACACAACAGGTGGCTGAGTGGCCCATCAGAACGAGCCCGTGGATGCTGTCTGCCGGACGCTGCCACCCCCGTCGCCGCCGCCGCCGCCGCCGCTGCTGCTCACGCCCACGACCCGACGACGAAAGAAGCGATAGCGCACAACACCGCCCACGGGCGCCTGCGACCCTCTTTGATGCCCACAACCCGGTGCAGGACGACATTCCCCCCTCTCGCTGAGATTTCGGGCCATTTCGGTAGCCACCATGAACGGCTATCCCTACCCGACCCGGCCCTTCAGCCAGGCCAATAATGGGCCCATGATGATGAACATGAATGGAGACGCCATCAACGGCTTCGACATGGGAGAGGGTCAGTCGCTTGACTCAATGGTCGCGCAAAATGACAAGGACAATCGCCGCCGAAGTATGCCCGTCTATGCAAGAGGTCCACAACAGTTGAATCTGGCCAGCCCCGACACGCGCCGTCTGAGCATGATGAACTTTGGCGACCCCAACAGCGCAGAAATGGACGAATTTCAGTTCGACATGCCCTCTGGCACCATGGACAATATCATGCACCCCAACAACGCTTTCCCGCGCACCACGGGCGATATGCAGAGCGACCAGCTGCCTGCGACCGACCTCGCTATCAACACTCAGTTCCAGGGCCAAGCCTCGCCCTTTCCACAAATGGGAGGTCCTGGCTCCGCGTATGCCTCGCCAATGCACCAAAAAAACTCTTTAGACCTGGACATGTCATCATATCAAAATGGCATGAACATGTCGCTTGATATGGACGACTCGCTAAACATGATGCCTTCCGAAATGAACATGTTTCCCGGTAATCAGTTTCACTCTCCCATGCTCGGCTCTCCCATCACCCAGGACTTTGTGCCACCAGTACCTGCTCCGCCACAAGATAATAACACGCCTTCTGGCCAATCCCAGGACCAGTTCAAGCGCCCATCCTTGAGCAACACCCCCGAGGTCAAGTCGGGCAGATCCAGCTTTCTCAGCCGTGCAGCAAGTCAGGACCAGATCAGCATGCGCTCCATCTCCAGGGTGCAGAGCGACCGCCATTCTTCTAACAGCGTCCCAACGCGAATGACTTTGGCCTCTCTCCAGAACCAGCAGCCGATAGGGCAAGACCCCGCACAAGATCTGCCCAAAGAGGTGCTCAACAAGCAGTTACAGAACTACAAGACCCCGTGGTCGACGCCTGCTGGGGGTTTTCCCTCTACTATGCACCAAAACCCTCATCAGAAGACTCAGTTCAAGAATGCCTACTCTTCGACTGGGTTTGACATGCTCGGCGTATTGGTAGGTTTCAACACTACTCACACATCCATTACAAAGGCTAACTCGAGTTCAGATGCGAGTGGCTTCTAGACCTGATCCCCAGATCGACATCGGTTCCGTCGATCTTTCTTGTGCGTTTGTCGTATGCGATGCTGAGCTAGACGATATCCCTATTGTATACTGCTCGGAGAACTTTGAACGTCTCACTGGTTATACACGCCACATGATTCTCGGGCGCAATTGCCGCTTCCTTCAAGCCCCCGACGGCAAGGTGGAGTCTGGAATCAAGCGCAACTACGTCGACGACGACTCTGTCTACTACTTGAAGAACATGATCGAAAACCGTGCAGAAGCACAGATCAGCTTGATAAATTACAGAAGAGGTGGACAGCCGTTTATGAATCTTTTGACAATGATTCCCATTGCCTGGGAGCCTGGCGGCAAGATGAAGTTCTTTGTTGGTTTCCAGGTTGATTTAGTAGAACAGCCGAGTGCAATGACGAACAAGAACTCAGGTAGGCCCATATCTTCGACCAATTCCTTCCCTCTTAGACTAACACATTCCCAGATGGCACCTATAGAGTCAACTACCAGCGCGGAATGTCTATACCCAGCTATGTTTTTAGTGACCACCATAAGCCTCAACTACCTGAGCAAGGCCAGACCATATCCAAGGATGAAGTATCCAACGTTCTGGCTGCGTACAGTGGAAGCGGGGATTCTGAAATGACAAGACGTATCTGGGACAAGGTTCTCCTGGAGAACAGCGACGACGTCGTTCACGTACTATCTTTGAAGGGCCTGTTCCTATACCTGTCACCTGCTAGTAACAGAATCCTGGAATACGACCCAAGCGAACTGGTCGGGACAGCACTATCGTCCGTCTGCCATCCTAGCGACATCGTTCCAGTGACACGAGAACTGAAAGAAACCACCAGTGGCGCCTCTGTAAACGTCGTCTTCAGGATACGGAGGAAGAAGAGTGGATACATGTGGTTCGAAGGCCACGGTTCGTTGCACACCGAGCAAGGCAAGGGTCGGAAGTGCATCATTCTCGTCGGTCGCGAACGTCCTGTTTACACATTGAGCAAGGCCATCGTGCGCGAATCGGGCGGCGTCGGCGACAACGAGCTATGGACGAAGATGTCTACTTCTGGCATGTTCTTATACGTATCCTCAAATGTGCGCCAGCTCCTCGACAAGCAACCTGAAGATCTGGTTGGTACCAGCATCCAATCTCTCATGCGTCAGGAGTCCAAGATTAATTTCGGGCGTATACTAGAGCTAGCACGAGGTGGCAGAAAGGGTGAGGTGAAACACGAGATGATCAACAAGCGTGGTCAAGTACTTCAGGCTTTTACGACAATCTACCCCGGAGACGCAGTCGAGGGTCAAAAGCCCACATTTGTCGTCGGACAAACACGACTGCTTAAGTATTCACGGAATAGCACTGCCGCCCGCCCTTCGATGTACACAAACACAAAGCATGAGCGCGACTCGCACAACTCGATACACTCACACATGTCCGGTGCAGCCTCGCCCGCTCCGGCATCTTTGACCACTGGAAACACCAACAACACAGGGTCCTCTACTCCAATGACATCCAACACGAACCCCTTGTTCGTGACCACAGAAGAGTCACCGGCTACGTATGCTGGCCACAATGGTCTGCAAATCGGACATCAAGATCAAAGCCTGGCCTCGGACGACAATGTTTTCGATGAGCTGAAGACGACGAGGAGCACTAGCTGGCAGTACGAGCTACGGCAAATGGAAAAGCGGAACAGATATCTAGCAGAAGAGGTACAGAGCCTGTTGGCAGCTAAGAAGAAGCGGAAGAGGAGAAAAGGTGCTGGCCAGATGCAGAAGGACTGTGCAAACTGTCATACGAGACAAACACCCGAATGGCGGAGAGGACCCTCTGGGAATCGGGACTTGTGCAACTCGTGCGGACTGCGGTGGGCGAAGCAGGTAAATTACACCTCTCCTCCCCAATCTGAACAGAAGAGCCCGAGCTAACGTCGGTGCGTTCATAGCAAGGACGAGTATCACCGAGAACATCTTCGGCTACAAGCGATAAGAGCAAAAAGAGCGCCTCACCACGCCACATGCAGACAAATCATCAGCACATTCTACCCAACTCCAAGTCCGAGACGGGCCATCTTTCATCCAATACTTCGACAATGGCCACACCCAGTAAGCGATCGCCGCAACATGGCAGTATTAGCGAATCCCACGCTCCGAAGGCGGCGCGCACGGAGATAGCTTCCTCACATGGCTTCATCCCACCACCGGCGATTGATGAGGTGACGGAGCCGGATTCATGAACACGGACGTATTTTCTTCTCCTGTGCCTCTTCAGCTTCGTGTCATTTTCGCCTTTGGTCAAACGATACCCCATTACTCATATTCAATTTTAACGGCCGTCACAACAGCTTGGCAATTGCGCAAGTGATACTGGAGACGGTTTAGACTCTCCCATGTATGTTGTTTTCTTCCATTCTCTTTCATTCTCGTCAATCATCATGCTCCTTGATTTCCGTGGTTAAATCCTAGAGGATTTCACGCGTTTGTGTTTTCGCTTTGCTACCTTACTCCGATCTGTGGTCGAGTATAAGCTTTGCGTAAGAAGAATCTGTCTTGTAGATATCAGGACATGTTTCAATTTCTGGGGAGGAAAAGCCAATGGCGATGGGGTTCTTTTCTTTCTTTTTTGCCCACAAGAGGGCGTCATGTACATATTATATCGAAACTACGAGATAAATGTTGGGTATGCTTGTGTTGGGTTAACGCGGGAAATAAGGCGAAGCAGGGACGGCGAAGCGCGTATGCGCATGATATCACTCAATCTCATCATATCACATCACCGTACATGCAGATATGTGACACTGACCATGGGTCTTTATGAAAACTGCAAGGGAGAGCGGGAAATGATGTAAGAATGATATGCGATATGTAGGAACCACAGAATGCACCCTCCCTTGACCCATTGTTTCCTCCCCGCAGTCCCGCACGCACGTACAAACGCGGGCACGCGATTATTTGGTGGCTCGCTTACCCTAACAACCGTTGAACTTGAATCCACACGCCAGCGATTCCCGCACCATGTCCAGGCATCCCCAGATGTGGCGTGTTGTTGTTGTGGTATTAATCGTACGAGCCTTACTTTGATCGTTTGAGGCGTGCACACGCGGGAGGATGTACGGAAAATCAGCCGAGGAATCGTACCACACTACGCTACCCTACGAAATACACGTCTTTGCCAAACGTTCAAGTGCCGAGAACATACGAGTTGCAAGCCGGGCTGGACTAGATGGCCGGGATAGACGGGGATGTAAGCACCAACGGCACTTACGGCAAAACTATATCATGTTGACACCGTTGGCAATGACTGATGAGAAGAGGAAAACTCGAGTTTATAGTTTTGTTGACGGATTGGATTGGATCTGCTGTCAGCGTAATCTCTTGCCACGCGCGCTGCCGCTGATTCAAGTGCAGAAGCTGACACGGACGGGGAGGGGAGTGTGCATCCGCTCGCTTACTCGCCTTTTCCCCCTCCATTTTAGTTTCGCGATATCGCTGCAATCGCGCCGGCGAGAGAAAAGTGGTAGTGGGTGGTGCTGGGCATGAATCGCTTGAATTTTACACTATCAATCTACCTACTTACCTAGGCAATTCCGCCTCGGCGACCGTTGGGCGCTGAGAACACAAGCACCCTGGCTTCTTTGCAGCGCCACTACATGCAATGCAAGAGACCAAGAACGCGAATTGGTGCGGGAATAACAATGGGGATTGCTACTGCTGCATGTGCCCGTTCCTCAGAGGACGAGGAGGAAGGACGACTTTACAGGGTTACTTGAGGTGGAACTGCAGGTTCCCGGGCTGGGCTGGTCGCCAGGTCCGACCCTGGTTCTGGACCTGGCTTGTTGTGGCTGTTGGTGGGTGGGACGAGGGATGAGTGAGGTTATGGGTTATGGGTAAGGGCCTTGGAAGGAATGGAGGATGCGAAGGAGCAAATCTACACCTACGGAGCGGAAACAGAGGGACAAGACAAGACACAGATATCTCGGCTTCGCATTCCGCTGCGCAGCAAACAAACTTCAGCTGGACCGACGGGGCGATGGAAGTGTGCAGATGGGTCATATCAACGTGCAATAGCTCTCCCATGTTCCCCCCCCCCCCCCCCCCATGCCCCCGGCATGCTGACCGGGGCGCTCGTCAAGCCACCCAATCAAACAAGTGGGGCGGAAACTCCGGGATGCCAATCCCCTTCGCATCCCTGACCCGTTCTCGATGTGCCTTGCGGCCCAAGCGCTGGCCTTGGGTGAGAAAGAGGGTCCCTTTTCCTTGGGCACAAGCCGCAACGCGTTCATGTTAGTGCGCGTATGAGCGTGTGGCTACGCTCGTTTTGCCCACGGAGCGAGGTGCAAGGGTACAAGGGTCTCCAAGTTTGGGAATGGTCTGTCTACTCTTTTTCCCTCCCCTCTCTGGGCTGGCATGGGATGAGATACGAGGGAGGGAGGGATCTTCGTTTACCGGCTCATTTCATTTTTTTTAATTCATGCCCGACCGAGAGCTGCTTACTTACCCTTACCCTAGGTAGGCTGGTTGGCTGTGCTCGCTCTCTCCCATTCTCGCTCTCACTCTCTTGTCCTCACGGGAACGCACTGTTCGCTTTGAATTCATTAAGGCTCACTCGCTGTCGTGTTTTTTTCTTTTGTTGCTTTCCTCTTCTTCGACTAGCTATTGTGCTCTCTTGCTTGCGACGATAACGCTCGCGCGCAACACTCGTTGTTTTTCTTGGGATTGTTGCTTTTCCGACACACAACCACGACGACGTCAGCGAACCCAAAAAAGTGTACACTTAACCTCACGGGAACGTTTTACCACACACGGCTTACGCGAAGCGCAATTGCGATATCGCATATACCTGCACACGATAATTGGACGGGTAGTTCGTTGTGAACTTTCTTTTCCGGTGACAGGCAAGGGAACCGAGGCGACTCTTCGGCGACGCGCAAACGACACCTGTTGGGGCTTACGAGGCGAAACGCGGTTGCGACACGGAATCACCATTCCGGAACTGCACACCACGCAGTCTTCAGAGGAGAAGCGCAATTGGCAGTGAGATAGCGCAAGAGGCAGAAATATGGATGAGAATAACAGGATAACGATCACGGTGTGCGGTGATGGCGGATGCGGTATGCGCCATGTTCCAGGAGGTTTGAAGGACCGAATGCTGATACACGCGCAGGAAAAAGTTCAATCACATTACGGCTTGTCAGAAGTGAATGGACATCTGAGTAAGTTTTGCCGACATGCGACGGTGCATGTATTTCTGGGGAAAGGTGAAAGCGCATTGGCTAACATACATTCTGCTAGATATGATCCCACAATAGGTACGGCACCACCGAGCCTGCGCCCGCGACTACCACAACCACGCGACGCAACTCTGAATCTACACATGAACTAACAGCCCTTTGCAGAGGATTCATACTCCGTAACGCGCACCATCGATGGCGTCCCTTACTACCTCATGCTCACTGATACCGCGGGCCAAGAAGAATACCGTGGTCTCTGGGCAGCCTCGAACCTGCAATCCGACGCCTTCCTCCTCGTCTACGACATCACGTCTGCGAATTCCCTCGACGCGCTGGACTACTTCATGGAGATGATCGATATGGAAACCGACAACCGGTTAGACAATGGCAAGATACCACCCATCAAGTGCGTGGTGGGCAACAAATGCGATCTCCAGAGCCAGCGACAGATTGAAGCGAAGACGGGCTTAGAATGGGCACGAAGGAGAAAATGCGGATTCATGGAGACGAGCGCGAGGGAAATGGTCAACATTGAGGAGACATTTGCGCGTAAGATATAACCCTCGCTCTTGTCTTTTTTTATGAGCAACCGCTAACCTTACATCTAAACACAGTCCTCGTTCGCCGCGTCGTAGAAGCCCGCAGGCTAACCGCCGGTGAAAACGGCACCGCTAATCGCACTGCCGCCCTCCCCCATCTCGCCTCCAACGCAAACCAACACTCTGGCTCCGGTGCAGCACATGCCTACAATGAGAAAGACGAGGACGACGAGCCCAAACAGAGTTTCTGGAGGAGGCTGAAATGCTGGTAGTCCCAGCCTTGCACCTACCTCCTCCCCCTCCACCTATGCTCTTTTTCTCCCGCTGTTACAGAGACACAGAATATACACGACTGTGATCTCGACTCATACACACATACATATACAAAAATAGCCTCCCTTGCGGAGGTGGCTTTACGCGGTCATTGTAGGATCATGCAACGAGCGTTTGTGTTGGGAAGGAAAGAAAACTTATATGCTTGGATGCGGCATGAGTATGGGACATGTTCGCATGACGGAAAACGAGCATGTTTGTTTGCGAGAAAGAGAGAAGAAAGAAAGGAGTGAGGGCGTTTTCTTTGGGCGTAGGCAAAGCTTGGTAGAACAGCTTTGTCTACCCCAAAAATGCCCCGCAACACACCAGCTTTTACAGCTTGTTTTTTTTGGTTCCCTTTTGTTAGTTCATTACTGTTGGTTTAGCATCCATGGTGTCTGTTGCCCTCCCTGCTTGCAATGGGTATGGGCTTTTTTCCTATCATGGCGAAAACAAGCGTCTAGAAGTGTCTGGCTGACACGCACATCTCCTTTTCTATCTGTCGTCTCTGCACTGTTTCCTTGTATTTTTTTTTTGTTACATCGCGAGATATTTTTTGTTGGCTGTGAGTGATTGGGAGTAGTGGCATGGATTTGTATGGCATTGCATGGGACTGGGACTGGGAAACTGTTGGTGAGCAGGTTGGATGTGTATGCATGCGTGGGATACACTGATACCAAAGGTGGCAATCTGGTTATTTTATTGTTGAGTTTGAGATTATGAGTGTTGTGCTATGTTTTGATACATGAGATGTTCAATGTACTCAATCCCGTGTTCAAACTCTCGGACGTACATGTGTAGTCATTGGAATAACCAATGTCGTGCTAATGATGTCCCGATCAAGGCATGGGATGCAGCTAACCGTCGGCTATCGCAGGACATCGCCAACGGGTCCGTGCACAAGCACGCCATTGGCTTTTGGACCTTTTGGAGACTTTTGAACATCTCCAATCGCGAAAATCCATCATCAACACGCCGACGTTGAGGTTGACCTGTTCTGCGAGGAGCGAGAAAAAGTTGCTCGCAAGTTGGTCCAGTCGCAATTGCCCCTCCATAGGGCTCGTGCGCGCGGAGATAAGAGAGTATGTCAAAACCTCACATCGAGCATGAGGCTCCGGTTCAGGACGGCCTTTCGCGCACACTGAAGGACCTCTTTGCCGGCGCAGTCGGCGGAGTAGCACAGGTTCTCATTGGTCAGCCATTCGACTTATTAAAGGCAAAAATCTCTATGTTCGCTCGTAGAGTAGTAGCTAATTACGTAGAGTAGGTTCGCCTCCAGACAACATCACAATATACCGGCGCCCTAGACGCTGCAACAAAAATCTACCAGAACGAAGGCGTACTTGCCTTCTACAAGGGCACTCTGACCCCCCTAATCGGTATCGGAGCTTGCGTATCTATTCAATTCGGTGGCTTCCACTATGCGCGCCGCGCTTTCGAAGCTAGCAACGCCGCCAAGACCGGAAACGGCCAACTCTCTTACTCGCAGTACTATGCCGCCGGTGCCTTTGCTGGTATTGCCAATACGGTACTCTCCAGCCCTATCGAGCACATTCGTATAAGACTGCAAACACAGCCTCACGGCGCGAACCGGCTCTACGCCGGGCCCATCGACTGCGTACGCAAGCTCTCAGCACACCAAGGCCTCCTTGGCGGAGTCTACCGCGGTACAGCCGTGACCTTCATGCGTGAAGCACAGGCTTACGGGTGTTGGTTTACTGCTTTCGAGTACATGATGAACGCGGACGCGGCACGCAACGGTATCGATCGATCCGAGATCTCCACCTTGAAGGTCGCGGCGTATGGTGGACTTGCGGGTGAAGTTCTCTGGATCAGCAGCTACCCCTTCGATGTCATCAAGAGCAAGATGCAGAGTGATGCGTTTGGGGCAGAGCAGAAGTACAAGAGCATGAGGGATTGCTTTGCGAAGACGTACAGGGGAGAGGGGCTGGGCGGTTTCTGGCGAGGCATTGGACCTACTTTGCTCCGTGCCATGCCCGTTTCGGCGGGAACGTTTGCCACGGTCGAGGTCACGATGCGGTTGATCAGTTGAAGAGGAGCGAGCATGTTGATCCCGCTGATCGCAGTGGGACACGATGGAATTTCTGTACGATAGCGCATTCATCTGCGATTGCCGGTTCTTAGCAGGGCTGCTGCGCCGGAAGCGCGTCGACATATCGAATCCGCGGCATTCGGACATGGCAGACTTATCGACATGCGACTTGCCTTTTGAAGATAGGTATGCTTGCTCTTCACACAATGTGAAAGAGGCAATGACAAATAGGTCCCAAATTCAACAATTGCACCTCGAGCTCTCCAATAAATTTGTCCGTCACATCGCCTCACTTCTTTACTAGGGTGCGCGAGAAGAAACACTCCACGGCGCAAATCATCGTGAGGATGACACTAACCCTCTCCGAACTAACAATCACACAACCCAAAAGAGAAGACAAAGAAAACAATCTAGACTTTTCAACATCCATATCGAGTCCATAGTCTCCCTCTCTCCCCCTTCTTCCGCGCATACCGCCGAATCTACCGAAACCAGGCCCCCTGTTCGGCACGTACGCGCGCACGTACGCCGGCGTCCAGAAAAACCGTGCCGCTCACTCGCGTTGCTCCCAATTTCAGACAGAAAACGAACGCACACACCCGACATCGCAGTCCGTAAGCGCCCGTCTCCGCGCTTTGAGCACCAAGTAAATGGCGAACAAGATAGGCAAACGTCTTCGCAATGTCTGCACAAACGGTTGTCCGGCATAGCTTCACGTTTGCGTTGACGAAGCAGATGGGCCTGCGGACCGAGCGGGTCGTTGCTTCCCCGCCTGGGCCGGTGTGCCGCTGGGTTGCGAACGGGTGGGTTTGACCTTCAACATTACCTTTACGTTAAGTTAGGTTTGCAACGTTGTAACGTTGTATTTTGCATTCCGTTCCGTTCCGCACTGGTGACTATAAGCGAAAGAGAAACGAAATTACAAAACTTACATCATTCTGAATCGCTGCCTGCCGCGTATATGACCATGGCAGGTCGCGGAATGCTCTACCGCCCCCGAATAATACGGCCAGCTTGGAACGCGTGGGCGTTGGGATTGCGGCACCGCCGAACATGGGGTTTCCCCCCAACGCCCTCTTTTGGGTATGTACGACGTTGTGCAAGGGGGTCTGGGGGTTTGGCGGTGGTTTGAAAATAGTAGTAGGATTCTTGGGAGGATGGGGGGAAGGTCACCATGCGATTTGTGTTGTTGACATGGTTTTGTTCCTGGGAGGTACTTTTGTCTTTCCCCCTTCGCTCGTCTTCGCGCTTTTGGGTCCTCCCCATCTTAACAACTACTACTGCTACTGCCACGCCATCGCATTCCATCGCTCATACAAGCTCATCACCGCCTTTTCCAAAGTCCAAAATACACGAGGTTTTAAATCCAACATTCACCAACTCTTCCTGGAGAATATGGGCTTCACGAAAACACTACGGAAACGGACATCTAGCCTAAACCCTGCCAAACCGACCTCGCCCCCTTCTTCCTCTTCCTCCGCCTCCCCCGCGGCGCAATTCCCCCAACCCACAGAATACGCAGACTCAGAAGAAGACCTCATATCAGCCCAACTACCCCTACCGCGTTCCTTAGGACAAACTCAGTATACAAGCGAAACTGCGCTGTACAGGCCCACGAGTCAGATTATTTGTCATTCGCCGCTTGATAAGAGGAATAAGAGCAAGAAGGGCAGGGGTGGAGGAATTGGGAGAAAAAGCGGGGAAGGTGATATAGGAGGGGTTGGAAGCGGAAGTGGAAGTGGAAGTGGAAGTGGAAGTGGAAGTGGAAGTGGAAGTAGGAGGAGGTTTACAACGTCGACAGTTTTGTTTTCGAGTACCAGACATGATGTTGTGGAGTTAGGGGGGGTTAGTGTCCGCTTCGGGGGTAGATAGGATTGAGGCCGAGAAGGGTAAATGAGGGAGGGGAAGGTGAATGAGGCTGGTGGTGGGAAAAGCAACACATGCTGCGAGAGAGGAGATGTACCCATGATATTATCTATTTTCTTTCTCCTCTCACTGGCTTTTCCGGCCTGAGGAGCAGAGCTCGACAGTGTTCATCTTGCCTTCTTCCAATATCACGTCCTTTGAGCGCATCAAGACGGCTCATCGTGCCAAGAACCGCATCTAGCCTACCACTGACTGTTCCAAGCTAAACCGAGCAGGTTCTTCACAGATGAGTACCTATGTGACTGAAATTGTGTGCAAGATTTGCTTGGCGCGCGCATCTTGCGTTCATCTTCCTCCGCTCTTTTGTCACTCTCCCTCCCCCTACCCACAATATCTACACTCTTCTTGAACATCTTGCTCAACCCCTCGATATATCAACCATGTCAGATAACGTAGATGCATACAGAGCTCACCAGTACAAAGAGAAGTATGAGAAAGCGCGGAAGATGTTCGAAGACAGCAACCCAGACGAGGGTGTTACGGAGGCGAAGAAGAACCGGACGTAAGTACCCTACAGCACCATCTCCTACCTGTCGCAACCACTAACGAAGGTGCCTTACTTAGAAATCTAAGCCTGCCGCCCTTCTATGTCATCAAGACCTGCATCCTCGTTGCATGCGGCTCGGATTGGGAGGAGGACAATATATGGAGGCTGAAGGCGGAACACGCGTATGACAAGGTGCTCGAGAAAGCTGTGTATGCATTCCTAACCTACATGTATACCTAACCGACTTACACGTCTACAGAAAGATCAACGATACCAACTCTTTAGAGCTGCTGAAGGAACTGCGCGAAGAGCTTGACGAGGTGGCAGAGTTCCAGAAGTAGGACACGCATGCCTGGCTTGAATCAGAGGGCATTATGGACGCTGGTACAGAGGCTTACATGGAATTGACAGGTGGAGATTGTGAGGAGGACGATGAGGAGATGGACGATGTCTTTGAGGCTCCCTGCATGAGCATCACCTCCGCCGCCACCACCACCACCACCACCATCACCACAGGCCTTACTTCTGCCGTCGCCATGGACACCCCCTTCGCTGCCGTGTATACCTCTTCCTTCTAGGACCTACCCACAGCGCGCACCATCCGTAAGCAGAAGAGCTTCACTGAAGCGGCAGCGGAGCAAAACACGCGCATGCCTTTCCGAAGTCTCTGCGTATAGCACAGGGCAAGGCACTTCAGTCTAGCATGTTAGTCACAGAGTGAGCACACGAGGACAGCAAGGATAGAAACGGCGAGGATGGCAAGACTTGAAGGGTTGCTTAAGCTGTCGTAGGCAGCCTAGGTGTGGAATATATCAGGATGAGCATGGACTAGATAAGGCCAGCGTCTCTTATCAAGCGCTTTCTAGCGAAAACCGAGCGGGTTTCTGTACGTTATAGTCTGGAGGCATCTGGATGAGCTCTGGGCGATCTCTCAAGAAGTCTTTGAGTTCAGTCATAAACGAGCTCTCCCAAGCTTCGTCCAAGTACCTGGGGACCCAACCAAGTGCGGGACCCAACTCCGACTTCATCAGCGCGCTAGTAGTTCCTGTCAGAAAATTCCTATCGCGAGTGCAGAGGGACATCGAAAAAATTACTTACTTCGCGCCATACGACAACTCGGCAATAAGGCGATTACCATTGGTAAAGCCCTTGGCTACCTTATCAAGACCCGCTTCCCTAACCGTCGGCGACTCAAGATACCCCATCTCATGACCCGCATCAGCAAGACGTTGCGAGTATTCCCTGTGCGTAAAGCTTCCAGCTTCAGCATTGTATATCCCCTGCTCTCCCGACGGAATCTTCGTGCCATGCAAAACATGACGACACAGACACAAGAACAAGGAAGCAAGATCCTCGACATGGATACGAGCTCAGCGCGTCTCGCCGCTTTCTATTATAAGACACTCCCCCGTGTTGAGCATGTTGTTAATCATCGCTGGAAGCTGCGTGGTGTAGCGTCTGAACTCGCCGCTTCCAATGCCGAAGATGGTCGGCGCCACCACGGTGTATGTTGGAACGGAGTACTGCTTACCTGCCTCTATCGTCAAGACGTCTGAATTGCGCTGGCCGTAGCTTTCGATCGATTCCCGGTACTTCATGTAGTGGTAGATGCTCTCTTGGTCCGACAGAACTCGCGTCTGGGTGTAGTGTTGGGTTAGAGGGCGGTCACTGATGTCCGAGGCTCCGGTTACGTGGAGAAAGTGTACGGGGGTAGCGTATTTGGATCGCCGGGTTGAGAGGCCTCTGATCAGCGGTATTGCTGTTCTGGGGTCGTTATGACCGGCTTGGATGATGACTGTCCTTGGGCTTAATGTATGAATAACTAAGAGGATGGGGAATGAGTGGTAAAGTCATCCGAGGAGAACCTTACTGTCAAAATCTTGGCCTATGTCCTCGAGTCTCGCTGCATCATCGTATGATGCGCAGATGATTGTCTTGGTTCCTGATGCCTCGATCACTTGGGCTTCAGACTCTTTTCTTACAAGAGCGATGATCTCGATGTCGCGCAACCGCGGCTCATTGGTGCTGTGTGCAAGCGAATGAAGAATGGTACCGCCGCTTTAGAGGATTAGCTGAGCCAAAGGAGGAGGAGGGATGGGCGTGCATGTAACCCGTGGCGCCAGCAACAAGTATACTTTTGATCGGCATGTCTGGGGCATGAAAGTTGAAACTCGAAGGAGGATGTGAGCAGCTATGTTCTCATACTTTCTTGTGGTAGGCATGCCTTATGTATACATTCTATACTCCATAATAGATGCCGCTAGTCCGTAACTACTGCTTCTAGACACGTGTGATACCTCGTGACTAAGTGCCACGACGCAGCTAGCTACAAAATACGTGATTATTTGCCAAATAATTCAAAGCATTATGTACTAGTTCGAACGATTCGTGGATGAAGAAGCAGTCGATGAGGAAGTGACCATATAGGTGGACGAATCAGAATCATCTGGGTACGACACCGCACTAAGCAGGTAGCGCCAAAAGTTGGAAAACTACACCACGTATCCACTCGGACCACTCTAACGCTGATAAATACAACCTCTCGGCTTGTGGGAGTCAATCAAGACGGACGAAGTTAAACGAAGTAGTCCGTAGGGAAGGTTGTGAACGCATCCATATACTAGGCAGATATTTACTTATCCGTTCGGCTCTAGGCTCTCAATAACTACAGATAAGTTGCCTGTATAATGCTAGCATATATTGGTACCCAACACAATCTATTCTACTTCGACGCTGTCACTTTCATGGGCATTCCACTCCACCAAGACTGGGCTTTCTGGCAAGATGGGTTTCGATACGTATTAGTCTGGGAGTTAGAGAGGATAAGCCTTTTACGTATGATGGGGACCGAGAGGAGGGGGAAATTTGGACGCGCTGCTGGTTTGCGTGTTGGGTGATGTGGTTTCTTGATGATAGTGTAGGTGACGCATTTTCCTGTGGAGCTCAGCCCCGCTTGGCTGTTGCAGAAGAAACTGCGACTTGAATGTGGTTGCGGTTAGAAATCAGCGATCGGACCCGTTCAGAACGTCCGGTTTCTTGAGTCTAGTAAATTGCGAAAAGTATTAGGAAGGATATACGATATATAGCACAAGCAAACACGGGTAATTGTACTAGTAGATACCGCGAATTGGCTCCTTCATTTCGTCATCCGCGAGGGTTCATGTCTATCGATCTAATACCTTATGACGCATATTCACCCACATATTCCGACGTCTTTCATATTGTTCTTGTTCCATTGGCCACCTTCAAGTCTTCCACCGCCTGCTTCAACTCGCCATTCTCCCCTACGCGAGTCCCGAACTTCGACTTCCAAAACGCCTCGTTCCTTCTCGCACCTCTTCGTGTCTTCCATAGCGTTTCCCCACGATCTAGAAATCCAACGACGCGCTTGAAAAGCTCAAGCTAGATCACTGAAAAATTGCTCATGCTCACCGACGTCCAAGTTTTTGAACCACCCGCCTTTAGCATAGCGAGTAAACCAATCCACTATCAAAGCGCGCGCGGTGTTATTTTTGAGTGTACCGTCGTAGATGGGGAACACCACCGCGAGACTGATGAACGATATCTGCATTAGAGATTTCAGGGCGTGGAAAACATGTTCCTTGGTCTTCGTGTCTATGAGCTTCTCGGCGAGGACATAGAGGTCAGCTAGGCACATGTATTTCTGTTCGATCTCTCCGCCGTTCAGCTTTCTATCGACGGACATAAGATCGGGGCGATACAGATGCTGTATGTAGACCGCGAAGATGTCTGGATCGTCTTCCGGCATCGAGACCACGCGCTCGATGCCCTCTTTGAAGCGCTCAGGCTTGAGGGCGTTAGTGAAGAACTCAGAACGTTCCTTCAGTAGGCCTTCATGGACAGCGAAGCTCCGTTGGCGCTCAAAGCTGCTAACTAACACTGACAATAGGCGTCTTAAGGAAGCTGATTTTCATTAGTGTTACACAGAGAACAACAGTCGAAACTTACGCAGTGTCAGGCGTCAAGGTTGTGCGAATGTCGGTGTTTTCGGCCATGGCTGAGGTGCGCGGTGACTGGTGACTAACAAGAAATGAGAATGCTTGCACCAGGTCTTATAACAGAAGTGATGGTTGCTGTACTGATACAAACTCCGCTGGAGCGCTGTTAGCAAGCAATTGCACTAAGAAGGAATCATCTTAGACGCCCCATTCCAGCAAATTGCTTTAGTTCAATGATTGGTAGTCCAGTTCTCCAAAGTCAAACTCTCCAAAGCCAAAGCGAGGATTGAGCCAAACTGAAGGAACACATCCAAAACAACAACAGTCACCATCCTCCCAAAAAGCGGTGCGCAGCCAACTCAACAGCACAAACACAAAAGATCACAAGAGCAAACATCGTCAAAGGTCGTAAAGCTTTTTGATAGATTACCAGATATGTGCAAATCATGTAGTCGGCGTCAAAAACGACCGTTGGAGTGATGAAAAGCCACCCAGAGCCCCCGACCCACATCCCCAGGAAACCGATTCCATCAGGCGGTGCTCTTCTACACTAAAAGGTAGTGGAAAAGCGTACTTAAAACACATGCCTCGTGTACAGATTACGAAAGCAAGAAAAAAACATATCGCTACGCCCATGCTCCAATTTTCAAATGCAACTATGGAATAAAATTTGATGTTTGTTTTCACACCACGCTATTCCTACGCGGCCGCTCACGCTTTCACACGAGTGGCTTCCGATTCCAGGCACCTACGCCTAGATACGGTGCTTTTCCGATTCTGTGGAAGGTATTAGCTTGGCGACGTTATGATATGGGATGGATGGGTTCACTGACCAAGTCGCGAGTACAGCATGTAAAGTGCCATTTGATTGCACTCTTGTGTACCTGTGATGGTGACGAGACGCTCGTTGCTGTTGTCGGTAGGTTCATTGATTTTGATGACACTGCCACTCAGTTGGCGGATCTCATTAATCTTGGCACCGCCCTTTCCAATAATGGCGCCAACCATATCGTTGGGGATGAAAATCTGCTGTGTGAGTGGCTGACCAGGCATAGCACCAACTGCGGCATGGGGAGCGGCGCCGTGTGCAACGGGTGCTGCGGCAGGGTGAGCTCCATAGGGAGTGGGAGCAGCAGGTCCGCCATAGGGACCACGGCTGGGCGAGGCAGCACCGTATGGCATGCTAGGATGCCCATACGGCGACTGCTGAGGTGGCTGCCCATGCATGTGAGGGGCACCGTATCCGCCGTGTGCTGGGGTTCGCTGGGGAGGCTCTTGGCGACGGAAGTTCTGTGGGTGAGAGTACTGGCCTCCGGCAGGCTGGGGAACGTAGGGTTGGACGGACATGCCACCTGGAACGACGTTGGCAGCCATGCCGCTGCGGGTTGCGTATTGAGAGGCTGCTGGCCCACCGAATCGCTCAGTCAACTGTTCAACCAGAGTTTGAGCAACATAGTACACAGCAATGTGCACGGCGTCAGCAACACCAAGAACGATCAATGAGCGCTCGCCTGAGTTAGGAAGGAGGGTGTCGGAAGCGTTCAACTTAGCGTTGGAGGCCTCCTGAATCTCGCGGATGCGAACACCAGCTTTACCGATAATGGAGCCGATCAGAATGTGGGGGATGAGCAGGCGCATGGGGTAGGCCTTGGAGGTCGAGGTGGAGGGGGTCTCGAGGTCCTCCTGGTTGAGAGTGCGCACAATAAGGCCGAATGCCTTGGACACAGCATCGACTTGGCCGCTTACAGTAAGGATGCGTTCAACAGCGCCCCTTGAGTAGTCGCTAACTGTGCACTTTGCGCCAGACAGGCGTCGGATTTGGGTCACATTCTCTCCGCCCTTACCGATAATGGTAGCAGCTTCGCTGGTGCCGATGCAAGCACGTACATGTAGCCAGTTGGTCTCGTCGACCTGCTGGTTGTGGTTTACAGGGCGCCCGTTGGCACCGGACGTGGATTGGATGGGCTGGGTCTCAAGGATAGAGGGAGCGTCAGGAACAACGGTATCGGTGTGAATGGCCTCAGGGGCACCGTTTTCAACGGCAGCAGCTGCAGCATCAGATGCCGCATTTGCGTCCTCCTTGATGCCTTCGGTGGCGATGGCGTCGGCTTTGACGGGCTGGGCGACATCGATTTCATCTGCGTTGGGGGCTTCCTCCTTGACCATCTTGTCGAGGGCAGGGCGCTTGGCATCGGGCTGGTCGTTGGGTCCGGCAGGCGACGAGGGCTCCTCGAGCGGGCGCTTGGCCGAGGAAGCAGCGATGGTGGGCGATGCAGACATGGCTTCTATTTATGAGTTCTGGGGTCTTGAGTCTTTTATGGGAATATGCGCTCTTCACAGTCGACGAGCGCGCAAACGGGAGGCTGAGACTTGTTCAATTGATCTCGATTACGTGCGACTTTATGTACAGCGGGGGGCCGTGAAAGAAAGCGTGCTGTGAGGGCGGGCTGGAGGGAGTCGCGACAGTGCGGTGAAGGTGCGAGGTGACGTCGCCAGAAGCTTGAACGGAGTTTGGGGCGTGCAGAGGGTGCAGAGGTCGGAGAAAGGGATGCCTCGACTACGCGAGGAGTCGTGGGTGATGGTGCTTGTGATGGAGCAGGAGAGGCGGGAAGGGTGTGTTTCTTGGGGCGATGTGAAGTCGAGAGATGAAGAAACTGGCCCAAGTAAAGAAAGCTCGCCCGTCAAACCTTCTCGGCAACGATCCGGCGTCTCAGATGGGGAGAGCTCGAGGTTGCGCGCCTTCCTCAAACGAGAAAGCAATGGTTAGGAGAAGGGGTGGATGTGGTGATGGAGAAGGAGCTTTGGGCGATGGTTGACAACAGCAGGGCGAATTGCGTGAGGGAGGAAGCGCAAGCGGTGCAAAAAGGAAGCTATCGCGGGGAGATCGGCGCTAGTGCTTGGCGCATCACGTGTGAGAATTGTCTCTGTGTGTGCTGAATATACAAACACATGCGCATACGAGTGCGAGAGAAAGAAGACCTGCTTGCTAGTCAGTCACGAAGTGCATTGCCTGGGCGTACAGAAGTGAGTGGGGTGAGGGTACCGCGCACCACGCGTCTGTTAGCGAACCGGTGGACCACAACAGAATACCCACTCACCAAGTTGGAGACATGGCGCAGGCTCAGGGGGAAGCTATTGAGAGGATACGAGAGTACTCCAAAGATACACGCGAACTGCAGGATGATTCTGTGGACTTTGACGCGTCCAGCACAGAGGCACGTCTGGCGCAGACGGTGAAGGAGCTGCAGGCACGAGTACAGGAACAACAAGCAGCGCTGGATCAAGTAAGACACCAGAACATAATCGCGCGCAACATCGCTAAGTCCACTACAGCTGAGATCTCAATCTGAAGTCGATCTGGAGACCGCGGCCTATGCATCAGGGGATTCACGGCAGAAGCTGCAGCAACTCATCGCAGTCAAAGACGCGTACAAACGCTTGAAGCCAACAGCGACCTATCTGCCCCCTCAAGGATCAGTACTCCCAGCCCTTCTAGCAGCACGTACACTCCAGCAAAACGTACAAGGGACGAAAGAAGCCATTGCCAACACGCAATCCCAACTCGACGCCAAAGAGGTCACTCTCCGTCGTGAAGAAGCCAATCTGCACGATGCCCACCTACTCACACAAGCCATGGAAAGCCGGATCCAGCGTCTCCACACCCAGCACGAAGATCGCTCACAAAAGACACCCGCTCAACTCGCACGCGAGCTAATTGCCGCAAAGCGCGCAAAGAAAGAAAACTACGACACTGAAATGCAGCGTCTCGGCGACGCAATGAACGAATTCATCAACGACTACCTCTCCAGCATGCTTGCCGCAGAAGAGCTAGGTGGGCCTGTAGTAGGCGACATGCTCGATGTAGAAGACGAGACACTAGCCGCCGGCTTCACGAAAAAGGGACGCGCAAAGTCGTCCAAGAAGCCTCCCTCAGACAAGATGCGTCAGCGCAGGATCGACCAGATTTGGGGCAAGAAGACTGCCGTTACCGTTGAGGATGAAGAGCAGGAAGAACCGCCGACTGAGGCTGAAGCGGCCGACGCAGAGATGAGGCAGTTGATTGGAAATCTCTTTGCTACTTTGATGGGACCTGGAGGGGGCAAAGCGTACTTCCAGCTTGAGAGAGATTCGGCTGCTTCGAGGTTTTTGGTCAGGGCAAAGATCGCACAGTTCCATCCGAGAGATGCGAACAAGTTGCGTTTGATAGATTTTGGGCGCGAGCTGGATGACTGAGGGTGCTGAAGCTGGTCGGAGATTTGGTCACCTTATTGAGTTGTTTTGGAATGGTTCGGCTACAACTACTCGGTAGACGCCAGCAAGCTCGTCAACACCCTTTGGAAACTCCCACATACCATCGCATCACCCAACCCAATCTTCACATCGTAGCAAGCAAGACAATTACATTTCCCCAACTGTGGCGGTGCACCCCCAAACCCTCCTCCCAGCCGTCGTGCTTCCAAATCCCCTATATTTCTTTTGAGCTATATCCAATACCTTGGCGCGATCCTCCACACCTGCGCGTCTACAGCTGCCACCCTTCCTGCGGCCCACAAATATGCATCCCGCACAACACATCATCCACCACCCAGGTCGCTGGTCAGGATAGCCCGGCAAGCAAACTAACGCCACCGTCTCTTTCCGTCAGTGCAAAGATCCCAATTTGATCGTTGACCCTGACAGTCGGAGTCGCCGTTGTGGGGGGAGGCAGCAGGCAACGGAAGTGGTCGTGGGAATTTATTGATACTCGGAGACATGCTACAAAGTAGGTATCTTTCGATACGTCCTCCCATATATTGGGGACTGACTGGTTGCTCGTGCGCTTATGTTGGAAGGATTACCAAAAGGACAGGGTAGTAGTAGTTGATATGGGCTGATATGGGAAGGGGAGATCTTCCCGTCCTGGCGTTTCCGCCGAAAGGTTAGCTAGAAGTAGCGCTTGCGATCAATGTGATATCACGCATAGGGCAACTTCCGTTCTCCGAGATTATGGCCATCTTCGTCTTCGTAATGCTTACTGATGTTGGCGAAAGAAAAAGTACCATGCGTACCATGAGTAAGTAGTAGTACCATGTCCCAGCAAGCAGCAAAGAAAGACAGCAAACCCATGCAAACCTCGGAGATCATGGGAGAAAGAAGCAAAAGTAATCCAAAAGCAAAATGTATGATGGCACTGTGTCGTCCCTTCAAACTCCTCTGAAGACCCCGAATACGCCGGATGCCCAGTCGGGGAAATCCTAAACAGCGTTTGAACACATGCATGCATACATGCATACATACATACATACATACAAGGAATCAGGTTATAGTCGTGAATGACCTTGAGGGTGACCCTTGCTCTGGTTCGCGCGGAGCAAAGCACACAAATGTCACTCCTACGTACTAACTAATGCATCTCCATCGACGTGGCTCCTGTAGGTACCAACATCGCCTACCCAATATCACTCCTCCAATGGCTTGCGCCCAACCGGCAGTCTTCCAGCCACGCGTCGGCGGCTGATCGCATGACAGCTCTCCACACGTCGCTAATTCGCTGCGCACGCTGGGGAGCGACATGTCCCACGATACCGCATGCGCCGTCTTGATTCGAGGGATTATGTTCGCTGTTCGCTGTTCGCTGTTCGCTGTCCGCTGCCTCGCTTGCCATTTTGCCGGAAGGATGCGATCGCGATTGCGCGCGGTGTCTTGGGAAGCGACCTGGGGGGGTTGTCGGTCGGCCGGTCTAGTGGAGATCTCATTGCTTACGGACAGGTACCAGGCTTTGGGAAGCGAGCACGAGATTTGTGTGGGGAATTGGTGAGCTGTGCTGGCAACAGCGAGTGGAGCCGCTCCCCCCTCCCCCCGTCTGCAAATATGCATGCTTGGCCGGTCGAGCTTTTGAAACACTTGGGGGTGATCGCAGAGAGAGTTCTCTTGACCGCATGTATGAAGTCATAACCGCGAAATGCCGTGCTCGAAATGGTAGTCGATGTGATCATTTGCGCCCTCGTCTGACTTTGCCGTCATTGGACGCTATTTAGGATTTCTATCCACGTGCACAGTGCCAGCCTGGGAAGGAGAGTAGCAGGGGCCTAAGATTGCCAATCGCGCTTCTACCATGCGCGCGACCTCGGTTTCGCGCCCATGGCTCCAAAATTGCATGCAAGAGTAAGTCGTATACGGGTATGGAAAATCGCGGTGTGTAGACCCCAAATTCAGCACCAATGTGTGCCAACCGGTGGTAGAATCAATGCCTCTAAGAGAGTCCGGTGTTGTTGGCGACCGAGGGATCGGGCATTGAATCTGGTATCGGTAGTCTTCCCGACGCCTTAGCTCGTTCGATGGAAGTGGATGCAAGTAGCCCCAAAAACGCCTCCGTTTTCATCGTTCCGAATCGCGGAAGAGCCCCCCAAAAAACCCAGCCCATAGTAACAATTGCTAAAGACACCCTGAGTCGTCGCCCCATAACGCGACTCACGAGACACGGGCAGCTAACCCCAACGTAACAAAAAGCAATCTGGACGTCCTTAGCTGGCGTGGAACATGCCGCGAACTTACATTCCAAGTACACTAATGGCTGATAATCGCCGCATCCAGCCCTGTAGAGCAGCAGCCCAACCACTGTTTCATCGCTGTGGCTGTGCAAGCAGATCTCTGGCTTCAGGGCGTCGGAGTCGTTCCGTCTGGTCAACGGCCACAGACGAAGAAACAAGCAGCGAACCAGCGCAGCCTATGATCTGCAAACTACGGCTGATATGCTCGGTACTCTGATAGAAGCGGGGTACCAACAGTCTAGATTGCCAATGAGTAGATCGCTCGGTGTTTCTTCTAGGATGACTATTCTGCGACTAAAGTGAGGCGCGACTTTTGGCATGTGAAGTCATTAGATGAAGATCTTTGAGAAGGGGGTACGTATTCCTGTGGCGGTGCGAAAGGAATTTCTGCAACCCCCTCGTCTCGGTACACCTGCGTCGTTGTGTTCTGTTTATTGAGTGGCAAACTCGGTCCAAGGCGGTGCTGTGTGGAGAGAGGAATCTCTACCTGGTGAGTCAGAACTCGTCAAGACCCGCATGTCATCTGCGTCAGCCCGTCTAAGCGTGCGCACTGTGTGGCACAGTCCAGCGTTCCCGAGCCGTTGTGGCAAAGGCCAGGGTCCAGCCACACCCTTCGCCACTTGCCGGGCTCGCTTGAGTACACAACGTGTCGATCTCCGTCTAGGGCTCCCACGCTCATTGGTTCTTGCATAACGTTATACTCTTACCACTTTACAAAGTTACTATCATTAGATCGATTTTCTTCAAGTGCGATAGGGCAACTTCTCGGACGGTCGCGCATTCGGTTCGGTCCCAAGTTGTACCTATCTACTCGTGACTCCTTGAGTAGTATGGGGCTTCGGAGTCCGCGAGGCGTTCTGTTCCCCCACTGGTGGCAAAGAAGCAACATGTGTGAACGTATTGTAGCACCTCGGAAAGCTTGCCGTTGTGCAGGCTTTTCCTTACTGATACTGCAGCAAAGAGCTACAGAAAGAAACGGAGCGACGGCTGTGTCGGATGACGCTCGCTGTAGCCCGCCCTCCGCACCAGATTGCTCGGATATGTGCCGAGAGTATGTATTATCAGACCATATATGCATGTGTGCTCTCATGAGTGGCCGTAGACTCCACTGCTGCGACTGTCGATTCGTCGAACCCGCAATCGGTAGGATGCGCAGATGTTTCAAGTTTGCCGTGAGTGAGGAGACGATTGAGCAACAATTCCGCCCACCAGGTTCAGTCGGCCCGTCCTTATTCGACGCTTTTTTTTGTAATTGCCAGCGCATGTTCTTGCCCCTGTTCCTTCGGATCATATCTTCGAATTCATTTTTATGTGTATCGTGGTCGTGATTCGTGAGTGACTTCATGCAGTATGACATCAAGCCTCGGGCACACAATCCTTAGGGTCGGAACCATGTGTGTCGGCATCGGCTGGATTACCCACACTACCCGCCAACCCCCCCCCTCAATCTCTCGCAAGCAGGGGCCTCCACCCAAGCGTTGACAGATGCGACGCGCCCGTGTCCGATGCCGATAATTCGATGCTTGACACAGTGATATCCATGATGACCTCCGCGCTCTCCTCAAATGTCTATGCGTTGGTCGAGAGCGGTGTACGGCTTACTGTCGTGCCAACCCAGCATGTCAAGTAGAACGCGTAATTTCCGGGGCGACAGGCGGGCGCGTGGAGGTTCCAGAGCGTGCCAAGATGTTGAGTTCATGCGATGGAGGCATCCATGGCATAATTTGTGATGCCGGGAGTCTCTCGGATGCTGCATTACAGTGATGAGCGCGGGGATTGTCACTACGTTACAGTGTCAGTGGAGTATGTGCGTCACCACCGGTGCTGCTTCGGTCTCAAGAAGCCCATGTCAAGACGTGGACCTTTTGAAAATTTGATGCGAAAGAAAATTTAGGCATGTCGCGAGGACAGGTGTAGGAGCGCAGAGACTTTGATTAGGCTTCCAGATGATACTGGGCATGTGCACTGTGGTGGACAAAATTGCCGTCCTTGTTGTACGTAAAAGGAAATTACAACCCCCGCGC
>QXCR01000104.1:0-138637 GCA_004380135.1 Stemphylium vesicarium | reverse complement strand
AGAAGCTAGAGAGAGAAGAGAGTGTGTGTGTGATTGGGGGGGGGTGGGGGTAGAAGTAGTAGTACAACTGGGCACTTGTGCCGGTTAGGCAACCATTAAAGGATGAGTGTGCTTCTCCTGTAGAGCTCAAGCTCATCTTAGCGGCACAACTACATGACCCAATAGATGTTGGAAGACAAATCACTGAATGCAGCATATGACCAGATTCAGGTAGTTGGGTAAGACAAAGCTTGCTGTCGGCAGTGGCCACAGACTTGGTAGCCATGCAGGCTAAATCAGTATACCGCAATGGCACATGTGGAGTTCAGCCTCGGGCTGCTCTCGTTGGCTAATCTTGCATGATGAGTGGATCTACCAGAACGGGGCATTGTGTCCCTTGCTGCTGACGGTATAGATGCGACACCCCAAGGAACGCACCGACTGCTATTCATGCTTTCGTTTTCATCTCAGCCTCGCCATCTCGTCACTTGATCTCTGGGACGAAGTCCGTTGCAGTCCAAACGGAGGCAATCAACGATGCGTTTCACATTAGCCTTTGTCCTCGTTGCTGGTCTCGGTCTCGCTCGTGCGGCTAAAGCGACACAATGTACAACGCAAGATGATGGCTTTGACTTTGCATGTATACTTGCGGCTGCAATAAACAATGCACAATGGCTAATGACTGTACCTAGATCATTGTTGGAGGCGGCACAGCTGGTGTAGCATTGGCCAGCCGGCTTAGCGAAGCCCTGCCGAAGCATTGCATATTGGTGATCGAAGCCGAACCCGACGGGCGTGAGGAGGAAAGGATCTATATCCCTGGTCTTAGGGGTTCGAACTTTGGCTCAGAATACGACTGGTCTCTTCCAACCGTGCCTCAGACTGCGGCAAACAACCGAACTATAGGTCACAACCGTGGAAAGCTCCTCGGCGGAACGTCTGCACTCAATGTCCTTGTCTGGAATCGCGCTACAGTCAAAGATTACGATGCTTGGAAAGAGCTTGGTAACCCAGGATGGGGATGGAATAACGTGTATCCGGCGATGCTCAAGATCGAAAATTTCCAGCGCCAGAATGGTTCACCACACCGACTTCAGGAAATCTCGGGGTAGAAGAAAACCTCGAATCCTTGAATGGAGAGAGCCTAGGTGTCATGTATCAGCCAGCAACGTATCGCAGGACTGATCACACGCGATCTTACTCGGCCGACTACATTCCAGGGGCTTGCGAGAAGGAAGTCGTGCTTTCTGCGGCCAGCCTGCTTTCCCCGAAATTACTCGAGCTCTCTGGCATAGACCAGAAAAAAGCCCTGCACAATGCTGGCGTGAAGCAAGTCATCGATATTTCCGGAGTAGGGGAGAACCTCCAGGATCATCTTGGTATCCAGACAACATACGAATTTAAGCCCGAGGTCTCTAGTGTAGATGTCTTGAAGTACAATACTACGCGCACTGCCATCGAGCTGGAATTATGGAGGCGAAATGAGACTTCGCTCTATCAATACGCCGGTAGTTGCGACGGCTTTCTCATGTGGAAGAAAGCGCTTGGCAGTGATGAGGAGCTTATCCAACTTGCAAGGCTTTCGGCTAACAAATCGAACCCAATAGACCGGAAGAAGCTCGATCTGCTGACCGATCCCGACTCTGGGGTCCCGTATCTCGAAGTGGTCGTTAGTGACGGGTATATAGGAACGACTGGCTACCCGAAGATCGGCACAGCTGGCTACGGCAAGCAGCATACGACTCTTCTTGCCGGAGTCCAGCATCCGGTCGCGAGAGGATCCATCCACATCAACGGGTCGGATCCTTTGAATAAGCCCCTCATCGACCCGAGATATCTAGGCACATCATACAATTTTGAGGCCCTTGCTGCGGCAGCAAAGTACACGAGAAAGATGGCAAACACGGCGCCGTTCAAAGATCTGTGGATGTATGAATTCGATCACGTGATGAGCACCCAGACAGATGCATAGTGGGAGACATATATCAGGAATAATGTGTTCACATTCTACCACCCGCTTGGTACCTGCGCGATGTTGCCAAAACAAGACAGAGGCGTCGTTGACCCCGCACTCAGGGTGTATGACGTGAAGAATCTTAGGGTGGTGGATGCCAGTGTGATTCCGATGATCGTCTCGACGCACATCCAGACGGCGGTCTATGGAATTGCAGAGAAAGCTGCTGAGATGATAGTAGCTGCGTATCGTTGATGGACGATAATGGCGAGGACGCGTCGCGACGCCCACGCTCAGGTGGTTGGGCGCTACTGCCGACTTTAGTTAGTTTCGGGTCACCAATGGTCGAACGCGTCGTCGCGCAATAACCATCTTTCTAGATGTCTCTCTCCACGCCCGTATATCGCATTATCTTCAGTGGTTGTCTCGTTATTATAATGCACATCATCATGATTGCTTTGTGTCAAATCAAGATCTGATCTGCTAAATCACAACGAACGCTTACACCAATCTTCCGTACCATATCGCAACCCCGAAAGCGAACGAAGGCTACATGGATAACTTTTAAGAGAGGCTATTCATTAATCATGCATACCACTGCTGAATGCATCGACAAATCCAGTAGCAAGCACGATTCAAAAAGGTGGCGAAAAGTGTTACGGTTCGGGAGGTAAGGGCATTGCGTGTGTCACGTGCGTTGTCCTGGCGCTCCTCCCTCACCTCCATGAGCACTTTCTCCCATTACAAGCATCAGAGATACGTCATGAAAATAGACCCTGATTGTGGCCATATATAAGGTGGCCACAACAGCTCAACAACGCTTTCGAAATGTAACACATTGCAAACCCGGATTTAAGAAGAGCCGGGCCTCGAATCGGGTGCGGGATACCTTCGAGGGGCAACAGTGTCGGTGTAGAGACGGCCTACGATTGTGCAAACAATGGTTAAAAACCGGACTATCAGTCGGTGCGGTTCTACTTACTGCAAATCCGACAGCAGTACCGCATGTTATGAGCATAACAGTAGCCTTGTTCGGAGTACGCAGGAGGATACGCGTGTCGGTACGCGGAAGGCATGAGGATAGCGTGGCCTTGTGAAGTGGATGGCACGTATGCTGGGAATTGGCCGTTCGCACGCATCTGCCCAAGTGCACGCTGATGGTGGTTCATCGCGGTGCCGACCATGGTGACATACATTCCTAGCATGCCTTCAACGTTATCTGGCTGCATATCGACCGTGCACATCGGGAGTGAATTGTCCGCTTCTTGGTGTAGTGTACGGAGGTTGTTGAGTTGAGCTACAAGCTCCCTGCGCCGAGCTGCTAGGTACCTGTTGTGACGCTCTAGTGCTTGCACATGGCCAAGAATATCGATGATATTGCTTTTCAAGCCTTTGAGCTCTGCATTCTCTCGCTCTAGACCAGCGATGCGCTCAGCCTGATCGCGCTGCACTTGCTGGACCACCTGGAGCTGCACGGCGAAACCCAGGGCACACCCATTGCGGAATGTGCCTGTGATGGAGCTGTGAACGACTTGTGAGCGTTTTGCAAAGAAACAGTTGGGGTTTTCATTGTCGGAGGTTATTCGAAGTGCTGGATTACGGAGCTTCGGGCGGCTTGTGGTTATCCCGTGTGTTGACGAGTGAATCTCCCACACGTAGGATGTAGGGGAAGGCTAAAGAGGGTATGGAAACTGGTACTAAAAGAGTGGCACTCCGAAGGCACGTAGTGTATATGAAGCGCTTTGACTGTTAGCGGAGGTGTTGACGCAAGGCAGTGTATTTCGACAACCATGTAGACAAGCCCGAACAAAGGTGACGTAACAAGCAGCGCAGCATGGTGCGTCCGCGATTCTGGTGTTGTCATTGGTGAGCGATGCAATCGGAGGGCAATTTCACTTGCGTCACGTGTTTACTGTCTGTGCGCCTACCGTACGCACCTTTCCAAGCAAATCCAGTGTCGCTGCGCCACTGCGCCCTCATTCGAAAGTCTCTCAGCATACACAAGCAGCCTCACGACTATTGTTACACCATGGAGTCGTTTTGACGCACCCGGAAGCGCGCACCGATTGAGGATAGCCTTAGCTATCAGTCGACAATGGCGCCATCGTTAAGGTCCGCTTCAGCTTCTTTACTATATCTTCCAAATGAGGTCATGGATAGCGTTCTTGTTCCCCTCAAAAATCACGACTTGATTGCGCTTGCCTCAAGCTGCAGAATACTTCGCTCGAAGACGTCGTACGAGTTTGGCCTTCGCTTCTACCGGTCTATCCACGTCGGTGTAGATACCCTGAGACTCAAAGCACTCACTAGTCTTGCCAACACACCGACATTAGTCAAGCATGTTCGAGGAATTGCCTTTGCGACTACTTCCAAAGGAGTCAAATATCCGTTCTTCCAGGACGCCCATAGATATCGAACCACAGGGCAAGAAGTTCCCAAGAGGCCTAAGCCGATCGTAATTGCGCATTCAGTGGCTAAGCAGGTCAATTCTGATAGCGCTATCCTTGCCAGAGCCCTGCGCAAGCTCCAAAACCTAAAACTGGTCTCCCCGAAGCAATTGACAGCCAAGAACACCCAACAAGCTCCCGAATGCTTGGAAGATACGGACTCTATGTATGAGTGTACGTTCTGTCACCACACTCCGCTGTGCAAGTACAATGAACGGAAGCGCGTCCTGGCCACCATTGTGAGGGCAATTGAGATCTCGTCGGTCGGCTCGAAACTGTTTTACAGTCATGAATTGGACTGCTCTGGGAGGAACTGGACCTTTCCGGCGTTGGCCGATCGTCAAATGGTGGACGCTACCATCGCAGTAGAAAAAAGGAAGAACGAGAATTCGGTATCTTTGCAGCACATCGCACCGAAAATGCGTCTTCTGCGGCTCCATCAGCCCTACGTAAGCGTTCCATGGCCTATGGGTGATGGATGTTTCGACCTCGCCATAGTAACTGCGAATATCGAGATCCTCATCCTTGATTATCCAGCATCCATGGAAGCGCAAGCAGATGTGCTGCCATATTGGTCTAATCCTCGGTTCCCCGAACTCCTGCCCCAGACGCTGCGACGATTAGAAATCGAAGGCCTGCGGACGGAGGTAGATTGGATTTGTCATTTCTTCCGCCTACACATCAAAACACTGGAAGACGTTTCCTTTAAGGAGTGTTCCATTAGCGGTCTTCTCGTACACCTTGGTGTCCGGTGGAACTGGCGATTTCTAATCAATGACTTTCGAAGTATGCCTGTGCGGAAACGACTTCGACTTGATCGTCTAATACATTGCGTCAACACTCCGCATGGTCAATGTGACAGCGGCTCGGCAATTAGGGCCACATGGGAGAGCCGGAGAGAAGTTGAACAGGGGTTACGGTGTTTGGCCACTATGTCGTTGTTTGACTGGCCTGATGCTGGTGTTAAGTTGCACTTGAACCCCGGCCACGCAAGTGTTGAGTTGGAGGCTTGGACGGGAACTCACCTCTAAGGGCAGTGTTAGATCTGGCGTAAGGAAACTCTTTGTTTGCTGGACGGTGGATCAAAGATGACCTAGCTTCAAGACAACACACAGTTGGGCTTTGGAGGACGGGATTGCGAGAGACGGGATCAAGTCGTCACCCAGCTATTGGTGAACTAGAACGGATGTACCATGTATTCCTTCGTCGAGTAGTTTCTACTCTAGGAAAAAAGTAGTCATAGACCTCGGCTTCACGCTTGCCACGAAACCCTCTCCAGTAATTTCATACTTTTCAACCAACGTATTATTGTGCTCGTTATCCGCCAAATACGCCGTTGCCGTGCCAAGCTGCAATTCACAACCATCCAAACTGATCTCCAAATGCCTTTCATAGTGCGCTTCGTTGATCACTGGGATAGCTACCGTGCCATTTACATTTTCGAACGCAGTCACCTTCAGGTTTTCAGCAGGGCTATGGGCGTCAACGCGAACGGATCTTGGGCGAGCGAAACGGAAGTAGCCTGCAAAGGCCCAAAGGCGGCGGGATACCTCAAAAGTGTTTCCTTCAAGGCGGATGAGGATGGCGTCGCTACCGGTGGTGTTGCCAGGGTTGTCTTGTGCACACCACCAGTGCATGTAGCCAGACGTGTCGCTCAATGCGAAGGCTTGGTGCCTGTGAAAAAAACTAGGTTATACCCGCAATCTCGTCGATGATGGGCACCTTACATGTAGACCGCCCATTGTAGACCTTCCGCTGATTGCCCCGTCGTGTCCCACGTAGTGTTAAACGTCCCACTGCCGTCAGACCATTCGGTTTCAATGTTCGGCTGGCCTTGCGTATTGAACGGCATCTCTGGCATACTCTGGTAGTTATGCTAAGTAGCGACATCGTACAGTCTGCCACCACCAGCCTGCTCCAGCTCATAGAGAAGAGTACGCCCCTGGCGTGCACCTGTAGCATCGCAGCATGACACTTGCAAGTCGTTTCGGTACTTCTTGACGGTAGGGTACATGATCTCCAAGAAGTCTTTAGCTTCATAGCCATCGGACTCCATCCTGGCGTAGGTGACCGGGTTGAAGTCTGGCTCGTTGTAGGCGCCGATCATGCTGATATTGATACCTTTCTCTTCGTACAATTTGACATACTCGACGAGGTAGTCGGCATAGCCTTGTCGCCAATCGTAGGTACAGTTAGATCCGCGCACACCGCAAATGAGGCCTCCGTTGATATTAGTGCTGTCCATCTTGAAGCATCCTGGGGCCGACCAAGCATCAGCGTAGATATAGAGCTCTGAGTTCGCGAGTAGAGCCTGTTGGGTCAACTTCAGTTGACAACTGTCCGCTGTTGACTCGTCTAATCCTAGCCCGCTGTAGTTGAAGGCGGCGGAAGGGGTCTCAGGACAGCTACCCAGGATTCCATCTGTAGGGCTTGAACCAACACGATTGCGAAGGATGGATAGTCCACCAAGGTTTTCGTCGAAAAGATAATCGCTGACCAGTTGCTGGTTCAATGGGAGAGGCCTTGTGATCCTGTTTGATCACATGCGACACCAAAAGCTCCTGAGCAACCGCCCCCGATCATCGCTTGGTGACGGACTTTTGCATTGACTGCCACTTGGACTGGTGGCTCTTTCTGGACATATGACCATGGCTGAGGGACTAGTTGTGCAGATGCACCACTGGCGAGGAGGGAAAGGAGAGTGGCAGCCATCACGATTAGATACAGTGAAATGGCCTCCACGATGTAACGAACATTGGTTGTCTAGCTCTTATACTCGACTGGCAAATGCTGGACGATATTACTTTAGTAAGACTTCTCGTTGTAATGCTCAGTCTCGCTGATGACGAAATGATGATCATCGTATTCCTCACTTTATCCTGAAGTTGGGGACACTAGGATAAAGTTAGGGGGGCATATCGTCACGGTCAAGCCGTGCCCCTGCAAACTAGTACACACAGCATCGCGAGTCGGTCATTGGAAACATGTTAGCGCGATGCATTAGGCCAAGTGTTTGGGAAGAATCGGACAACGCGGGGCTGAATTCAAGCTTTTGGCGGGATGATTAGCGGGAATGGGATAAGGATAAAAGTCGCTCTGCAAATACTCCGTTCTGTCGCGACATTAACCGGTCTGCGGTCGTATTTTTCCAGGGGTTCGGTAAGCGACCGATGGAAGTTTGGATCGCTTGCTCATTATCATGTCTTGTGGGGCAACCGTTTCCTGAGATTCTCTTTGTGCATTTCGGTAATCTTATCCGTACCTTCAAGCCCGGCCATCCGCTGGACGAGTCGATCGTGCATCTATCGCTTGCTGTAAATGGATCACAACTTTCCGCTCATCGCTCTTCATCTGGGCAACAGAGACGAACTGCTCGAGTCTCATGCAAAAAAATCCCAGGGCTCTTCTACCTCGGAGATGCGCTCGTCGTGAGCTTCAGTAAACTTGATCCCACGATCATCTAGCTCATGATGTCGCGCAGAGACATCGACTTCGCCGTTAGGGTAGGCCGGTACCTGGGTAGCTCTGAGATGCGCGTGCGTTCAATTATGTGGTCTTTGTTCAAGGCTTTCTGGACGCCCATTTCGCTGAGGCGTCCTCTGCTATGGTGTGACATTAGGACGGCGCGCTGTCGGAGACGATCGTGAGCTCTGTTACGCGCATTCAGCAATCACGATTCTGTGATGCATGTTGAGCAGGACACGCATCAGAGCCTTGCGCAATTGATTTGGAATATTGGAAGGAAAGAGGAGTATAGACATATGTTTCAGTCAATGAAGGCGCACGATGTGTGAAGATTGCTGCCTCCACGTGATTCTCCACATGGCGTGAGCCTTGCCCCGGACCCTGAAAAACAGCCGAGATGGAGCCTCGGAACGGCCTCGGAGTCGCGTCATCGCGGGTTCAATGACTTTATATACATTCACTTCCACCACCTCAGTCTACAGCTATAGTCTATGTCCAATTGAACGCGATAGCGCTTGCGTCATTCTCGAGAGGCCGGATCTTCAATTATCTCACTGCGTCTGAGCTGAGCCTATCATGTCCAAGCTATCACCAACCCTGAAGTCCCTCATCAACGCCGCACACGCGCGCCCCGGCCCCGTACCCGCGCCACCAAGAATCCAAGCGATATATGGAAGAATAGAAAAAGAGGCCACAGATCGCAAACTGGGTCGCCCATCATGGCTGGGCATCTCGACCGCGGCGACAATGACGATGAACTCGCCCGAATCCATGATAGCCCTCTACGACAGCTCGAGTAAATCACGACCAGGAAGCGAAGGCGTCGCGATAGCAGAATTCATGCGCGAAATAGGGCTCAAGTGCATAGGTTTCAATGGCGTATGTGAACAATTGAACCCCTCGTCCGCCCAAAGAAGCGCACCTTGCTAACAACAATCACAGATCCCCCGCACAATCAACATGCTCAACGCCTTCCGCGCCTCACTCCCCTCCAATATCGCATCGTCCCTAAACACAAAACCAACTCGGTTCCCTGAGCCCTCCAATATCTCGCAGATAAACACGCGAGGTCGCGCCCTCTGGGACGCCATCTACCGCCCACTCGAAACGAAGCTCGAACAAAAGCTCGGCGAAGCACACCCAGATCTGCCCGTCTTTATCATAAACAATGAGTACGGTGGTCTTTTTACCGACCCACCGCGCAGCGAGGGAGCGACTGTGGGCCGCATCACTACAAGCTTGATTGCGATTACGTGTTTGCGTGCGCAGCAGGGTGTTGGACCCCAGGTACTGAGCCATGTGTTTGGACTCAGGAAGGCGTGGGAGGATGGCACATGGAGGGACGAGCCAGCAGCAGGCGAGGAGGAGGGAATCAAGTGGCTGGTCAGTGATGAGGGGTGTACATGGGTCTTGGAGAAGGTTGATGAGCTTGTTGAGGCGCTGAGTGGTGGACAGGGAAGCACATTTGCCCCGATCAAGTCGAAGCTATGATTTAGAAGGGTGAACTGGTATGTATACCCAAATGTTATGAACTTATGTGTTCAGCATGAGAATCAATGGGCCGATTCACAAGCTATATCCAAACGCGATGTGTCGACCCTAGAACCATGTCTCATATAATGCCTATCAGGTAACATGTCTACCGGCCCCTTAATCCATGATCGCTGTTCGAAGTTATTGTACCTATATGTGAACGATGGGCGGATCAGAGGCACAAATGATTGCGGAATGCGATATGTAATAATATTGGTATGAACAAAGTAAAAGCCTTCGCAGTCGTGTGAGCAAACAAAGGAATAAACCGGTTTGTGAAAAAAAGACACGCAGTGGTTTCTTCCTCATACAGCAATGTGCCGGACATTGTGGGTTCGGGTATCATTTCGTAATTCCCCCTTAGTTACCGCTGGCAGAAATAGTGGCGTCGAAAGGCTCTGCGATAGATACCTGACCGGCGGCATCTTCATCCTGAGCAATGTTGTTGTTGAGCTTCGTCATCTCTTCTGCAAGCTGATCGGCGACATCATCGCCTTGCGCCTGCTGGGCCTGGAGCTTGATGACAGTGGCCATGAGCTTGAGAACCTTGTTCTTGATCTTGCCGTTCTATCGACTTGTTAGCAATGGAAGTCTTTGTCATCGAGTAATGGAACTTACCTGAATCTGGTCGGCCTCGTCGCCGGTAGCAGCCTCCACCGCAGGGTTGAAAGCCTCCTTCTCGGCATCGTTGGCAACTTGATTGACTTCGTTCAAGAAGTCAAGGTCTGCAGGGTCGATGTTTTCAGGGTTCTGAAGATCAAGACCCGAGAAAACGGCCGCAGCTTCGGCCTGGGCATTTCCAGCCTGGCCGCCGGAAATGGAAATGTCGTTGTAAGTGGTGTCTTGTAGAACTGGGCCGGCCTGGCGGGCTACGACTGCGCGCTTGTTGGATGTAGGCGCAGCGATGCTGAGAGCAGCAAGAGAAAGGACGGCGAACGATTGGAAGTGCATCTTGTCGGTAATGCGTAATAATAATGTATAGATGTTGGGAAGGTTCGGGAGACAGCACAGCTGGAATTCGAAATAAAGAATGTAAGAACAGAAATCACAGCGTCTAGCCGGTGATATTTAGAAGCTAGAAGATGATGATTGAAAACGCTTGACGATAGTGAGAAACTTAAAACGCTGGTTTGCAATGCGTTCTTATATGCATCTCCTCTGCGGCGTTGTCGTCGAACAATCTTCGCCCATGAAAAGGATACCAAACCTCAGGTTTCGTCAATGCCGCCAGAATCGGGCTGCATCCGGCCTGAGCGCTTCCCAAGGCACCACCTCAGACGCGACCCGAATCATCGCGCTCCATGCATCGATCGCTACAGCGCGTGGCGGTGGAAGCTGGCAACAATCTCCCACGAATAGAGAATTGCGGTTGGAGGCTACAAACGTTACATGTCGCCAAACGATGGGTCGTGCGATCCTACAAGGCTCCATTTGGACGTTGTTCCTGAAAGGCAAGGCTGTGAAACTCTCCGGATGTCAGAAGCTGCAACTGGGGCATCGCTATGCATGAGCTTGGCAAAAGCTTGGCCGGTTAGAAAGCTGTCGCATGACCCAAGCCAGCTTAGCGCCCGCGTGCACGAGCAGTGAAAAATTTCCGGGACAAAAGATGACAATGAGATTGGCGTTTGACGTGGTTCACGATATCGAGAAGAAAGGCTTGTGTTGGACGTTCTCAGATGCAAGACCTGGTTTGGGTCATTAGCGTGATTGATTGATTGATCACATAAGTCATGCCACGAGGAACACCAAGTTCGTCGCCTAAGCTCCGCCATCACGACCGCTCAGCATTGCGCCCCTCTTGCGCATACGCTCTTCCACCATTCTCTTGCTGTAGCCCGACGCGTTGACACTCGCGCTGTCGCTGAGCAAGCCTTCTACCTTGGCGTAGACTCCCTCGGTATACCCAATGCTTGGGGCAGACCAGTCCATAGTGAACGCACTGACACTAACGGCGCCACCAGCAACAACCCAAGTCTCGTCAGGAAGACTAACATCGCCGTTGTATTGAGCGTTGATTCCGGCAGCCAAAGGATCAACGTTGTCCCAATCGAACAGTCCGGTAGTCTCGTTGTATACTGCGACATCAGTGTTGGCGTTGCCCGTGAGCCTAGTCTTGACGACTGGAGGCATGGTGCCATTGACAAGATCAGGGATGTTGACATTGACTCCGTAGCCGAGGGGAAGAACCTTCTGGCCCTCTGGAGTGTTCTCAATGAACTCATTGACAACTTCAAAGGCGACTTTCGCTGCCATGACAGCTGGATGTGAAGGGCCTGTCACGTTGAAGTAAGGCACCGCCTTGTTGCTCGCGCTGGTCGCGATACCGGGGATCGAGCGTGATACGGCAGCGAAGGTGGATCCCGCAGTACCGCTCAAGGCCATCACGAATGGGCCGCTAAATGTAGGTGTACGAAGTCAGTGTATGTCACATGCGGTTCGTACAGGGATACCTACAGATTAGTACCGTAGTTTGGACCGGCAACGAACAGGTCAGCCGTCTGATGCCATTTAGGGTAGTAACGTGGAAGAACATAGTCAAGCGCTACGAAAGTACACGCTGCTGGTGTTCCGTCGTAGTACCAGATGTTGTCGTCTGAAGGGTCACGGCCAACTGCTGGCGAACCAGCTGGAACAATGTCGTATTGCGATGGCTTGGTAAGACTTGCTGATTCTGACCAGACGACAGTGGTACCCTTGCCGGATTGTTGCTGGGCAGGTGCCACGACGAGAACTACGTCAAAGTCAGCGTAGAGTTCGAAATTATCGTAACAGACTCTTACCTTCATGGCCAGCATCAAGCAACATATTGTAAAGCTCTCTCAGATTTCCGCTACCGAATCCATCGTCATTGCCCATCAAGATCTTGAGCGCATCCGACGACGAGGCAAGGCCCAACGCCGCGGTCAGCGCAGTGCTGAGTTGAAAGCGCATATTGGACAATTAATTAACACTTCAACAACGGTAGGCAACACCTCAGGAGTCGTAGAAGCTGCGTATCAAGCTTCCTGGCAACAAGAAATCCACAGCGCAGATGAGCCATATTTTATATCTTCGCTCACGATCCTGTTCCGTTCGACCCAGGCCATGAAGACGACTACGCCACATGCATGATGGCGCGCACCATGATGATAATCGCTGCAGGAACAGGACCTATTCCCAAGATGCGGGATGCCTGATATCGCAGGAGATTCTCACCTGCGCTCAATCCGCAATGTGATTCGGCGTTGATAAAGGATGCGCCGGTCGCCTGATAACGACTAGAACAGATTGGGCAGGAGCGTGCACGTGGCGGGGATAAGACGCGGAGACGCATCGGAGGCCGGCGAGAGCGACGGATGGGGAGTCATGGAGGATTGAATTGAGCAAAGGTTGGAAGAGCAACGGATGTCACGTCGTTCAAGTTGTTGAAATTTCGTAGGGAGACGAGTAGCAGTAGATGTTCGTAGTCGACGTGGCTGTCGAAGATTCCGAGATCGAGCCGACGCTAATGCACTACATATCCTTACAGAGCACCAACCTTACAACGTCCGTATGGCAGCGCGAAGAGGGCCTCACATATTCATCCCGAATAACCAGCCGCTCCACATCACGATCAATTTCCACAATATCTTGCATATATGGTAAGCAACGCATTTGATATTATGATTGACGGGAGGCTTTCACTGAATACATAACCGCTAAGTCTCAAGACTCATCATGACAATCGAAAATGATAACAATGCCATCAACCATCTTCGGCTGACGCCCCTAGATGTGATGTAACACGGCCCATGGAAACGCCCGAAAATAAAATCAAGGAAACGGCATGACGTCGAGAGTGTGTCTGAAAGCTATCTCTGTGTGGTTTCGCACATGGAGATTAAGACAGCGAATGAGTTCATACTACTCCTCGTACTCACGGACATCATCCAGAGCCAGACCAGTGCTCGTAGTCGTACTCTTCATACTTAACCGAGTACGAGTATGAGTATGAATACCCGCGAAGAGTGCCGGAGGACCCAGAAGTACCAAGAGCGCTCCCATGGCCATGGCTCGGCCCACGGGCGACAGGGCCCGATTGCTCATAGCCACCGGTGTAGGGCTGCAATTGCGACGGGCCCCTCAGGGTCGACTGACTGGAGCCATGAGTAGTGCTGCCACGAGGGGTCATCGCAGAAGACCGAGAGGGTTGACGAGTCGAGTAAGAATCTGTGGCAATCGGATATTGACGCAGATCGCGTGTAGAGGCATCCCAAGGGACTAAAGCGTTCAAATAGTCGCCGCGGGTGGATGATCGAGAAGAGTGACGAGTCGAGAGGGAATCCGTTGGAGCCAAGGAATGGCGAGATGACTGATGAGTAGCCATCTGCGGACCCTTGGTGTACTCTGATAAGGTTTGAAGGCCCGATGCGCTGGAATTGGTTCCGCGAGAAGCTGTAGGAGCCAAGGACTTGCGAAATGATTGCTGGGTAGGGGACATGTGTGGGCCCTTGGTGTACTCCGGAATTGTCTGCAGTCCCGAGGCGCTGAACTTGATGCCATGATGATCATAACCCTTGGTGGTTTGGCTGGACTTCCTAGCTGACGAGCCGTGGATGGATCCAGCGGTGGTAGGTGGAAGACCGGATGAGCGTGCCATCTCGGTCACAGACGGAGCAGCAGTGCCTGAGCCCATGCCGGCAACACCAGTGACGCCGTGGCGCGATTCGCGGGCCGACAAAGGGTTGGTAGTTTGGTAAGGCATGGTTATCTTACTGACGATGGGATGCGTCTTGGGAAAGTCTTTTAAGCTCAGGGTATGAAGCTCGAGTTTGTATTTAGGAGCGTCTAGTTGCGGGTCGAGCTTGCGCGCTGTGGTGGAACTGCATTGGACGGGAGAAATGCCTTTGTTTTATACCCCTAGGCGTGTGCATGGTATGTGAGAGTATAGTATATAGCAAATGTTGTGAGGTAATTGTCACTGCGTCCAGTGAAAGTGCGGGTAACGGTAAGTCGATACTGTGCATCCTGTGAGGGTCGTATTCAAGCATCCTTCAAGTCGCCATGAAGTGACATGGTGGAGGTGAATTCGCTTCTAGAGCTTCACTGATGCAAAATTCAGATACTCCAGCAAGCAATGCTTTCACAATGACTCCAACCCTCGACTTCAAAAATCCCCCATGCCTCTTGAGACGAACAGCACCAACTCGGCCAGATACAACCACAACTGACCCGGACGGAACATTCATAAGGGACACCCAAATCAATTACCTGGACGCAAACACGAAAAGAAGAAGCTCCAAGATGTCTCGACGCTCCGACTTTATCACGATCAAGGCACTATCATCCGCGAGAAACGGCGGAAACAACCAAGGCGTCTACGTCGTCAAATCGATCCGATCGGGGAACAAGTACATAGAGAAGCGAGTACGAAAGGAGCACATACAAGCCGGCCACGGCGAGCGTGAGGCTCGAGCAATGCGACAATGTGGGGCCAAACACCCCAACATCATCGCCCTTGTCCTGTGCGACTTGAGCTATGAGTCCCTGGGGTATGGAAGCCTCTACATACAGCACTGCGAGCTAGGTTCTCTCGACGGCGTTATCGGGCGCTACAACGCGAGGGGAGAAGTGCTAAATGACGAGGGCTTCTTATACAAGATTCTCTGGGACATTGCGCTCGCACTCAGCTTCCTATCCACCGGAGTGGATGCTGCGACGACTCGAAATTCAGCAAAGGCGGGCTATATTGTTGGGAAAAAGTCCGGCTGGAATCAAACACTTCACCGAGACCTGAAGCCAGGCAACATTTTCCTCACTTGGAAGAATCCGCTGCCTGCAGATCGTTGCCTGTACCCTACAGCCGTCCTGGGAGATTTTGGCTGCAGCGTCACACAATGGGACGTGCGGACCGGAAACGCGAAATGGAAGTTTCACAGCGGAGTAACCCCGGACTTCGAGCCGCCAGAGTCCCCGAGGTACCATGAGCATGGCGACATATACATGCTTGGTTTGAGCATCCATTGCCTAGCGATGATGCGGAACAGGCCTCGGTCCGTCAAGAAGGAACGGGAGCGACGGCCGCTTCAAGGCTTCTTCAGTGACCGGTGTTTAGGAAAGCTACTCATGCTTTGCTTAGAGCGCGATCCTGAGGATCGACCGTTTCCTGGGGAGCTGCCATTGCTGGTGATGGGGTGTTATAGGAAGTGGAGGGCAATGAGGAGGAATGACGGACAGAGGCTTTCGGGGTGGGCGTACGCTTAATTTTATTGCTTTCGGCGGGTGTTTGTTGTTCCAGGGATTGCAATATTTGATCTTTCGGAAAGAGAGTTCACGGGGTTCGAGGAGGGCACTCGTGGGCGCTAATGGTATGCATCCAATCATACATGCGAGACGCAGAATCTGGAAAGAGCGAGGAGACCTTCGCAATATAATTGTCAGAACCTGAACCGCGACACGAAGCAGCATGGAGTACTTCAGCGTATCAACATCTCGCTGTCATTTGTGCATGCGCCCGTGGTATGCATCTAACCATTATTCAAAGAAGGCGAAAAGATAGTCACACACGTAGAAGCTAGATAGAGCGGGAAGACAACTCTAGTATCATTATACAAATTTCAATCAAGGTATCATGTAACGTGGAGTGCTTCAATGCATCGAACCCCTTCTACTCTACTACTCAAATTACACTGAAGACCTCTCTGATCTTTCACACCCACCACCTAAAGCACCAAAAACGACCCTTGCATCATCCCAATCACCTCTCCTAAGTCCACGCCCTCCACCAAATCAATGGCCTTGGAAGGGTTCATCCAGCAAGTATACTTCTCCTTCATCTGAACCTCGATATTCTCCTCAACATCCACCAGCAGGGCCTTGACCTCCTTCCCCTCAAACAGCTCGTCGCAGAGGTACTCAGGCGCCTCATCACCAACACTCAACCCCCCAAACGAACCCGCCAAGTCACCGCTAGACAGGGCTTACTGCGCGGCGCCAGCATGGTCTTCGGCGACGTGATCTCTAGCCTGGTTCTCCAGGTAAATGATGTTCTGCATAGCCCAGACCCTACCATGCTTCTTGTGCTCCTCGACGGGCATCGCACAAGCCCTCTCCCAGAACTCTTCAGCCGAACCTGAACACTTGGGTAGCCTGGCTTCGAGTGCCCTCACTGCCTTCCTCATGCGCTCACGGGGCTTGGACGTCCACCGCACTAAGTCTTAAGGGCCTGTCTTCCAGATGCGCGCGATGAAGTAGTCCCGAGTCTGGTCGTCGTCGTGGTCGAGACGCAGCGCGTTGTCGAGCCAAGCGCCCAGGTGGTACTCCAGAAAGCGCTTTAGCTGCGTGTTTAGCTCTGCTTGCGCGTTTGGGTGAGAGAGGACGATGTGTGCAAGGATGACGTTGAAGCGCATCTCGTTGTGTCGGCTGGCGAAGGAGTGCTGTTGGTCCATCTGCCGGTAGAAGATGGCCATGGTGATGTTCATGGCTTGTTCGAGCTTGCGCGCGCGGAATCCGGCGACGGCGAAGCTGTTGTAGTTGGCGAAGACGAAATCGAATTGGGGATTGTAGTGAATAACAGGGTTCTCGAGCGTGTGAGGGCGCTCGTAGATGTCGCGGATTGTCGGCTTGCGACCAACGGGGAAGATTCGCGCGGGGATGTGGGCGTACTTGATCCCGAGGCTGCGTACGGCTTTAGCGTGGAGCTCGAGCAGCTCGTGTAAAGTGAGGGGCATGGTGGTGGAGAAGGCGATATCGCCGTTGGTACTGGTGTTGTTGCTATGGCGGCAGCGGTGTTGATGCGGAGGGGTTATTGGAGTAAGAGTGGGATGTAGAAGAAATGGAGGTGGGCAGTTGATATGGGCTTAGGTATACTTGGTGCGAGAGTGAGGAGATAAACGCGCTCGTTTGCGCAGAACCGGCGGTGACGAAGCGGCCAGTGAAATCGGGGTGAGCGAATATGGTAGATTGGATGCCCCTAGTAGGCACAAGAAGAGAGTAAACTCACTAAAATAGCAGTGTTAGTGCGGCGGTAGTAGTATGTCAAAATGACATGACCAGATATCGAAGAGACAACACAAAAACAATCGCTCCAGAGCAACAATGCCCACAGCAAAAAACCAAAGGCAAAAAAGAAAGAAATTGAAAGGTCGCTAAGGTCGCTTTTCCCCCTTCAAGACTATGAGAACTGTTCATGTATTCCGCGAAGGGTTCGGCTTCTTTGCTTCCTTTCAAAGGCTGCTCCAGTAGTGACTCGAACCCACGAACAGGGCAAGTATACAACACGATACAGACGACGCGGCGAAGGCGCCGTCTGCGCTAATAGTGAAAGTGCATTGTATGCTTGATTGAATCAATGGTCTTAGTCTCCAAATCTGGGCTTATATAGCGAGGCAATTGCAGTCTTATTCCAAGAGACCAAAAAGGTGAGTGCGAGGGTGAGTGATTGAAGGTCTTGGGTATGACGTTGTGATCCCCGCAGGAGTGAGTGAGAGCGATTCTGAAGTGTGTGTGCGCTTGAAAACGAGATAACCGAGAGAGATGACGAGGTGAGAAATGGTGAATGCGGGTCCTTGCGCCTAAGAGAGACAAAATTGCTGCACCACAATCTTTGAGGAATGGAGGTGACACTTGTGCGAGTTGAGACTTTTCAGGCTACAGAAGGGAAGTATTCCCACTGCAATCACTTGGATCCAGATTGGGAATGGAAGAGGGCGAACAGACAAGAGACGCTGGACCGACGGTAAAGAACAACCATGTTGACACACGGGGTAGGGCCAGGTAAGATGGACAAGACAAGACGGTGAGCCAACTGGAGATCATGGAACTGAACGGGACGAGAGAATGAGACCGAAAAAGAATATTTCGTGCACATGAGAAAAGCTTAAGCGTCGAACGAAGCATCGACATGTTAGGTGCAAGAAATGTGGAAAATCCAAAGCTTCGTACAAAGCGCCAGAAGAGTACAATATCCTCTAGTCCAATTTTATCGGCTAGTATTAGTTTTACAGCTAACTCCGGCATGCCCAGTACAGAAGCAATAGACGCTAATCAGAGTCAAGTGAGGCGAAACCATAAACCATCCGTCGACGGCGCATTCCAGGGCGAGTTATTTATTCCAGGTATCCAGCATCTCGAAGACCATGGTGACGAACACCTTGCAGAGTGCTGTTTATTCCTCTTCCCTACGAACTCCTCAGCTTCAGCGAGGGTAGGCAAAACATCTACCTGTTCACGTCATACAGGCGCCAATTATGCGATCAACACCAGCCACCCAGTTCCTTCCACTCAACTACCTTGCAGTTTCAGTGTCTCCAGTTTCTCAATCTGCCTCTTCAGCATAACGAGAGCGCCTAAGCTGATCTTCCGGAGACCATCGCGCTCACCCTCTTCATTGCCATCCGCGCTGCAATCTACAATGTCCTTGGCGGCGGCGATTGCTTTTTCGAGAAGTTTTGGCGCGTCTTCGTCTTGACTCCGGTATAGATACTCCAATTCTCGCTTGAAGGGCTCGACTTCATGGGTGAGGGCGTGATGTATGAAGGCTCTCGCACGGAAGTACGCTCGCTCTGTGTACAACGCGCTACTCAGCTTTGTCTCTGGCGCTGAACGATGGACATCATATCCCGCTTCGTTGTAATAAGGCTCTTTCACAAGTACAAGGCCCATTATCGAAACCAGAACCTGAAGTAACGTACTTTTGGCCGGACTCCAGCTCTCGTTCCTTTCATCCGTATGCCATGTTCCCAGTAGACTCAGACAGATCTTGCCGTCTTCGTACAGGTTGGGGTTGACTGCTCCTTGTCCATTTGTCCAGCTGTGGAAGAATGCCTCAGGCGCCTGCTGGGGGTAGGAAGAGCCGAGGTGGAAGTCGATGACAAAGGGTGCGAATTCGTAGGGAGTGTCGTTGGGGCCGATCATAAGCACGCGTAGGAGATCGAGTCGAGATTCCCAGGTCCGCACGAAGATGCCAGGCGGTAATGCGCTGCGCAGGATCTTGTGTTCTTTTGCGATACGACGCATGAAAGAGGACGATGACGCCGACGAATGGTTGATGTAGCGATGCGACATTGGCGGGGGAGTGTCAAGGATTACAAAGGATGCTGGCCCCGCCGTAGATAATTCAGTCTGGTCTTGGTCCATTAGCGTATCTTCCATCTCTGCCGCTGGCTGTGCATCCGGTTTCTCTTCTTTCGTTGGGGGTGACTTGGTTTCAGGTGTGGTTTTTGTTGTATCTACGTCTTCTGCCGTGACGTCGATAAGATCTGGCATTGATTCATCGTCATCATCGTCGTCATCTTCTTCCTCGTCCTCGGTTGACCAGTCACCCTCATCCCCGGGCGGTGGCTCGCCGTCCATACCCTCGTACTCAATCCACATCTCGTTGAAGGAAGCAGTATCGAAGTCTGAATCATCATCTTCGTCAGAGTCTTCGATGGAGTCCCCATCAAGTTCTCCCATAGGATTGACAAAGTCATCAGCCATATCACTGCTATAAGCAAGATGGACACATTCGTAGGGGACCTTGACATCAACCACGGGCTTGGCCGCGCCAAGACGAATAGTTAGCTTGCCATCTAAGCCTAGATCAATGACCTCGCCAAACCAGTTGGGTCCGGTAACGTTGAGTGTCTGAACCCCTTCGATGTTGTCGGGGTCTAGGATGACGAAGTCTCCACGTCTTCGGGTAAGCGCTTGCAATGAGTAGATATCATACAAACTGACATCCTCGATAGCGTCGCTTAGCTCGCCTGTGGTGCATGGCGGAAGCAGGTCATTACCGAAGAACTCTACAGAGGGGTTCTTGAACCATCGTACCGTTGCTATCCGATCCCGGCCTTTGACAGTCTGGACAACACCCACTTTGGAAGGCTTCTTTGTCTCGGAGTCTGCTGCGTTATCTTCGTCACGTACTTGTTTGGAAAAGACGACCTCGCCCGGCCAGACCTCATCGTCATCTTCAACGTTGGGGTCGGGCAATAGCGCAGAGCTGAGGTCATGTGTTATTGACAGGTCTTGCCATTGTACGGTTACCTGGCTATGAGTCTGTAAGACTAGAAAGACGTTGAGGTCATAACCCAAGTGGTCCTCTCGCGGTATGCGCGTCACTTTCCCTTGCGAATGTCCATCTGATAGCTTGTGGGTGCCGTCGTACTTGACGGAGGCGCCAGAGATATCCTTGAAGCGGACACGATCGCCCACAGCCACATCAGTGACATGGTATGATTTGTCGACGCCGTTCTCGGAGAGAGGGAGTATGGACGCGGTGCCACCAGATGCATCGTACTTGTAAAAGTTGGGGCTCTCGAACTCGTCTCGGCCAAGAGTTGCTGGGGGCTCGTCTGCGGCGAAAGCACGATTTCGTGAAGTGATACTCCTGGATAGCCATTGCACGTCGATCTCGGTTGCTCTTGTTTCAACCACCATACCCGTGGGCTGTACGCTTGGGTCGTATGCACCGTATCGCCAGCGCCCTCGGCGCAGGTTTCCTTTTTTTGTCTTGCATATGTCTCCCACACTAAGTCGTTCGAGTGTGGCGTCGTCCTGGTTCAGTTCCGAAGGGTCCTCGACGACGACGACCGAGTTGTTGGAGAGTCTGATGGCCACCTCGTCGTAGACATTCTCCACACGGCCTACCCAGTCGCCGTATACCACCAAAGCGCCCTCGACGAATTCGTGCACGTTGATCAGCTCGTCGGCCGGGACTTGGTGTATTGAGTGTTCGTCGGTAGTCGTCTCGGTGATCTGACCGCCGTTGAACAGGATGGCCGGGAAGAGGGTGCAAACTGCCTGTGTGCCGATGACTGTTCCGCTCATGTGGTCCTCGGCCTTCCTCTTGACCACATCGCCCACGTAGAGAGCTCGGTCGAGCAGTTGCAGTTTCGACTCTGGTATCAACTCAGTCTTGTATTGTGTCTGCCATGATACCAGCACGGTGCCCCTCGGTGGGATGCCGTCTTTCATGAATTTTGTGAAGTCTTGTAGGGGGATGTCGGCATGGCGCTCGATGTCGTCGGGGTAGTCGCGCTGGGGGCGGGGTTCGTGGGAATCGACGTCGCCGAAGGATCTTTCTATTATACCCACACTTCGGTCGTCTTTGAGCCCCACGGTATCCTCGACGCAGAAGACGACATCTTGGGCGTTTTGCATCTGGACTATCGCTGACCGTGGGGGAAGGATGCCGGCCGCTTCTGTTCTGTCTGCTGGGTTGTGCGGGGCAGAAAATGTATTGGCGGCGCCGAAGAAGGGTCTGAGATTGTTGCGTGGTATGGATCGCGGCGAAATGGGTGGAGCTTCGTCGCCCGCAAGGCTCCTGTCGGTGAGAAGACGATCCTGAAATAGTTGGGAGAGAAAGCGCTCCACGATGTTTGCCTGCGATTCACTATTGGGGCCGTCGCCTGAAGTATTGGGGATATCAGAGTGCGAGTTGTCACGGTCCATGATTAGTTGTTGCCCACGGCGGGCTCAACCCTAGGGCCCGCCGCATGTGAAGCCGTGCTAGGCATGAAAGTGGACAGGGATGCGGGCAATGGCCTGGCACCTCCGTCGGCGACGACCCCCACGTCAGTACCTGCGTCAACCTCGCGCACTTATATGATCCGCGTCACGCGTTGCTGGCATAGCCAAACGCTTTCTTTTCCAGATTCATGGCTGACCCGCTCTATGAATTGTTGATCCCGTACTTTGACGCCCAAGATGCGCAGCTGCGACCCTCTCCAGACGATGCTGTCACTAACGCGTACCTGTCCCGTCTCACGACGCTATCCTTGGCAGCTCTCACATCCTCAGAGCAACAATCGCTTTCGCAGAGCTCACAGTCTATCCTCCGATCCCTCCAGGCCCTCTCCAAACGATCGCATAAACCAATAATATCCTCGACTGATCACCTCGACCACCTCCGCGATAAACTCCCGCAGATAGGACACGATGCCGCAACAGTACAGGTGGAGCTCCCGAAACTGGAGACGGCAGCGCAAAAATTCTCAGACAAATACAGCAGAGGCGCCGGGAATGCCATAGTAGACCGGCGGAGAAAGGCGATGCTGCTGTCGCGAAACATTGACCGCGTGTCCGACGTCCTCGATCTCCCGACCCTCCTCTCGTCCGCCATCAGCTCCTCCACAGCCGCTGCACAGGCGACCTCCTCGACCGCTACCGCAAACGCGAACTATGCCTTGGCTCTGGATCTCCATGCCCACATCAAGCGCCTGCACACACTATACCCCAACTCTGCGCTTGTGTCCTCGCTCACAGCCCAGGCCGAACAGGAGATGAAGACCATGACCACGAACCTCATCAGCTCTCTCCAAACGCAAGGCATAAAGCTAGCAGGTGCGATGCGGACAATTGGCTGGCTGAGACGTGTAGCCCCAGAACTAGACGAATCCTGGTCCACCAAGCAAGCTGGCATCGGCAGCGGGGAAGGCACACTAGGCGCATTATTCCTCGTATGCCGGCTAGTCTGCTTAGAATCCATCCTCGAAGCTCTGGCCCCGTTGCGCGACCTTGCAGACCAAGAAACCACAAAACGCACCACCCAGCCCGCCAAAGCGGCCGACTCTGGGGGCTGGGCAGCCGGCCAACAAACAGAAAAGTACCTGAAAAAATACCTAGAAGTCTTCCGGGAACAAAGCTTCGCCATAATATCCATGTACAAGAGTATCTTTCCTTCGGCCCTGCCAGCTCCAGGCTCCGAAGACGCGGCAGCCCCCGCTATGAAGCCCGTTAGCACGGCAAACAACCCACTTCAACCAATTCCTCCAGCCTTAGCTACTTTCCCACTGCATCTTGTCGAGATGCTGTTCGATACCCTGCGCGCCTATCTCCCCAACGTACAGGATCGCTCGGCAAGAGACTCGCTTCTGACCCAGGTACTCTATTGCGCTGGTTCGTTAGGTAGGCTGGGTGCAGACTTTAGCATCATGATTGCCCTGCTAGAAGAAGACTTGCGCGCAGAGTTGGAAGACAGTGCAGAGCATGGCGATACCGAGGAGAGGGACATAGAGGAAGAGTGGGTCGAGGTCATGAAGAAACACCGTGTCCAGGCCTCTAGACTGGAGCTCCTGGCATCTGGCGTAGGAACGGGCAGGACAGGTAGTCCGATTGATAGAGTTGCAAGTCCGTTCAAGTAGAAGGATGGTTCAATACACTGTGATTGCCATGTCCATGTCTAACAAGGAAAAAGAAATTACTTGGGGTCAATATCATCAAATGTCTTTCCAACGGCCCGGCTTTGCTGTACCAAACCCGAATGGCGTTAATAAAGGAAAATCTTCACGTGATCAAGATCCTTGCTTCCAACTTGCTCCACCAGTTCGCCAGCCGTGACGCTATGAACGTAGCATCCGCTCACGAGCTCCCTCTCCGTCAGTACTTCCAATGGTGGTCTACCCCTGCGCTTCAAGCTTCGGTATTGCTTATAGGACCAGACGAGTGATTCCCGTTAGCTAACATTTGGGATATAGTATTCGATATGAAGAAAGAAGGTGATATGAGTGCTACTAGATTCAACATTGAGCTTGGTAGGTAGCTTCACCCGGGCGCGCAATCACGTGTACCATTACGTCACACACAACGCTAAACTCTTCCCATCTTAGTCTACATGTAGGTACTGAACCAAATGCTGAAATTCCTCTCTCTCACAATACAACCCCCTTCTGCACAGATTTTCTTGCCGCTGAAGACTGTTCATATTTCCTTCCATGACCTTTATCTCAAGGCAGATACTTGAACACCCAAGGGAAATAGTAACATAACAATCCCTTGACCACGAAAATCGGTACCCGCCACTCCATCTTGCCCTTCTGTCCAGGCTTGAGTGTAACGCTCACATGCTCACCATCCCATTTTCCGCCCTCCTCGTCCGCAACCTCTATCATCGCTCCCGCCAGATCTAGATACCCAATGAACGTTTGTTGTCTTTCTGTACTAAGCTTGTGGCCTCTTTGCACATCATCCTCTGATAATCCGCCGGGCATGACAAAAGTACTGCTCAGCCAGGACTCCTGTTCTCGCAGATAGGCTTCCGCGCGGCGGAGGTCTTCGTATATGTAATATGCGGCGTGGTACATGGTGTTGTGGAAAATCTCGGGGATATCCTTCCAAAACTTGTCGTCTAAACTGGCAGAGCTCAACACTACCAGGCTGGGTACCTTGAACAATCTATCCTGCTTTCTCAACGTTTTCAGCGCTGATACGACAGCGTATGCAGTGTCTCTTGCGATGGAACATCCGGGCTCGTTATGTTTGACCGCAACGGTCAAGAAAGCGGCTTTCGTTCCAGCTAAGCATTGCGCTAGTACGTCGTGGTCTGAGATGCTTCCTTCGAAAACCTTGATGTTTTTCCTCTCGGAAAGAGAAGGGTACATCTGTTCGAGTTTCGCGCGTGAGCGAACCAGGACATGGATGTCCTTGTCCGGAGATGGGCCAAGGAGTTTGAGAATGCTGTGGCCGGTCGACCCTGTCGCTCCGAGGATGGCGTACGCGGACATATTTGAAACAATTGGGATGCTCGCTCAAGTTGTTGTTTGATGTGATCTTTGCAATTCGCACAATTTTCAGATTGCGCTTCCATATATACCAGTTCTGCAATTTCTCTACAGCAATTCTCCCCATGTCCAAGTTATCGCAAAGCGTCATCGCGCGCTCGTCTTGATCCTCCCGGACCCCGAAGAACGCGAACAGCGCAGGCTTCGGGCGTTCGGAACGTTCGGTGCGAAAATGCACTACGGGATTTTGCAGCACGGCCAATCAGCGCACTGCGGCTTCATCGGCGGAGCTACCGATTCAGCGTTCGCGGCCAAAGGTGCCTCACCACACCTGCTATGTCGGGCATCTCGCATGTGCGACGCGAGGCTTGATGGATAGTGCGAAGATGGCAAGAAAAACGTCTTGGTGCTTACATAGAGCGTATTTCGAAAACGTCAGCGACTAAAGGATCGGGCTCAGGAATCACGACGCCCGGTATTACCCCCCGTTGACAGGTACATTTAGAACGCATACCTCCGTGAAACGGGCATCCAAAATCACGAAGAGACGCCTGTCATGGAACCCAGCACTTTTACCACGCTCTTACAAACTTTCCAAATCGCCGTCATAACGAGTCTCATCTTCCTCGCTGGTGCGCATCACCCACCCTAGCCTTCTCCACTTCTCTATAGCTAACAGCTACTATGAAGGCCTCTCATCATGCCTATCTCTCTGGATAATGCCCTTGACAAAGCTTCTTCCACCCAAACTTGCCGTCAAACAATTCAAGCAGACCTTCGACTGGGGCGGCCAATACCTCCTCACCTCTTCCCGCGCCCTGGGCGCCTCGCTACTCATCACTGGTATCCTAACATCTCAACTCTCCGATGCAGTAGAAGCGGAGAAATGGAAGGTATGGGCCGGATGTTTCTGCTTTTTGATACTGGTTGCGCCGTATGAAATTTACTTCATCTTCCCCATTAACGATCGCGCGGATGAGATTGGGCTGGAGCTTGAGCGCGGTGGCGTTACAGCGAAGAAGGAGGGGGAATTGAAGAAAGAGCTGAGAGTTTTGCTGGGAATGTGGCAGCGAAGGAACTTTGGGAGGGTAGGCATGCCATTGGTCACTGGCGTTGTGGCCTTGGCTGGTGTGGTGAGGAGGGGTTGAGTGAAGCACTCGAGGAGTCACCGATTCACTTTCTTTACACATGATTAAAGCCATGGCGATGAGTTGGAGGTGGTGTGGTGAATTCAACTACAAACTGCTGCGGACGTCTATGTTGGATAGCAGTCGTGCAGCCTTTCTGTGCCTTGCGGCAAAATCTACTCAAGTCCGATCATGAGATCATATCTCTCCGCTTAACAGCGCCCCCACACCTCGCGACAGCCATATAGTGTCACACAAACTTGCAACCTCTTCTAGCAAGTGACTTGAATACTCTTGATAGGAGAGCTGAGATCGTAGCATATCCCCGGCCCAGCCACCTTAACGGACTCGGCACTGCTGCAGGCTGAATCCGTAAAGATGGTCACTATTTATAGTCAGTAGTCTAGCATAACTTAAAAATATCCGCTTTTCCTGATGATGAATACTTACACTTGCAGCCAGCATTAGCGTAGTTAAGGCCTACACTGTTCTGGCATGCATCTGTGATAGCGTTGCACCCAGGCCAAAGGTCTCCAGAGCCAGCCTTGTTGCAGACGGTTTCGGTACAGGCAGGCCCTGTGTAACGGTCGACGGAAGCTACTTGAGCGGCCTGGCGAGGAGAGAACCCAGAGGCTGGGAAAGCAGTGGCAAGGCTGACCGTAGCGAGGATGAGAGTAACAGCGTACATTTTGAATGAATCTAAATATTTGGACTGGATTATTTATCAGGAGAGAGTGTAGGCGAGGGTAGATGGAAGCTTGGGTAGTGAGTGATTTATGGGGGGACGAACGACATTCTTATACTTCAGCAACCAGTCCCACACATACCAACCCACACCACGAACCTAGATCGGCAACATGCGCTATAACCGCTTGAATAGGTCGGCGAAGAAGCTGATGCGAGCCATTTTGAACCCTACTGTTGTTGGTGCTGTAAGCTCGGATGTAGAACGTACCTCACATGGCGCACCCCACGTATGACCAGCACTGTCAGCATCCGCGAAAGAACTAGCAGGATACCAATGAAGTATCAACTGAATTTCTTTTTCGTCAGTCTGGCTCACGTTAAGCGAGCATTCTCTTGCATCAAAGCGGGGAACGACAGTTGGTGCAGTTAGGCGTTCAACAAGTGACAAGCATTGAAAGCCGATCGAAAATTTGAGAACAGATGTGATGAATTGGGGTACATCTGTGTCATCGTATTGATGCATACCCCAAGGGCGAGGTTTTGTAAGAGTGGTGGCCTGTCAGTCTGTTGGTTGATGCCAAGCTCGTCTCTACCCACCTGCAGTGGATATGGCAGACGCCTAGTCACCGGTCTAGAGTCCACTTGATTTCAGGCTTCGCTATGTATATCTTGCCACCAACGACGCTACTAAAACGACTAAACCTCTATTAAAGATATGGATTGATTCGCGAGGGCCCCAGTACCACAGCGCCATTTTACGTGTGGATTATATGCATACCATCGACATCTTAAGTCGCGCCACAGCTAATTTTGCGCGAATAAAAGACGGCAGGGTCCAAGATTCTTCACTAATTAATCTCTTTTTGGGTTTGCTAATCGGCTGAGGGAATGTCGTTTTCCTAGCGGCGGCAAACGACGAAGATTTCTGAAATCTAGCCTATTTTGAGAAGGCTTCAGAAACTCTTACTGTAACTGCTGACTGGGATGCCGCACGCCCCGATTATACGCTAGGAATGATAGAAAAGGGTTAGTAAGATGCAGGAAGTCTTACAGCTAGGTGTTGGTGGCCCTTGCCTACCTAGCAAGTGGTTCCTGGGTCTCAACCATCGTCATCATAATCGAGCTGCTTACTTGAATCGGGGCGTTATGTTTGATTCGAGGCTATGGACCGGTGGTAGCGTGAGCCAATAATGACTAGCTCCGTTGTCGACTTGTCATCCTAACGCGATATGCATGGTCCCTCTTTACACTTGAAGCTGTAAGTCTGATAGGTAGCATTAGCTTATAGCTAATGCTGAGGCAGCAAAGCGTCCCACTTTCCTCCTGCCTGTTCCGTGTGTTCAGCATGTCAACAAGCTTACCGACCACTGGGCTTCGGGTCACCGAGCATGTGCGGCCCGCTCCTCCTGCGCATCTTGCCGTCTTTTATGCATCTAAAGACTGCATCATGCATGTCAAATCACACTTTTCCTAGCCTTGGTGGTTCACTCCCGCGTGGGATATATCAGCCTTCACCGCGGTAAGGCACAGGCTCTAGGAAGCGATGCGTACAAAAACACGAAGACTTGGTGACAACTCCTGTAGAAACATTTATAGGTCAAAACGATGTTGGCCTGGCCCCACTGTTATGGGGTATTGCTTCTCGAAGCCGTTGGGAGATGACCGGGTAAATCCAGGCCCGCGTAATCGGTATGCATGCGGGCACGGGTGCATTCAGAGCCCATAGTACGAATACGGTAGGAGTTAACCTGGGAAGTGGGTGGCCAACATACGCGGGGCCGGGCCTAGAGTGTTACGTTTCAGCCAGCCTCGTGGGTAGGGCGACCATCACAAGCCTTCGGTAGCGGTTCCCGCTTCCGAGAGTCAAGTCTGGCTAGCGGTGCTGAACGTCTTGTTCACGTTGGCCTAATTTAATTAGTCAGAAGAATGTGCTGAGCGAGATCAACGTGTCATTGTAGTGGTTGAACTGCGGCTATCCAACTCAGACCTGCCGTCGGAACTTCTTCAAGGGTCTCTGCTTGTCCGCCGGTTGATCCTAGAACCGTAACGTTAGTATGGTTCGTGGAGCTTTCCGAAAGACCACTTGAACTTACCGGATCCCATCCCACCAAGCAGTTTACAGTTTCAGCCCCGAGTCCAGGGTCATTGATGCGGCCGCCACTCGGCATGCGGAACTGTCCCATAAGCTTAACATAAGCATCAAGCGCATCAACCATCGTGTTTCCCAACGCGAGTGCCTTCTCCGCCCTTGCGTGTGCATAGAACGTCAAAAATTCAAGCGCATGCTCCCGCTGTCCATTTGCTACAAGAGTATGAGCACTCTGCTCGACCCATTCCATATCAGCGAAAGACGCGTTTTCGAAGCCATGAAGCATGTTCTGAACGATAGGAAGGTATGTTTCCGGGTCCGAGCATGTGTAGTAGAGCACCTGCTTGAAAATGCGTCCAGCGAATTGTGTGGCTTCTTGGAACTGGTAGTCGGTGTCCAAAAAGTTTGATGCAGCATCCTTGTACAAGTAGCGATGTAGTCCATACTCGGGCGGCACACTGTTTACGCCCAGCCACCAGGGGTTGAAAGGCGCAGTTACGGAGCTGGTAGGCGCGACCCAGATGCGGATGAGGTCAGGATCCATGTCTGCGCGGAGCGACACGACTTGACCGTAGCCTGCTTCATCGTCTGAGATACGGTAGTCACGCACGCGCTGGATGAGGTCCTTCTCGGTCACAGGAGCCATCGCGCGTGTCGCATCCTCCAACGCAGCTTGGGACATGTACTTCGCTCCGCCATCCCGCGCAGTGTAGCCTTCTTCCTGGGGCGCATATGCGTTGAAAATGTTAAAAGGCTCGGTGCCATTCGGGTTCCACCAGCCTTGCTCGACCGCAAAGCTCACGATGTTTGGGCTACCCATGTAGTCGGAGCTGTTGGCAAAGTCGACTGGGAAGTCTTCGATGTAGCCAGGGTACAGGACGCGCACGTCATCGTCGCCTAGGCGTTCCGCCGCCCATAGCTTTTGTCCTCCCGACATCTGCCATACAACCCATCCTTCGTTCGCATCAGCGATAAGGTGTGAGTTACCACCATAATCGGCGTAGCCGTACTCGGCGATCAACTGTCCGATGATCTCAACACCTTCCCGCGCGGTGCGCGCTCTTTCCATCACAATGCGAGCCAGATCGGAGTACTGCAGCCCCGTTTGCGGGTTCGGGGTCATAGCAATGAGATCGTCGCGGTTCTGAGCCCAGATGTCGCGTACAGCGACGCCCTTCTCATTGACGCCACCGTTTGTGAGAGGCGCCGGAAATCCCTCGAAATCGGAGTATTCCATGGAGAGATACCGGAACGTATGGGGTACTTGCGAGATATTCATCAACTGGCCTGGCATCGATGCATCCTCAGTAACACCGACGGTGATGGTCGCATTCGCTTCGTGGTGCTTTGCTGGGAAGATTTGGAGCCAATGCGAGGATACTTCCTCTCCCGTTCCGCCCAACATGACGCTGCCATCATGGGTGAGTGCCTTTCCGACATAGAAGCCATAACTTGCTTCGGAAGTCTTTGCTAGGCCCAAAAGCCCAGCCGCGAGAAGGTGCGACAACATCTTGGACAAAAGTGAGACGAAATGACCGCAGGTCGGGACAGAAACCTTTTCATTCTACCTGCAAGGGTGGGGGTCACCTCAAGGATAGCGGTCCGAATACGTCAGATGGCTCGGACACGGCTTACTGTGGAGATTTTCACCTAGAGATGGTCAAGCTCGGGGTGTTGAAGGTGCGCTATGCAGGAACAGGGGCGATAGGTCTTGGCGGCTGAGTCGCGAACGAATCATATATGGTTCAGGAGATTTTACGGCATAAGGCTAATTGCGCACTCCGGATATCACCGGTATGATGTTGACGGGCAGATAGGATCAACTGGACGTTTGCTTTCCGATCCGGTCTTGACTTTGTACATCGGCTTCTAAAGTGCCGCAGCGGTCGGCAATTGAAGAAGCGGGGAACGTGTACTAAGCGACAGCCACGCTAAGCGTGCACGAAGGAGTTAGTAACTTGGTATGACTTTTCAACGTTGTGTTACGTTTGCCAGAATCCATTCCCTCAACACAAATAACACGAGAGCGTCAAGATTAGAAACGTGAGGTGTATATCTCCTATCTTTGTATGATAAACAGTGTCACGTCTTGCCTTCGCTGTTATACAAGGTAAGCCACCGTTGCGATACTCTCAAAGTGCCTGCAAAACCTCCTTCGCTGCTCGCTCACCAGCACTAATCGCACCATCCATGTGGCCGCGCCAGTATTTGGAAGTCGCGACACCCGCAAAGTGTATTCCACCGACAGGCTTTGCCAGATGCTCTCCATATCGCGAATAAACAGTAGGAGGAAAGTATGAAGCGTAACCACCACGGACGTACTCCTCGTTGCCCCATTGATAAACAATGAGTTCCGTCGTGTTCCTTGCTTTAGGACCATACAACTCAACAAGGTCCTCGACGATTGCTGATTTCATCTCCTCGTCTGACATCTCAGATAGGCCCTGCGTTGCCTCTGCGACAATAAATCCAAGAAGTACTCCAAAAGAACCGTTTTGCGGCGAGTTGTCAACAGTACTACTCAGCAGACCTGTGTCACTGATGCTCAATCCACTGAAGCCGTTTTTGCGCCACCATGGAGAAGAGTAACGAGCTTGAACTTTGGTGACTAACCCCATTGGAACACGTTGAGTAAGCTGGTCTCGAGAGGCAGGCATTGGCGGAGAGAAAAGTATCCGTCCTGACATTGTAGGAGACATGGTTAAGATGACCTTTCTCGAACAAACTGTTCCGCCGTTGGTAAAAATCTTATATCCATGTTCGGTCGTTTCAACAAGGTTGACAGCGGAGTTGAGCATGATCCTTTCTGGGCCTAGGAGGCCTGCTAGCTTGAGAGCAATTTGTTGGCAGCCGCCTTTGCAGAGGGAATCTTGAGCCCCTCCAGAAATATCTACATTCTGGGCTATAGAGCCTGGATTTGTCGCGTTTCCGGATGCTTTGACTGCAGTTATGATTGACAGAAAAGAGAGACTCTCTGGTCCCTCTGTAGCTGCGTGTCCGGCCAATAAGGCAATAATCTTCCGAACATCGGTTGAATTGACATTGTTTTGAAGCCAGGTCGAAACTGAAACGCTGTCCCATTCTTTTGCTTTGGGGTGGCTCCATGGCTTGTCCAAGTCGATGGAGCTTGCCATAGAGTCGAGATTGGTCACCGTCGCAGCTAGCTCCTGTAATACGTCTTGGGCGAGAGGAAAAGAGGATGCGCTGAGATCGTCGCTACTAAGCACTTTCCTATTGAAGCGCACGAGACTGCTCCCATTGGTGTAAGTCTTGATGAATTCGACACCTAGCTCTTTTCCCAGTCTCAGGACTGAGTTCTGGCTGGGTCCGACGAATTGGGCTCCGAGTTGTGCAACTGCGCCATCAGACCAGCGTCCATCCTGAACGCGTCCTCCAACGCGACCGGTAGCTTCGATAACCATGACAGACTTGTTTGCAGAGAAGATTTCTTTAGCAGCAGCGAGTCCCGAGAACCCGCCTCCAAGAATTGCGACGTCGACGCACGGCGGAGAGATGTTGTTCGCTTCAAATAACCCAGTTAGCTTGGAATATGTCGAAAGACAACCTAAATGACGCACCGGCTACAGCCCAAGGGATTGCGAATGCTAGAAGCATCCCGCTGGTACGAGTGCTGCGAGAATTGGGAGTCATCTTAGGCAAAGACCAGCACATAGGCAGGGAAGTGAAGAGACGAGAGTAAACCGCAGTGGAAGGCTCCCTGGGAGCCGAGTGTTGAATGGCCGTTGTAATTAAAAGAATGCAGAAGAGAGCGCGCATTTATAGAAAAAAAAGACATGACAACCTAAATTCTTTCACACTGAAGCAGTTAAGACGGCCCCTGCAAAAAAGAGGCAGTTGATTTTCAAAGTGCAAGGATAGCCGTGCCGCAGTCTGACAGCTTTCCGGATTGTTATTCAGTTAGTCTAGTCCGAATTCAAGAAGGCGTTCGAGAGAAACTCCAAGTGGATGTACTACAGCAGCTAGCTCGAGGATCTCTATGTGCATTCCACGTTGACGCTAACCGCAATCTCTAGACAGCCGTAGAGCACCAAGGAAACATGCATGGGTGGGAGCTCCCTGGAATGCTGATCGGGGTTCAAAAATAAGCATTTGATTGAGTTTCCGGGGTTCGAGTGGTAGGACACAACGGCCAAGGTTGGTTGAGGGCCTCTGCTCACCGGATCCCGAGGACTACTACTGCACTAGTACGTGGGCTACCGGTAGCACTGATCACTAGAACTACAACAAGCTTTGGTCTACAGCTAGAGCTGCATCACTTGGCGCGCCCCTGGTTTCCACCACTCGTTGCAGTAGAACCATGGAAATCATCTGGTTAGGGGTCCGAGGCCCCCGCGCCTAATGATACTAGCATCGGTGTCCGAGCAAGCCGAGGAACAATAAAGACGATACTGTCACGTTCTTACCTCCACACGAGGCTGACCTACCGCAAACAACATAGTCCACCACAACATGACGCAGCCGAGCGGCCGCACAGAGCGTGTCGCATCCTTGTCGCGTGCAGTAAATCTACTCTTTTTGCTAGTAGCGTAATACCAAAATTGAAGCTAATGTTTACACTAGTGCGAGAATTGTCGCGTCAGAAAGGCGAGCATGGAGTCGGAAGGCTCTACACAACATTAGGCTAACTGTACGCAGTCGCGCTGCAACAGAAGCTTCCCGTGCTCGAGCTGCCAGATGCTAGGTATGCAATGTCAGCCTACCTCGGTATTGACTGAGCAACGCCCTCGCATTGCCATCTCAAACCATTAGTATGTCGGCAGATACCTTTAAAATCACGATAGGGTGGGTGTCTAAGAACTCTAGCGAGAAGCAAATTGAAATGATACAAGAACGTCTCTGCGCTATTGAGAAATTTCTCAAGATCATCGCGCATAGGTCCTCAGATCATGACGGCATTCAGTCGTCAGCAACACCAGCGAACCGGGAGACTTCCAGCAATCTTACTTCATTCGAAGGAGAGTCATCCTTCAACAATGAGACGCTACAAGCCAGCAGAACAGCTAGCAGCATACTAAGCACAAATCAAGATCCCGCAGTAAAATCTGCTTTGTCGTCGTTACATGAGAACCTGTCCACTATCGGCTCATCACTCCAGCAAGATGGTGCTCGTCATCATAACGAAAGCACTCAACAGAAGATCAGCTTGTTGCCTGCGGCCCTTGTCATTGCTCTGGTCAAGAAGGCGAAAGGTTGTCCTGATGCATCGTATCTACAACAAAAGCTAACGATCAGCAGCGGATCCACCACTATGTGCTGTCTCAAGTAGCTGGACAGACTATGGTCTGATTGAACAGCTCTGCCAGAAGGTGTACTTTCCACTCGAGGAGCCTTCTGTTGGCGCACTGGCTTTAATGCATGGCGTACTCTTTCGGCTCTTCCAAGAAATTTCTCAGCAGAATGACCCAATGTTTGCGGAGTACGACCTTGAAGATTGCGCAAAAGCTTGCGACACGAACTTCCAGCAGTGCTTGCGGAGCTACGAGAGCTTTTTTTCGCCGACACTGGAAAATGTTCAAGCTCTCTCTTTGGCAGTACGAATTCCACCAACTTCCTCCCAACTCTCTAGTATTAATTACAATGTTGCAGGCATACAGAGCTCAAGAAGAGTCAGAACCTTCCTTGTGCAGGATCTACGTCTCCACTGCACGGACTATGTGTCAGACTCTGGGCTATCACCGAGAGTCTTCCTATCGCAACGATACACCAGAACTAGCCCAGTCCAAGCGCCATGTGTTCTATAGTCTCTATACTATTGACAAGAATCTCTCGCTTGTTCTGGGCCAGTCTTCGAACTTCAACGACAATGATATCGATGCCGAGCCATTCACAGTTTCCACAAACCCGAAGCAGTGGCCGTGGGACTTGTATACGCATATCTGCTATCGGTTCGCAAAGATCCAAGGCGATATCTACAATGACCTGTATTCGGCTAGTGCAACAAAAAATTCTCAGCATAAGCGGCTGTGTTACGTTGATGAACTCTCAACGCGGATAAACAATCTACGGGATGAGCTTCAGTCGGTACTACTACACCATTACAAAATTCTGCAGCCGTATCTAACAAATCGCAGCTCAATTCATGCGGCGCGTATTATTCGGAGCTGTTGCAAATGGCTAAGGAACATGCTGACTTCATCATCTATGCGGTCCTATCAGTCGTGTACAGAGCTGAAACCCGCTTCACCAATGCTGCCGAGATATCAAGTCGATGTTACCAAGCTTCAAGAAAGAGCCTCGAGAGCCATCTTCAATACTCTGCCGGTCTCAAAGACTGTAGCATGTACCAACAGATGGATTACGTCAAAAAGTGAGTCTTTACCTGTTGCAATTCTCTTGACCTCTAACTAAAATCTTCCCTGTAGCACTTTGCTATTCCCCTCATTCACACCGTACTTGGTAGTTTTCACTCATGCTATAGCCGCGAACAACGATGAAGATTTCAAACTTCTTGAGGACACTGTCGCATCCCTAGCCCGCCTTCAGGATTTTGCGCCTGGCTCACGGCGACTCTACAACATGTGCAAATCGTTCCTTGATTTGGCAGTGGTGCTCGTACGTTCACAAAACCAGCCTAAGGGTTTGGAGCCGAAGCAAAACAACTCTTCAGTCTTTGAGAAGTCCGCTATATCTGAGCCAACCCGACAAATGGCCGGAAATGGGGTGAACGATACCTGGGACGGGTTTCGAATCTCGGATTCCGCGGCAGCTTCGAACTCTATCGCCATCAGCAATGCGGGAAACGTCGGTTTGGAAGCATACGATCATTGGACGAATTGGCTAGGGTCAGATGTCGCGCCCACAGACGCACTGCAATTCGAAATGACGTACCCAGATTGGAGAGAAATGGTGAGCGGTGACTCTCAGAGCGCACAAGGTACGTTTGACGGCATGCTAGAGCAGCCGTTCCACAGGTTCTGAGTGAAGTCGACCTAAAATCGCAACTGCCTGGAGAAAAGAAGAGGAAAACGACGAAGTGAGCTGTCGGCAAATAAGAAGTGGGGCGATGGAAATGAGGGATGCCTAGGAGGTTGCCTCTTTTCAATCACGGTGCTAAAGAGGGTGGGGAACGGGTTTAATTTGCCTGAGGCTTAAGTAGTTGTAACCGCGTTGAACCATCATAAAGAACGACGTATCTTGATCTAGAATGAGATCTCCAGGTTCAGATATGCAGCGACACACTTCGGTGCGATATTTGTTAAAAGGCTACTGCTTGCCTCAGGTTCGGACCGATCATACTATAACACCGAGATGTCATCCACGCTATACCGACTTACCGGATGCCAAGGACTCCGAACGTCCAACACTAAGTTTGAACATAGGATATAATACTTACTCAAGGGCATTCTAGAAGCTTTACGGCTCACAAGATTGTCGGTCCCGAGTAAGCCCATATACACTGGCACGCTTTTACCAATACTTATAATCCAGATGAGCCGAGACCGATCCAGATCCTCAGCAGGAGACGCTCCCATCTCTCGGGAGAAGGGCTTGGGAGGCAGACTTGCATCTGGACTCGAGAAAATAGGTGGCTCGTTGAATAACTTCTCAAACCGACTCGGGTCTGAAGCGTGGTGGCCTACTACGCTTGATCACGAGTGCGACAAAGCAGTTCGAATTTTATCATCATTTTGCAGTATGTCTACTTAATTAGCTCTAATAGAGGTCGCTAATCCTCTGAAGAAGATGATTGCTATCCAGAGCCCTCTTCAACACCCGGCTCTCTAGGACCAAAAGGCAAGCCAACTGTGGTGTTCAGGATACCACAAAGAGTTTTCCAGAACTGTGTCGGCCTCGCTATCTTCACCACCATGCGCAGTGGATTTTCGGTCTCTACTGCTGGTGGATCTGGGATCGTTATTGCTAGGAAAGCAAATGGCGAATGGTCTCCGCCGTCTGGGATCCACGTCCAAACGTTGGGATTTGGTTTCATAGCCGGGATCGATATCTACGACTGTGTTGTCGTAATCAACACACACCAAGCACTCAAATCATTCAGCAAATTCCGATTTACGCTGGGTGGTGAGATGAGTGCTGTAGCAGGGCCGATAGGGGTTGGTGGCCTATTAGAGGTCGAGTTGTCCGAAGCCCACAAGCCTTTATGGACTTACATGAAAAGCCGAGGAGTATATGGCGGGCTGCAGCTGGATGCGACAATTATTATTGAAAGATTCAATGAGAATGCAAGGTTCTACGGTAGGAAGATCTCAATCGACGAGATCTTTGCTGGCCAGGTTGCACACGTCCCAGTCCAGGCGAGGACGCTTATGGACGCAGTAGGCAGGGCTGAAGGACGATTCTATCAGCATTAGTGACTCCATGATATCAACTTTCTAGATATAGGCCAAGTCGAGAGAATTGTCGTTTGCGCTCATGTTGCAAAGGTTCTTTTGTTGCCATTTTTACCGTTCGAAACGCATCTTTGATCCCATGTAGTGAGTTGATTGCAGCTGTACCAATGTAAAATTCCGATGCGAATCATCTATGGGGATGTTACTTCCCCATCTCTCATCTATTGAGTCCAGGTACACGAAGAGCGGCTTCGGCGGAAGCGCCGAGGACTCCCCGGAAGCCGAGGAGGCCTCGGAAGCCTAGGACACCGTCCAGGTCCCAGTGAACAAAGTACCACTATTTCCTACTAAGCTTTTATATACTGTACTTACCGAGCGTTTAAGCTATGCAAGCAGTAGATATTCTCCGATACAATTATTATATCGACCAAGAAAAACGAGCCTCCTATTCAACCCATTTTTTTGACGGACTAGTGATATCCCCATTACTGTAAACGCCTTCCTAGCAGCTGTTTGGATTTCTGAGATGGTTAACAGCTGTCATGGTACGTCAAAACAAAGCTTGGAATCTTGGTAAACGGTGCTTTGTTCTAACAGTACATTTATAGTTCTTCGCGTACCAAAAACGCAATGGGACTTCTGCCCCTCAATTGCAGCTGCCTATTTATTTGCAGTTTTGTTTGCAGTAGCAACACTTCTACATCTTGCCCAAGCAGTTCAGCATCGCAAAATCTATTGTTGGGCAATTGTTATGGGAAACGTGCTCCAGTTCATCGCCTACGTCCTGCGAATTTTGAGCATCAACAACGCCGACAGTCTAGGGCTTTACTCTGGATGGTTCGTACTCATCGCCGTAAGTTTTCACCTCCGAACAGCGAGAGTAACAATTGCTAACAAGTAAGATTGCTCCGATATGGCTCAATGCTTTCGTCTACATGGTGATGGGCCGAATGGTTTGGAACTTCACCGCTGCGGGTAGAATAGCATTCCTCAGTGCAGGGCGATTCGGCCAAGTCTTTTTGAGTTTGGATATACTGTAAGTAGTCCGATCGCAAGAGTAAAAAGCATGGTTTAACAGTTCTTATCTAGTGCTCTTGTAGTTCAACTCTACGGAGCAGCCACAGCTGCAGATACTACTGCAAAGCCAAGCACTATTCTCGACGGAATACATACTTACATGGCAGGGCTTGGCATCCAACAGTTCTTTATCGGCGTGTTCGTCGTTATGTCGTTGCCTATCTACAAAGGTATTCGACAAATCAGTACGGGAAACCAACAGAGGCAGGTTATCCGGCTACTCTGTGTCGAGTATACTGTCATAGTACTCATCACTGTAAGATTTGATTCATTACATCAACCTTGATTAAAAAAGAACCACCATTAACGACAATCTAGGCGCGCATCATATTTCGACTTATTGAGTATTCTGATGGCATTCACAGCTCGATCCCCCGGCACGAGGTGTTTCAATATTGTCTAGACTCTCTTCTAATGTTGATTGCTTCCACGCTATTCAACATAGTGCATCCGGGGAGGACCATGCCTGGAGTAGCACATGATCTTCCATCCCAAAAATGGACGTTTCCAGGCCGCTCCTCGCATCACGGACGCAGCCCGGTTGGCTTACAAGAAATGAGTGGAGAAAGTAGGGTGTAACGCGTTCTAGATTTTGCTTCCGAGAATTTATGGAATCGGGTTGCAGCCATGCCCGTTCCCGTCACGGGATGGCAAAGAAGACAGGAAGAATGGTGCGGCTGAATGGCTTGCAGTATTATGTAATGCTGAACCTGCTTTTAGACGTGTGGAAGATTCGCTGAAGTAAAATGTTTTTAGACTCACCATCCACAAGGATTAATGCATCATTTGAAAAAACCCACACTATCGAGTGCTTACAAAATATGTGAGATTTCATGGTTTGCAGGCTTGCGGCACTGGGTTTCTCTACAGGCTAGTGCAGCCCGCTTCAGCCGGATACGTGCTTTAGCCGAGGAATGGAGAGCCATGACGTAACCCGGTGCAGAGCTACCTAGATCCTCACGAGAACCGTTGAATCGTTACGCTCTTCTAGACTGTTGGGTGATGAGCTGGAGCCTGAAAAGACGGAGTATTCACTCACGTGACATTTAGGCTGCCATCTAACAACACGGCAGTTGGGCGTCCATGGTTAGAGATTAGGGTAGCGTTCATCATTTTGAGTCATGCATAGTTCTGCAATATTTAATGTAGCTTGTATCCCCCGTAAAAACTCCAAATCATTAGAGCTTATTTACAGCCTTATCTTTTAGCCTTTGTTGATTTGAAATCATGTCTTCCCTCTCCCCCTCCCCGCTACCACGCCAGCACATCCGCGACCTCCTACCAAATCTCCATCTAGGCCGCTATCAACCCGGCCCAAAAAACAGCCTCACGGACATTCCTGGCGTACTCGTACACACCGAGTCCATCCACTCCTCCCCCAGCTACCCCAATGCAGTCCCAAACTCCATAAACACAGGTGTAACCACCATTCTCCCACGAAAAGACTGGTTTCACAAAGCCTGCTTCGCAGGAATCTTCCGCTTCAATGGATCCGGAGAGATGACAAGCTCGCACCTGATTGAAGAGATGGGACTACTGTTTTCGCCAATCATCATCACCGGCAGCTTTGGTGTTGGCTCAGCATACAACGGAATCTACGAGTCTGCGATCCGGGAGAATTGCGACAAAGATGGCAAGGTGGATTGGTTCTTGTTACCAGTTGTCGCGGAGACGTTCGATGGGTTCCTCCACGATGTCTCCAAGTTTGCCGTAACGCCCAAGCATGTCGTCGACGGCATAGACAAAGCTTCTAGCGATCCCGTCAAAGAAGGCAATACTGGTGGTGGAACCGGCATGATATGTCACTACTTCAAAGGCGGCACTGGATCCAGCTCTCGCATTGTTCCGGGCGAAGAAGGTAACAGCTACACCGTGGGCGCACTCGTCCAAGCCAATTACGGCAAGATGTGGGATTTCAAGATTGGCGGCGCACCCATTGGCCGACTCCTATATGAGGACCAGAAGCGCAGGATAGAAGAGAATCCAGATGATCCGGAACTGATGGCCCAGGCGAATCTGCTGTTCAAAGTTGACAAAGCGAAGGACAAGAAAGACGGATCTATCATCATCATCCTCGCGACGGATGCACCGCTTCATCCACAGCAACTTCAGCGCCTGGCCAAACGTGCGACAGTCGGGCTCTCTCGAGTTGGAGGCTACGGGACGAATGCGTCTGGAGATATATTCCTGGCGTTTTCCACGGCCAACGAGTTGCATGTGCAGACTGTGACTGCTAGTCAGGCGACCCGCGATCCGTATAAGGCGAAGGAAGTACCGATTACCATGACCGACGATCAGACGATTAATGCGCTGTTTGAAGCTAGCGCAGATGTGGTTGAAGAGGCGATATATAACACTGTGTGCATGGCGGAGACGATGGATGGGAATGGGAATAAGATTGAGGCATTGAATCTGGGCCGGGTGAAGGAGCTGATGCAGAAGTACCTATAAAAACTACGCTACAGCTACTAGAGCATCTGTTTTATACCCCACCCATGCATATCCCAGGAGCGATTACAACTTCGTCTCCAACATCTGCGTGATTGTCGCGAACCCTTCACTTTGCTGGCCATGTTTCTTATCCACTTTGAAGATGCCATCGAAGATTTGCTCTTTGGTAACATAGAAAGCGCTCTCATCCGCTAGCGGGCGATCTTTCGGTCGAACGACCTTAGGGTGAGGGAGTGAAAGATCGACTGGCTTTCGTAGTTGCGCGAGTAAACCCGCATCCCAGTCAACTTTTCCCACGCCAGGATACACGTCCTCTGGAAAAGGGTCGAATGAGATGCCTTCACCTAGCTCCTCATCATTCAGCAGCCCTCCCGTAGCGAGCTTCTTCTTAATACGTGTAGCTTTAGCTTGGGCCTTTGCGAAGTCCTCTTTGGCTCGCTGTAGGTTGGATTTTGCCTCTTGTAGATCGTTGTCGGGGTCGATGTTTTTCTGCTTTGCATGCGCCTCTTTCCCACACCTCATAACCCATTGTAGGGCCAGTATGGATCTAAATTTTTGGAATACTGCGCTGTCAATCTTGCCACTGCGTACCGAGTGAATGAAGTCACGGTGATCGGGTAAGTCGAGACCCTTCATCTTGTTCAAAAGGTACTTTACACGACCGGCCATCTTAGCCTGGTCGCGTCTCCAGAAGAAATACAAGTCGAATGGACAGGTCTTCCAGAGTCGAACGAAGGCCTCACGTGCGGTGAAAGAGTTGTCGCTGACATCGTACTGGAAGACCATAGACTACAACCATGCCTAAATGTATCAGTGTGAATCTTCGTAGAAGCTTAGCGGTGGAACTTACCATAATGAAAGCTTTGATGAACTCCTCACAACCCTCTCAGCAGTATTGTGGGTCAAACCCAGAAGCCCAAATGAAAGACATGATGATGATATTGAAGCGTGCCTGGTCCCAGAAGCGGGAGAAAGCGTGACCGAGATCAATGCCATAGAACCGTATCGCTATGCTGACATTGATGTGTTGCGCCTTGTCTTTAATGGCCAAGAAACCGCTACCGGCAATATTGTCGTATAGTACGAAGAAGCAGCTGAGCTGGAGATCTTCGGGCACTGTTGGAACCATCGCGTTTTGCTGATCGAAGTATATAGTCAAAAGGCTGGGAAGGGGGTAGTATCCAGGGATCTTGAACGTCTTGAGCTTGTATAACTCCCGCGTCTCAACGTGACGCAGGGCGAGTGTGGCGTCTTTCTCCGTCATATCTGATGATTCCTGCTCGGCGGGGAATTCCATGGCATAAATTCTTCGCATAGGTTTATGAGGAGGAAGGCAAGTAGAGAGTCATCCAGACTGGCATTAAGTGTCGGAAGCGTTGTGCGGGAAAAGCAGAAGGCAGCAGATCTATACCCGCGACTGCAACGCCTTATCGTACGCGTCATACCCTACCGCTCCAATGGTGTGTGGGGCAATAATAGCTCTTCCGTTTGTCGCGCGTGAATCGCTGCTCGATTTCCCTACATAGGAATCTTACCGCCCAAGGTGCATTCACTACCCCCAAGCTAACACCAAAAATTTGGCAAAGAGACAAGGTAGACTAGCTCTTACATCTAGTGAACTAATTGAAGGACGATATGACACACAAGAGGTTCGAACCAACACTTTTCCCTACTCGGGGACCCTTGGCGGCGAAAGGGGCAGATGGCGATAGATGTTGACTAGGCTGGTCCGCGATCCTGTACCAAGTCTTCATGCATTGATGGATAACTAATCCTAATATATACTAAAGCACTCTTAAACCTTACGTGTGGGCGGCGTAAGCGGACGGCGGTCGTGTGTTGAGCATAACGGGGCGAGGGAAAGAGTGAATGTAGCTAGGAAGTGGGCGATGAACGGCTACTGTTTGCAGCGGTAAAGGTGACTGATACAACTTTTGGCGACGCCGGGTACCGTAAGTTGTAGCGCGTCGATACTGAGAGTACAGCTGATGTTCAGTGTTAGAGCTTCTGTGTGTGGCTCAGTCCTCACAAGTCAGCAATCGGTGGTCAGCCGACAAGTCCCCATAAATACTTGATCAGTTGTCATGGCGCGGTCTTGGGGATAGCGAAGTAAAAAGGCGAAGAATCGGCAAAGAATTACAGGCATTTCCCACTGACTCCCATGAGCCCACATCACTTCCACACCTGTTCCGCCGTTGTCGTTGTGCCAAGCTCCCAACCTTCACACATCAGCAACACCACCAAGCAAATCAAAGAACATAGCACTTGAGCACAACATGTTATTAATTAGACCATCTAGAAAAGCACATACAAACTCTAGAATTCTAATCCACCACAAAAGAAACCCCGCAATGCTCGATGCATAAATGTGATTCCCTCGAAAGATTGCCTGGCGACTATCCAGTCCCAAGACAACCAGGTGCCAAAGCCTGTTTCGACCAAAAAAAACGAGAACAAGAAAAACGTTGTATATGCTGGTGGTATCATCCATATGCGATCCAGACACCGAAAACACCATGTAAACTCCCTTCCACACGAAATTGTATGATGCTGGCACACTCTTACGGGCAAGTCAAGCTCCTTGTCCTTTTGCTTTCACCAAAGGCTAGTACGTCTCCACGAAGATTCTTTGGTACTTGAGCTTTGGCCCAGCATTGCATTGCCACGCGTCTCATGAGTTCTACCTCCTCGTCGCGTAGCCTCAGCTGTCGCTTTGCGAGCTTGCTCTTCCGCAGCTTGACACCCTTTTGCTCAACCACTTGTCCGGAGGCTACAAAGGGTACGCTGGGGTGTGTCAATCCGCGCTTGGAGTTGGGGCGCTCGGTGGTAGGTGACGAGACGAGGGACTCGAGGTTTACGCATTCGGTGATGAGTGCTTGGATGCCGGCGGAGAGTTGGGTGGCGCGCGAGAGGATATATCCCCAGATTTCTGAGCCTTCCCAGAAGGGGTCGTTTATGACGGCGTGCTGGAGCGCGGGAAGAATGTGTGGGATTGGTGGTAGAGTCCTGTCTGAGATATCCTGGGGCGGTTCTTCTTGCGTCGGCGTCGCTACGTTGGCGGTGCTAAGTAGACTTGCGGCGATGACCAGGCGGATATGGCTGTCGGTGCTCAATGTTGCTGCGACTACGCATGCTGGGCAGCCCCTGGTGCGGCACCAGTCGGCTTCCTCGGTGAGGAAGCATTGTAGGCCGATGAATGCGCTGCGCGACTCGCCTGAAAAGGCGAGTTCGAGATCAGACAAGCGCTGCGTACATAGGGCGGCCGATGCTAGAGTCGAGGCGCGCGAGAATAGGGTGACGACGGGCATGATAAGGGCGTGAAGGATGTCGCGGTGGAGCAGCCATGTTTGTTTCGCTTGCGGGGTGCATTGCAAATGTGTTGCGCAGAAGCTATTATATTTATTAGTTACTGTAGTTACGATGCTGAAGAGTGGTTTGGTTGTGGTGTAGTGGGAGGCTTGCGATACGGGCCGCGATAAGCTTCCCGCGCGCGGAGATGGGGGACAACAAGACATACTCAGCATCACCCGCCAAGCACCTCCTCAGCGCAACAAACGCCTTGGACGAGTTCAACGCCTCGACATCCTCATGTGGGATCAGAAAAGGGCTCTCCATCTGCATTGCGAATCCGTAATCCATTGTTGTAGTGGTAATATGTCTCGTCTTGCGCGCTTCGCATCGGTATGCAGAGGGGTGATCCTTTGAACGCGGGCGGCTAATATAAGCGTCTCTTCCGTCTGTCTTTCTCCGCAAACAAAACGACCGGGGAGGAGCTTCACACCACCAAGAAAGCGAAAGAAGCAAGGAAAGTGGTAGGCGCAAAAAGCAGGCAGGTAAGAAGAGCCGGGATAGAAGATTCCAGGACAATTTACACTTTTGACCAGGGACGCCGTTCCCTATTTCACACAAATGACGCGAACGAGCCTCCTTCATGCCCGCCTGCTAGGCCGCCTCGGAGTGGAGACTATTGGTAGATCTAGACTTGCATACGCCCGCGGCCACATGCCCCCTTTCCTTATCCGCTTGCACGCCTGCACATGTGCAGCGACCGTCTGCACTGTATTGCGCTTTATTCAGCCACGCCTCACCTAGCGAGCGCGCCTCGGTATTGCATCACGAGAAGCCGGGAGAGCAGACGGCGGTTGTAGCAAGGGTTTCGCTCAGGGGTTGTCCGGAACTTGGTCGTAGTCGTTGGGGTTAAGATTATTGTAATTGAGGGGTGGGCTTGCTTATCGGAGGGACGCGCACGCCCACGACATTAGGCGCGTGGGAAACAGCATATGATCTTCACCATGCAGCTATACACCGCCGTGAACCCACCGAGGTACATCAGCCCACGCGCCATCGCCATCGCCATCGAAACCACGTCGTTTGATGCCTTCGTTCCAAGGTTTTTTCCTCACTGACACAAGGCCGCACCAAGGCATGTCCGACCTTGCACTCGTGTTCGCCCTTCTCCGCTATGAAACACGTTTCGATAAACATAGTCACTAGTTTCAATGCTCCGTCGACTGGTACATGCGCCAAAGACTCGACAACAACACCCACACTATTGAAACGGCAGAAATGTTGACTGACAATGACAACGTCAGCCAAGCCCGAATTCCGATCTTATTGTTTTCCTGCAACGGACCGTTAGCAGGTCAATCCAAGTCGCAGGAAATGCGGAGATTTTAATTAAAGTGCTGCCATTGGGTGGGCGGTGAATTACGCGTACGCGTTCCGACGTCGAATACTTTGCGTCACAACCTCCAATGCGATATAACGTGTGGTATACACATGTCACAATCATAGGGCCGACCGTGCTGTCGGGACTAAAGAACGGGTTCTGAGTCTGCTCGCAAGCGCAACATTGATTTGAATCAGGCGCAAGTGGGTGGGAACTGCTGACAATGGCGTACGACGCTACTGGCAACGGGCGCTCCCGCACTGCAGCTGAATCCTCCCCTAAGTTTCCAAGGTCCTTCCCATCTTACATCTTACATATCCGGGACGTAATATTGTGGCGCTATATACACTTTGCGCCCGTCGCCAAGTATCTGCGTAGTCAACTCATTTCTCCTGTGTCCAAACCTCTACGGGCCTATACCAGCCATCGCCTCCCCTACACCTGCAACTTGGTGACACATTGGCGGAATCTCCCTTGGATCGGCTGCTAGTCAGGAACGACTGAAACGTGCAGGTGCGCGCTATCGATTGAGTCTCACGGCGTGAGACGGAGGATCGTCCGTTTGGAAACGGTGCCATATATAGCAGCATGACACTTCGGTGGTGTCGCAAGAGGCGAGTGCCAGCTCATTTCGTCGCTGTGGCTCTGTTGAGCATCGCGAAGCTGACGGCTGATGCATCATTCGGAATGCCACGCCGCTGTTGTAGACTATTGTTGTGTAGTCTCGACGGTAGTAGCCGAAGGGGTTGGCCGAGCCACGGGTCGCTGTTGAGGACCTCTCTAGCCCGCCGGTCTACCCAACGAGAAAAGCGTTGATGCCAACGACATTTCCTCATCTGAACCAGAAAACTGAGTAGCATCCGTCATTACTCAGGATGCGCCTCCTTGTTCCATCAACGTCCTGTTTCCTTCCGAAAGGATCCGTAAGAAGCATGGTGAGCTTTTCGGAGATCGGCCCCATCTCCTGCTTCGACACCGGCACAGGGGGGCTCAACAAGCTCGGGTCAGGCTGCAGGATAGCAAATATGCTGCTTTTCGATCTTCCGACCATTCGGCGAAGTACGTCCTGCAGATTGTCGTACAGTGGCCAGAGTGTTTCCAGATATTGCGCCGCGACCGGCTCGCAGGGCTTACACGGCTCGAGCATGTCCATGCACGACTTCGCATATGCGAGATCTGCATCGACTCCTTCAACCTGGCCCTCCATGAGTTTGGTGGTCGCACTGAAGAGCAGACAAATCGCAGCTGAGAAAGACCAATAAATACTACATCTGTCAGCTTCCGCGCAATGTTTGCTTTTCCCAAACACTTACATGATCCAGCAGCGCGTAGTCAACGTGCCGTCAAAGGATATCAGCCCAAGCATGCGAGCAATGTTCTGAGCTGCAATGGTACATTCTTGTCTGTACATCTTAACCTCATCGGCTGATATGTTGTTCAAGGCGCATGCTGTCCCATCGGTGAGCTGGGCTTCGGCCGCAGCAACAAGCAGCTGACGATACAGCAAGATTAACGCGCCGAGGTACATGATGTGTACCATGAAGATCGCACGCCGCTGATATACCGTCATATCCTGAGCTTCACTTGACAAAAGTGTGGGGATCTGCAAGGCGTAGGGGACTTCCTGGCGCCATTGTTCCAGTTTCTGGGTGAGCAAAGTGATGTTTCCCTTGGTAGTCAGTTTCGGCGATGCAAGCGTCTTGGCGACTTCTGCTGCGATCAAATTGATCTTGCTGGATTGCGTGTGGATAAGCTCGTCCACGGAAAGCCGATCTGGCCGGTATACAGCACAGGCGATCTAGTCTTGTCAGTTTACCAGTTCTTTCCCCGGAACTCGGGACAATATACCTTGGTATCGTCGGGCGTTACTTCGGAAGGATAGCCCAGAGTATAGGAAAGCCATGAATCCATGAAGATGAGGCTGCGGAAAATCTTTTTCCAATTCCCATCCATCGACTGAGGGCCATGTGAGGCTGGCCATTTCCAACGGGCGATTTGTAATCCTGCGGCTGCGTTTGTCAGCTTGGGTGTAAGAATGTCAAAATGTGATTTCCATACCAATCAGGTATTTGGCGCTCATGTGCTTCTCAAGAATAGAGTAAAACGATAGTGAGAGCAGTAGACGCATCGTTCGGAAATCGTCCTGTCTCGCAATCTTTTCGTTGAAATGACAGGCTCCAGACGCGTACAGTGCGCGTCGCACCATTTCAGGGAATACATCGGTATCATAGTGTGCGCCCATGGCAGTAATCGTAAAGCATTCCGCAAGAGTCATGTCATCCACTTTTGTCTGCGGCCGGTATATCCTATCAAGTATGGCATCAGCCTGTTCGTATGTCCACATGAAAAGAATCGACCCTGTTCCTCTGATGAACGAGTACATGGACCGGCGCACTCGATCTTCGGGTGGAAGGAAGTTTTCACCAAACTCCTGGGACCCTCCGTTGATGATCTCGCCTCTGAGTGTGACCAGCTCGCTCAGCGCTAGAGTCAATGCATTGTGGCATGCTTCAGCTCCAGGTCCTGAAGAAGCTGTGGACGGGAAAGATACCGGGCTATCCGAGGAGCTAGGACTGGCACGTGAGTACGGCCTGGTGTTGTTCGACGTGTCCGTTGTCGAGCGACTGAGGTTGCCCGGCCTTTGCTTGCCGAGAGAAGCGGATGATTGCTGCGTTTTGAACTCATTTAGGTAGCCCTGGTACTTTCGCCAACTATCTGTCTTCTTGTACTCGTCCATTTGGGCCTCGAACTCTTGCATGGCTCGCGCGGCGTTGCTTTCCCATGTCCGCTTCTTCTCGGCTGGGAGCTCCTGCCACCTTCGGCCAACCTCGCGGGCAATGTCCACAAAGGAGAGCTGGCTCACTTCAGGATCCGTGCGAAGCTGGTCAGCAAAATTAACATCTGGTGTCGTTAGTCAAATTCCATATCATGCCCTCGACTCCGATGGCCATACAAGCTGTCTTTGGTTTTTTGGGCGCATTTGGATCTGGCCGAGGATGACGCCTATACCGCCGCTTTTCCCGCGGTGGCGGGGTAGTCGTCTGCCTCGTGAAGCTCTCCAAAGCTGAAGCAGAAAGCGAAGTCGGCTCAGGCGAGTTAGACTCGGGCTCCAATGAGAGAGACTGAGGCACTCCGCGGTAGGTAGCAATCTCGCGCTGTAGCAGCCTCCTGTGACCTAGCTTGAAGTTGAGGGCTGTCATGTCGTCCTCGGTAATGTCTACAACAGCCTCCCAGCTGTGGAACCCGTTATCAGAAAGGACTTGGGAGTATTCAGTCAAGCCAAGTCGCCCCAGAACCTCTGTGAGGTCGGGAGAAGTGGGGCTTGAAGAGGAAGGGATCGCCATGAAGGGTGACGTCTGTGGATGGATGGGATGGGAAATGGGACAATTCGCATATTTGAGCGTCGCGACCCCGACATGGAAAGTGCCGCAGCAATGACCACGCAGGCGGATAGAAGCTGAGAAAGACGTTATGGAATAGCGCGTAGTCGTGGCCTGTGATCCAGACCCGGGAGATGAAAAGAAGGGTGTTCGAGGCCCTCACGGCCGAGACCCACCCTTTTGCAGCACGCTAGTGGCCGCAGCCGGCTTCAGTGGCCAGGCACTCTAGCAACTTGTACATGTCGCCACATGAAGCCCGTAACTCTGGTTTGCCATTATTTCAATACCATGGGATTCCTCTGGTAATGGAATTCTGCATTCTCCGAAGACGTTGTCTGTGAGCGGTATGCAGCCAGCCGCTTCTTGCGTCACGCATTGCGTAGTCGCCGGCGCCGGGGGCTGAGCCTTGACCCCTACAACAGACCATGCGAATGTAGCTGTCAGACTCGTGTGGCACACACCATCATTACACACAAAGGTAAACTGCTCAGACAAGCTTTCAGCCCCTCAGAAACAGCGGACAATGCACCAATGCCATTCGCCCAGGGAATAGATCCCGGAAAAGCACATCATCGATTACTATCCACACCTATCAACCACTTACGGAACTGCTTCCCTCCTCCCTCATCTAGTCAAGCAAAAGCTATGGTAGAAGGCGCTACTGACCGTCATCTGCACTGTAGTGCCTCGTGAGTGTAACAAACAGCCGGGGGTAGAGATCGAAATGTACTCGGAGATCGCGTTCGTGCGATGGGGGTCTAGACTACCCTTCCATCTCCAATTCAGCGCTGCAGCATCTCGCCAGCCAGCTAGCTCCCACTTGAACGGCTTGCCGACTCCCGTACAGATTTGCGCTATCCTTCTCTGGCGTAACATGGAGTTCATCTTGACACAAATCGGCACACTTTCTCCACCTACCCTGCACGCCATTCGTAGATCTGAGCAAGCTCCGGGACTCAGCCTCGTTCTGCACGGAATCGTTCGATGCGCTAATCCAACAAGTAAAAATGAACTTACTAGCAATCCAGTTACAGTCCACGTTGCTGGTTTTGTTGTGGCTAATGTCGACCAGGATCTGGACCATGGCCGCAGCAGCCTCGTTACTCCAGTTTGTCAGTACTAACAGCCTTGTGAGTCAAGTGGACATTGCCTATACCTGGGATGCGGGTACCGCAACCTGCAGCCGCTACCTACCCATGCATGAGCGTGGCCAATCAAGATTTACAATGATCGAACGAGCATTGTCACACGCAGCTGAAGCCAAAGCTGAGGGTGTCTGATCTCAGATGCAGTTCACAGTCGTGTTGTATTCATATGTTACAGTCGTTCGTGACGGTTTCTCCTCGGAGATGCCATGGCCTGGATGGCCTACTCGAGACGAGGCTTCGTGTGTGCACCTGGCCATCACTGCACATATCTCGTAGCGCATTTAACAGCCTCAAATGGGGTTAAATCCTCGATGGAAGACTACGAATTATAACAAACATCAATATGAGCAACGGTGGTGGCTTCGCAAACAGCCTAGGACAAGTTAGCATCGCGGTAGGGAAGAATGATGCGCCGAGCCTCGGCCCAACCCCAGCTTCCAGCTCCCGGGAGAGTGCCGATGACGACCAAGTACCCGAATCGCAATGTTCCCTATTCCGCCCTTGCATCCTTTCACTGCTCGTCTAACAAGCATACGCATTCAAAATGGATAATACAAATCTCTTCGATGTCAAGGTAAGCCGCTCTTGTAACCCCGATTAAGATACCTAATCAATCGCGTCTTTCTCTGAACATCCAAGCTAACCGTGAATAGGGCAAAGTCGTCCTCGTCACAGGCGGCGCAAAGGGAATCGGTCGCATGATCAGCGAGGGATTCGTCCAGAATGGCGCTATCGTCTACGTATCCTCCCGCGACGCAAAGGCGTGCGAACAAGCGTGCAAGGAGATGAATGCGCTCGGCAAGGGCAAAGCCGATTTCATCGCAGCAGATCTATACAAAGAGAGCGCAGCGCAGAACATTGCCGAGGAATTGAAGAAGCGAGCAGGAAGTGCGTTTGACTGCATCATCCCCAGTGTACTATGACACTAACCACGACCAGAACTCGATGTCCTCGTCAACAACAGCGGTAGCAACTGGGGCGAGTCGTACGACAAGTATCCCGCTGCAGCATGGGACCGCGTCCTCGACCTCAATCTCAAGCGCGTCTTCCAGCTCACACAGGCTGTGACTCCCCTCCTCGAAGCCGCCTCGTCGCCCACGTCACCCGCACGCATCATCAACATTGGCAGCGTAGACGGTCTTCGCGTCCCTGCTCTCGAGACGTTTGCATACTCTGCCTCGAAAGCGGGTCTGCACCACATGAGCAGGGTTCTTGCTAGTCACCTGGGCAAGCGCGGTATCACCAGCAACACGATTGCTTGCGGTCCGTTCCAGAGCAAGATGATGAAGGCTACGTTGGAGAAGTTCAAGGACGTTATTGAGAGCGGGATTCCGCTGGGACGCATTGGTAGCCCGGAGGATGTGGCGGGTACTTGTATTTGGCTTTCTAGTCGGGCTGGGTCGTATGTCAATGGTGCTACTATTGCGCTGGATGGTGGTAGTGTTGTTGGAGCAAAGTTGTAGATGGGCTAACAATAGGGCTATAAAGCCAAAGCAGAGAACCGTAATGAATTTCACACTGGATGTGTTTTAAAATGTACTGGACTGACTTCTCCTTAGTAGTGAGGCGTCTGAGAGGAGTCTTCATGTAAGGTTCACCACAACGACGTTGCCTTGATAGTAGAGCCACGCCGTGTTCAGTACACCAAGTAGCAAGTAAGAGATACACGTGGACATCAACGTCGCTGCCAGGGTATCACATGCCGTCAACAAAACAGTTGCAAACCAGCATCGTCATCTCCAACCCACGCGTTTGTCCTAGCTCATTCACCCTTCACTTCTTCACGTCGTCTCCACGCTCCACCACAACAACAACCACAATATCTACGCGTTCAAGCCTCGCGTAACCCCATCATATAACTCAATCAATTCCTGATTCCATCATCAAAGACAAGAAGAGCTATTGGAAAAGACCAACCTACACAACATCATGCCGGCACACCCCCGAAACGTCCACTGACTGAATCCATCCAGGTGTCCCCAATACTAAAATATTTGGGCTGATGGGAGCACCCTTGCATGATTTCCAGTCTTAGCGAGTCCCATGTTGCGCTGCACTTAAGATCGTTCACCATTGGCCTGCGACAATATTCTCTTGACGTGTTTGCTTCGTGTGTTTCGAGAACGATGTGGAAAGGATTCTCGCAAGTGCTGATATGGCATACATGCGACATGTCGCCTTGGGTTATGACGTTGTTCCATTCTTCTTGGGATCCACGGATGAGCGATGGCTTTGTAATTGCAACCGAACGAATGGACCAAGTCTTGATACGTTGGAGCACTCGGCACCAGATTAGTAACGGGAAGGAGTAGTACCGGACAGTAGCTAGTATCATACACCCATGGGTTGAAATGGAGGTTGTAGTCTTGTCTGGGATTGAATCCAGAAAGTCCCATGGCTCCAACCCTGGTATGGCCAGCGAAACTCTCTGCCACGCGACTAGTTCCAGGTTCTGTCGGGTATAAGTGTCGAAGTAGGCGTCGGCCTTGGCCTCAGGGCAGGCCATGAACTCTTTCCCACCACCTTCAATGATGTAATCAGACCGATGGAACATTTCAAGAATCTTGGCAATTGTCTCCCTCTTATAATCGGCAGGGAGAGCAGGCATTGGTGCTGGGCCGCCGTATTTGGAAACGTTGTGTGAACCTCCTTTTCTTCGATATGGTCGTTTTTGGCGTTTCGCAGTGAGGTCTGAGTCTGTGTCGTCCTCGCTGTCTGGCTCTGAGAGGTATTCGTCATCGTCGTCGCGTTCTGGCTCAGCTCTGCTCTTCCTCTTTGTGGCCTGCCTGGCTGTCTTTCGTTGCTGATCTTTGGGTGCTACTGCAGGCTTCGAGTATGCATCGTGACTGCCCATAGGTCGCTGCCGGTTCTGCTCAAGCCATGTCTCTTCGTCTTCATTCTCTGCCTCGGCTCTTCGACTTGAACGGTTTGGGGTAACTCTTCTGCGCTTTGGGCTTTCAGCTGAAACCTCGTTGTCGTTGTTCCGTTTGTCAGGTGTAGTCTGCGCAAGGAACTGGATGGCATCTTCGAAATGAAGGCTCTCTGGCTGTATAAGCCCTTTGTTGACGCCATCTTGTAGACGTGTGATGAAGCTGGTATCTGTTGTGCTGCGCTTGTGTAGTTTTTGGAAGCGTTTGTACGCACTGCGGAGCGAGAGGATGGCCTTTTCGCTCTCTGACACCTAGGCCAATGTTCTATTATACTGGGGTGTAAGCGCTAGAAGATAGAGGTGCGAGCGAGGAGGCGGCGTCGGGACCAGGTTGAAGCTGTTGGGTGACGTGGGGGCAGGGTGGTGAGGTGGTGAGGTTATTGCGGCAGGAACGACCGCGGCCGCGATAAATAACGTGATTCCACATATGACGCATCTACAAGTTTCAGGAATAGAGCGCTCCTTGGTCAAATCGTTCATGAAGGGTAATGTAATAGTTGATTGGGTATCATTATGCGGCGCAATGAGCACTTCAGACGGCGCCTGCTCTCCTCTTGTCCATAATCTGCTGCTTGAGACCCTCGGCCGCGACTTCTGTCTCGAGCACTCTTCCTACGCCCTTCTTCCATGTCTCCTCTAGAGTTTTGATCTCGCCGCTGACGTTGTCTTGTTGCGCTCTCCTCGCCATGTCCGTCTCCTCTTGCTGCTTCCTCAGGTCGGCTAGTTCAGTCTCGATGCCTTTGAGTATGTCCTCCAGCTGCGAGTTGCCCACCAACCACGCGTTCTTTCCGAATTTCTCCAACAGGCCCAGCTGGGTCAGCCTGCCTTGGACATACTCGGAACTGGTGTAGGCCTGCTTCAGCGCCTTGTTCCAGCGCTCGAGCAGCTCGGGCCTATCTTCGTCGCTAGTCGGCGTCGTGTTCTCGGGCGCGTCGAGGTCTTCGTAGCGCTTCAGGTCGACGCCAGAGAGTTTGGAAGCGGGGTCGTCGTCGAGGCGCGCATGCTCGCGCGAGATGAAGTCGGAAAAGGTAGGTGTGTATTTGGCGGCGGCTGGTATAAGCGCCGGGTGCATGTCTGAGGTGTCTACGCCGGCGGCCCTGATGTCGGCATCGATACTGGCCTTTGCAGCTGCCAGGCTTCCAGCATCAAGCTCGCTATCTACATCTGTAACGAGTTAGCAGCCCATTCGGGTCGTTATCACGCGCGCAATATCCCTAGCACGACGCGCATCGGACGTGGCGCTGTTCCTGGCAGCAATAGATTGCACGTACAAGGGAGGTCGTCGTAGGATTCCTGGATGAGTGGCATTGTGGCAAGCGACGTGCAGGAGAGGTAGAGATGGTGTATTGGCAGGTGAAAGACGTCGCGAAACTAGAGGCAGGCCCGGTAAATTTAGGCTACTGGGCCTGTCCGCCCTGGCCGCCGCCCTCCCCACCAACCACGGGGCAAGGAACCCCGCAACGTCATGCATATGCATGCATGCGCGCGACCTTAGCAGCTTCGGGGGAGCTGTGGTGGCCAAAGGAAGCAGACTGCAAACCTTGGAAACTGCGTGCAACATCTCCCCTCCTCCCGGCGAGGTTAAGCACACTCGACCTTCCTACGGCTCCATGTACCAGCGGTAGCGTACAAATACTCGTTGCCTCCCTCGCGGGCGTGCTACTGTTTCTTCTCTTCCGCATACTCCCGCCGTCGCCGACATCTTTTCGCGACCATGGCGCGCTCGCACATCGCCGTTGCTTTGGGCGCTGCCCTCATCGCCTCTTTGATTATCGGACAGCTCGTCGTCAACCTGGGATTCCCCTCGGTCGACTTCTGGCATGCTCGCCTCGACCAGACGTATAATGGCGCCCAGCAGGACTCCTTCTTCAGCGAGAAGCAGGACGGTGGCGCTGCTGAAGACGCGTCTTCATACCTCATCGGCGTTGGCAAGGCAGATATCACTGGGTATGACGATCAAACCCAAACTACGCGACCCCGCTGACCACGTCGTAGGCCCGTCGTTGAGATCAACATGATGGGCTATGCCAACTCGTCGCAAAAAGGCACCGGACTGCGCCAACGCCTCTACTCCCGCGCCTTCATCGTCGGCAGCCCGAGCGAAACCAGCGAGCGATTCGTATACCTCGTACTCGACACGCAGTCTGGAGACACGGCTATCCGCAATGGTATCCTGGAAGGCCTGCAGGCCATGGGGTCCGAGTACTCCATCTACGGAAAGAACAACGTCGCCGTGACAGGCACCCACAGCCATGCTGGCCCGGGTGCCTGGCTGAACTATCTTCTCCCGCAAATCACCAGTCTGGGCTTCGACAAGCAGAGCTATCAAGCCATCGTCGACGGAACCCTCCTCTCCATCAAGAGGGCACACGAAGGACTCACGCTAGGCACTGTCAGTGCTAGCAGCGCAAACATCGAGGATGCCAACATCAACCGCAGTCTCTTTGCATATCTCGCCAACCCACAGGCAGAGCGCGACCGCTACACAGACAGTGTGGACAAGACCATGACTCTGCTCAAGTTCACGAGAGCCAGTGACGGAAAGAATATTGGCGTCTTGAACTGGTTCCCCGTCCATGGCACTAGTCTACTTGGGAACCAGACGCTCATTGCTGGAGACAATAAGGGCGTGGCTGCCTACCTCCTGGAACAGGACATGGAGGCAGCTGGCGACGAAGCGAACGCTGCCGACGGCTTTGTGGCAGGCTTCTCGCAAGCCAACGTCGGTGACACGACGCCCAACGTCCTCGGTGCTTACTGTGAAGATGGATCCAACCAACAGTGCAGACTCAACGACAGTACATGTGCAGGCAGAAGCCAGGACTGCCATGGCCGCGGTCCATACTTTGGCCTAAATGATGGCGGCCACAAGTCCTGCTACGAGATTGGCAAGCGTCAATCTGATGGTGCCAGGAGCATCTACGATTCGGCTCAATTCACGTCCATCTCTGGCAACGTTCGCTCTTTCCATACCTTTGTCGACTTCTCCGACTTTAGCTTCACACTCAGCAATGGATCCGTGGTCAAGACTTGTCCCGCCGCAATGGGTAACTCCTTCGCCGCTGGAACCACTGACGGGCCTGGCGCGTTTGACTTTGTTCAAAACGACCCCGGCGCGCCTGAGAATCCATTCTGGAATATTGTCGGCAGCGCCATTGCCCCTCCAAGCGCAGAGCAAAAAGCTTGTCAATGGCCAAAGCCCGTCTTACTGAACGTTGGCGAGGCCAACACACCCTACCCATGGTCTCCCAACATTGTCGACATTCAAGTCTTTCGCGTTGGTCAATTTGTCATCATCGTTTCTCCTGGTGAAGCCACGACCATGTCCGGCCGCCGCTGGCGCGAGGCAGTGCACAACTCCGTTGTCTCATCAAGCATTGCCTCATCCCCGATCGTCGTGCTGGGTGGTCCCGCAAACACCTACACCCACTACATTGCCACCGAGGAAGAGTATGGCATTCAGCGCTACGAAGGCGCATCCACCCTCTACGGCCAACATACACTCGAAGCCTTCATCAACGCCACCCTTACCTACCTCCCCTACATCGCCGATGAAGCTACAACCCCTCCCCCACCCGGCCCATCCCCTCCCGATAACCGCGACAACAGCATCTCGCTCATCACAGGCGTAGTCTACGACGGCGCCGGCTTCGGCCGCTCATTCGGCAAAGTGACAAAAGATGTCCTCGCCAGCTACGCGCGCGGTTCCAGTATAACCGCCACTTTTGTCGGCGCTAATCCCCGCAACAACCTCCGTCTCGAAGGCACTTTTGCTGCTGTCGAGAAGCAAGGGTCTGACGGCACATGGACTCAAGTCAAGAACGATGAGGACTGGGAGTTGGTATACCAGTGGAAGCGTGTCAATGGTCTTACTGGTACAAGTGATGTTACCATTACTTGGGATACAGAATTGACGGGACCTCAAGCGGGTACGTATCGCATCAAGTACTATGGCGACGCGAAGAAGGTTGGAGGAAGTATCGTGGCGTTTGAAGGGGAGAGTGCGCCATTTAGATTGACGTAGGTTTGTTGCGCTATCTACTTGGAGAATTAATGTTGTTTGGTGTGATCTAGGTTTTACTACGAGATGAATAAAATCATGACAGTTACTCCTCCTTCTGGTCAAACTGGTGATGCGGTTCATAGCTTGCATTATTACGTACTAACTGCTTTACTCTCGCTCATGAAACAATCTTTCAACGTCAGAAGAAACTCGTACCTAAATAAAAAGAAAAAGAGAAAGCTAGGGTATCGAACTCCGAAAATCCCATCCTATTCCATCCATCTGTCAACCTCCTCACCCACTCGTCCAAACTATGCAGCCAAAAGTTAGAAGTTTACGTTCTAGTAAACAACCCTCTCGTCAAACACAGGCGCCTCCTTACTCATACCATCCTCAACACCATGCCAGTACACCTTGCCCTTCTCATTAAATGTCGCCTGCTCATCCGTCATCACAATCCCGGGGACAATCTTGTGCGTGTCGCGAATCTCGCGCGTGCTGATACCCATGTCGTCCTTGACAATCCAGATCACGGGCGTGGGCGACGTGACGGAGGGATTGAAAAAGGCGCGCTTTTGGATCTCGAGCGGCAGCGGCTCCTGCGGAGTGTGGTAGAACTGGTCGAGCGAGGCGGACAGGGCGTGGATGGAGTGTTTCTCGGGGTTGAGGATTTTGCGCAGGAACATCGGCATGTGGGTGGGTTTGGGCTGGTGGGTGGTAGACGAGGCCGTGGTGTGCAATTTCTCGCCGTTTTGGGCGTGCATGGTGCCGTCTTCTTCGTCGTGAAGCATGCCGTTGTTGTTGCCGTGGGTAGGGGTGGGGTCCGTGTACGCGAGGCGCGCTTCTTCGTGCTTGAGGGCGAATTTCATACTGAATTGGAAGACGATGGTGAGGAAGAGGAGGATGCACATTATGGCGAGCGGTCCGACAGCTTGGATGTTCTTGCCTGTGGCGATGGCGAAGAGGCCGATGAGGCAGATCTCAGAGAGGTAGACACCCGTAAGGAGTTGGCGGAGTGCCTTCTGGTAGGCCTCACCCTTGGTGTCGAGATTGGTCTCGTATACGTAGAGGAAGTTGTACCTGAAGGCGACGTAGATGAGGGAGAAGCCGACGGTGGCGAAGCCGAGAATGAGGGGAGCGATACCAGAGTAGGTGAGTGCGATAACACCCAAGTTGATCCACTTGGGGAACTCCGAGCCCCACGAGGGAGCGGAGAGCTTGGTGAGCTTGTCGAAGATCTTACGGGGTGTCTTGCCGGGGAGGATACGTCCGAGGAGGACTACGACGACGAAACCGCCAATGTTCAGGAGGGTACTGGCAGCCGACGACAGACCCAACAGGATGAAGTAGCTGATGTAGAAGTTGGAGGCCTTGGGCAGGCTGGTCGATAGGAGCGTGAGAACGCTACCCGGGTTCTTCAGGATGTCGTCGATGGCAGAGGTGATGGCGCTAGACATAGTAGCCACGAGGAAGACTTGGACGACCTGGAAGGCAAAGTACCAGTTTTGTGTCTTCAGCTCGATCTGGCTGTACGTAACGTATCCGGCGAGCTTGGCCATCAGGCGGCACACGATGGGGACAAGGGCCATGAGAACGGCGAGAAGCACGGCAGGCAGAAGACCTGTGACTACACCGAGGATGACACTGGGTATGTCCAGGATCCATTCAAGCCATGTGAAACGGTCGGCCAGGTAGTTGATGTTGGAGATGAGACCGACGAAAGCAACTGTGCATGGTTAGCAGGACACGACAAAGCTGACTTGTTGGACATACCTGGAATAGCGAAGAAGATGATCATGACAGTGATGAAACCGGTAGCGACAGCCCAGCGGACGAGGTGCTCCGCAGGCTTGATGCGCAGGTTACCCCATACGACTTCCTGAGGGGCGACACCGAGTTGGCGGGCCTTGAGGCTCTTGTCCGGCTGCGTCTTCCTCGATTGCATCATTTGCCAGGCATCTTGAGCGTGCTTCTGGGTGTCGAATTCGATGAAGACTGCGCCCACAAGCTCGCCTTGGCCACTCCAGTGCTTGTCCTGCTCCTCGGTGATCTTGGGGATGAGCTCAGCAAGGTGCGAACGGCCGTATTCAATGGTGTCGACTTTCTTGCCGATCAAGAACTTGAGCTTGTGAGTCGGGCGCTTCTTGGGGTCAATCCACTTGGAGCCATCATTGACGTCTGCAGCAACAAAGTGCTTCTTGCCTTTCTCAGCCTTGAGGCGGTTCTGGTTCGCGTTTGTCAGCAGCTCAACCTCGGCGGTTTCCAGCTTCATGGCAGTGTCGTCGCGGTCCTCGACGAGTTCATCCAGCTCCTTGGTGTTGGAGGCCACCCAGGCGTGCTTGACACCAGGGAACATCTCGAAGAGAGCCGACTGGGAAAGCGTCTTGGGGACGTTTGTAAAGAGGATAGTGCGCGAAGACAAGCGGCTGGCTCCCCATGGCGAACGGCGGTATGCCTGGCGGAGATTGACTACGAAGAAAGACTCGCGGCCAATGATGACCATGACCAATCCGAGGAAAATACAAGAAATACCAGCGTGGGCATAGTAGCGGTTGACATTGGTACCACTGGGATCAATGTTACTCATGGAGAGTAGATCAAGTTGCTCTTGCCCGGCCCCGCCCGTGGCATTGACAGGGAACAAGACGGGCCACGTGATCAGACAGCCCAAAAAGCTAATGGCGATGAGGACCTTGAAGAAGCGGACGAAGAGGTAGCCGTCGATGGACTGGTGATCCAGAATGTATTCATCCTTGAGGTTCTTGAAATCCTTTATCCATCCAAAGAAGCCCGGACTCGGCGCTGGCGTCTGGCGCTGCTGGCCTAGGTGATTGAGGTACGTCCTCGGCGCGTACACTCTGCGGAAGTATTTGCGAGCAATGAAAAACGCAGCCACGAAAGCAAAAGCTAAAATGGCCGTCGGTATGAGGGTCGCCACCAGACTGGAGATAGAGCTGTTGGACTCTTTTGAGGCCTTGCCGACTTCACCACCCTATGGTACTGTCAGCGCATGCTAGTGCTTTGGTGTCGAAGCCGTAGCCGCGACGCCGTGAAACTGGCAGGAAAGACTCACGGTAGACGACATAATGGGCAATTCGGCAGTCGCGTGCACCCTCTGTGTCGGAGGTGAGGGAGTCGCGAAAGGAAGATGCCCGGATGAAAAGTGAGGAGGCTCCCTGCAACGGATACAAATAAACAGGACTGCGGGTGCATTCCAAGGAGTAAACCCAGCCTCTAGTGTGACGTCGTGGCCCATGCGGCCACTACAGAAATCGGTCCTATTGCGCGACTCGTGCTCCTGCGCTAACACCTTCAGCTCTCTGCCCAGCGCCGCGAGCCATCTGGACCCTGACAGAAGTTAAACTCTACACCTCCCTAAGCCTCAATCGTAGCGTTAATTGCTATCACCACGCGTGCCGCTCTGGATTGCATCTCGCGCTGCCCGTTCGTTGTGGTGGAGGCTATACAGCAGCCGGGGGTTTATCGATGTGCATGCGAAACGCGTGTGCTTTCATGTGAGCCTGGACGCACCATGATGCGCGACCAGGGCACAACGGAATTACCGAGCCGGCGCAAAAGCACAAGTTTGATTCGCGAGATACGAATCGAATTCAGTTCACAGGACATTGCCAAGCGCGTAGTCTCGCCGGCGATCGTGCTGGAAGCGGTGCTTTCATTACGTCAATCCGCTACAACTGCACCTGTGTCTCTGTACTGCTGACCTCTTTCTCCGTGGCGCCACGATAAAGCAAGGCTTGACTGCAAAATGCTCAACCTGAGCAACGCTTAGCGGCACACACTGTAGTACACGTACAACCTGCACACGGCACCGAAAGCGTCGTGCGTTGTCATGAACTGGCAAGCGAGCACTTTGACATGACCAGTCACACCGCGGTCTGATCTGTGAGGTCACCGCACACCGACTACGATTATCCCCCACGAGATCTGCTCTTTCAATTACCACCCTTCTCGAATCATGGCCTGAATTGACATGCAGCCGCCCCTCAAAGGGACAAGGCACGCGGGACGGAATGCAATGTCCCACCTTCACCCCCTGCACAAGTTGACGATCTAGATCGCAGCCATCCGATCCCGTCTGACGGTGTTCACCATCTAAATTGCGTACGCAGCCAGTACCCTTACCGCTGCACACTAGCCAATGTCATGTGCTACGCAGTTAACCTGGAGAAGAAATTTAAGGTTTTGTCTTTTCAGCTCACGACCCCTTTTGTCAGATGCAGGTTGTCGTGGCGCAGATCATTGTGGCGCGCGCTTCGAGCTTCCCTGCAGCTGCACAGCCACTTGTTTACTGAATCTTCTCCACGGCGGGGTGATGACGTTTACATTTTCCACGAAACTCGAACAATTTGGAGTGCTCGACGGCCTAGACAACCTTTTATGAAGTCACGATACGTTATCAGGCTGAACTTTTTCACGGAAAAGCCATCATCCACCACAACGACAACAATGACAGCATCTTCACGATCCCTCCCCGGCACCCAACCTCCGAAATAAACGAAACTTGAACCAGCCCCAGTATAAGCAGCCACCACCGAACCCACCCACGATCCACAAGGATCTGGGCGAGGGTCCAAATCCAAGACCCTCTCTCTCTCTCTCTTCCTTCCCAATTTTGCAATCTCCCAAGAGGGGGTCCCCGAACGGCCCGTTAAAAGTCAGCAACGCGCGCACCCCTAAGAAAGATAAGCGATAACGCGGTTAGGCAAGGCCGACCGAGCCTAGCGAATGAGAAAGGAGAAAGACAAAAATCCTTGCACCGCTGGTTCGTTCATTCGTGTGCTCACCTCCACCCTAAGCCCGTGAATGGGCCGTTTTTATGTTTCGCGATAACTTCGGGGTAGATTGTGTCTTGTGCTGTGCAGGTTGTTGCGGTGGCGTCGCTGCGATGGTAAGATTTCATTGCTAAGTTGTTGACTACGATTGCCGTTTGATGCGCTGCCGCTGTTTACACGAAGTGTGGAGTGTTATTGGTGTGTTTATCTCGGATATGGCGCCCGGAGAGAGAGAGAGAGAGAGAGTGAGTGAAGTGAAGGGGAAACGCGTATGCCGGGTTGTTTAATGTTGCCATTGCCACTGATCAAGGAGCGTGGCAGAGCTTCTTCGAGGGAAATTCTCAAGGGTAAGCTATCAGTCTCGATTTACTTCAGAGTTGGATGGAACATTTGCTTCACGTTCAGCTGAGTTCAAACTTGTGGGTTACGCAAGTCGCATCCAGTCTATCTGCTGGAATCACTTGTTCCTCTTCAAGGTTATATGAATTCCCGCATTCCATTCACACGAAGGCTCACGTCTACATCTTTCACTCCAGCAGGATAGCGTACTCATTGAGAATACGCATGCGTAATTCACTGTTCTATATGCGGAAGAAACCGAATGAGTGATTGTTCTCATAGTCTTGGGGCCTTTTCTATTATCACGCTTGAACACAGTGCAAAAGCATTCTCAGCAGTAATCTTCATAACTTTCATAACTTCTACCAAGTTTATCTCATTCCAACAGCAGCACCAGAATTGTAGAACCCAATTTCCAACCCTCCACCAATCACCCCTTCTCTCCCCTCAATCCTCTCACACATCCTCGCTTAGATGTACTTGACAGTGACCTGCGATCCACTGTTAACAGCAACATCAGTGTAAACAGTGCTACCCTGCTTAAGATCGATGATGGTTGCGCCGCTCAGAGTGTCCTTGCCACCAGTGCTCAGACTAGCACTGGCCTGGGTGAAGACGACAGTGCCAAAGTTGCTTAGCGCAACCAAGCTGCCGCCAGATTCAAAGTCCTCGACAATCCATTCGGCGTTCTGGCGGCACAGGACGGACCCGCTGGGGGCGCTCAGAGTCTGGCTGACGCTCTTGCCCGTGCTGACATTGGTGAGCTTGACGGTGCCGCGGGTCGTCGAGGTAGCGACGATATCGACTTGGATGACGTTTCCAGCGCTAACCGCGAAGTTGGAAAAGTCGTAGGCGTAGTCGGGGTACCACTCGTACCAAGCGTCGTAGGACACGGCACCGGAGCTGCTGACGGTGAAGTCGATACCCGCCTGGAGCAGTCCACTGGCACATGTGTCGCCGTCAATGCCCACCCAGGCTGAGGAAGACTCAGTACCGGCAGAGCCAACGTGCTTGGGTGTTGGAACGGTGAAGCGACCCGTGGCGGAGGTGAAGTAGCCGGAAGAGGGCTCTTCGAGGACGGCACCGGACCAGTTGGATGAGTAGTCAACGTGAGCCGTAGTGTTTGCATCTCCGGAGATGAACTTGGCCTGCTCCTTGAAGGCGGAGCCGACCTTGATCATGGGCTGTGTCCTGTGGCGACGGGTGCCATCAGCACGAGATTGCACGCGCTCAGCGAGGGTTGAGGGACGAGCGAGAACCGAGCCAGCGAAAGCGGCGATGACTGCGATGGAGAACTTCATGGTGAAGGATAGAATAGACTTGATAGTCGAAGAAAAGGTAGTAGAAGTGAAGGGATAGAACGAATGGCTTCTGGCTGTTGCTGTTTGGCTGGATGAGCTGTCTTTCTCTAGCAGAGGGGGTCACCATCTTTTATACTTCAAGGACTGGGGCTAGATTCCTCCTCTATCATCGTGCCTTGAGAAGCAGACTCCGTAGTTCGATAGCTCCAGTGAGTTCCTGATGATACCTTCCCGATGCTCACTGGCCATTGACATGGTTGTTCCGATGCATTCGTGGTCTTGCGTGAGCTAAACTTTAGCCCGGCTCAAGATATCGATTTGGCCAAGTATTGGAATCTGAGTCGTTAGTTAGTAGCGGAGGGGTCTCTTGAAGCGCCCCTGCATCTTTACCTTGCAGCATCGCCGAACAATGCAAGGAAATGTACGAATGTTCAGCAGCTGCAGTACATTAGTTCCACATCAGATGACCCTAGACAATGGCTTCTCCTGGCGCAAGGGTCCATGTCCACCTATCAGAACATCTTCGGAACCGCCATGTCTTGAACAGCTTCCACATTCTAAGAAGGTTCTTGTGGACCGACAGTTGCGCCTGCCTTTCTGGGAAGCCACCCGGACATCGCGTCTGATCCGCCGCTGGCGGACAAGGACTGCTACGATGAGGCAGTCCAGCTATCCGGATATTTGAATACTTCGTTGCCTTTTTCCATCTCTTTGTGTGCTGTAACGACCAGTTTGCCCTTAACCCAAGCAGTCTTTTGCTTCGAGTCGGCGAACAACACCGGACTTGCCTTCCGCATCAGATCCAGCTTTGCAGCGACATTAAAATCCTACGTCCGCTAGTTCACGTAGTCTCGGGAATGCATCTCAAACCAAGACTGTAGAATAAATTAACTGCAGCAGAAGCTTGTCGTTGCTTATCAGTTGGTGTGGCCACTTGGCAAGGATACTCGAGACTGCTGCTAGTACGGCATAGGAAGTTGGTGATAGGTGACAGCCGAAATTCGCGACCGTGACACGCCCGGACCTTTCTTCGCCAAGAACGCTTGGACGAAGCTTATTTGGCACGGGTGGCTTGGGGTCAGACGAGTATTTTGACGACACTTGTTGCGCTTTGTTGATCTGATCTGTGGAAGTTGCAGAGGCTTGATGGGAGAGATTGCACATTTAGGAGTGAATTCTGTGGCGCTCGCTTAGAGACTGCGGACGAGGGGTGTTGGTGGCTCTCCACAGAGCAGCCGCGGTTGCAGCAACGTTCCCGCCTTTGCAACTTTTTTTTTGCATGTGCTAAATTCGCAACATCGGTGTATGATTTCGCAATTTGAGACGGGTCACACAAGTCGTTTCCTGATGTCATTTAATCAAAGTGCGAAGTGCGGCGTGCAACAGCAATGCCATGGCTGCACCATGCGGCACAGGAGTCTCACATCAAGTAGACAGCAACATGTCGATACCCTCACCCTCAAGCACATAATCTGAACCAGCAGCTAGCGTAGCAAAGAAACAATGTCGCTGAGCTCAGTGCCCAAAAAGAACCCACAAGCTTCTCCCCATGCCCGTCCTCGAATAAGCTTCGGGTCCATCAAGTGCACTGTGTATTCCTAACCCACTCAAGGCGGCATCATCACAGCAGCCTTCTCAGACCCCGAGTTATCATTTCTCGGGTTTTCACGCACCGCAACAGATCCTGGCGTGTCCTCCGATCCAGACACAGAAGATGCTTTTGCGCTGCGCATGCTCCAGCTCGGCGCGCGCCGGCGGCGATCGCTTAAGTTCCAACAACGCCATTTCACCTACGGTAGCATCCCTTACGGCTACCATTGCCCACCGGATCTGCAAGTCAGTTACCTGTCAACCGGCTCTGGTGTCTGGGTTCTAGCTGTGTGGGCTGGGAATTCGGAGAAGTGGGCTGGAGAAGTGGGATCCCCCTCGCAGACCAGAAAACTGGAGCAAGTTGCGCTTGTGTGGGAACATGGATGAGCGGTGTGAGGTGTTGAAGGAGTGTGGTGCGACCTTCTATGAGGGGGTAGATGAGTGCGACAAACTGCCCGAGACGGTGGAGGAAGGGGTTAGGGAGGGTAAGAGGTATGAGGGGTTGTTGAAGAGGATGGAAGATCGAAAGTGTTGAAGATCGGATGAAAGTGCTTTGGTTGAGGAACAGCTTCAGATACCGAGCAATTGTACCATGTGCATCATTAGTTTCTGCTACCACATCAAGGAAGACATTACAAGACATTGAGAGATTGCACTAGACTTTTCAAAATTCCATTCGTCATGAATGCTATATTTACATCGCAAAAAAGGTCGCTGATCTAGCAGCTATGTAGAAGAAGTAGGTGGGTTACTCCCATCCCATAAAGAATACTCTCAAAAGAAGAACCAACAGGTGATGTTCCGAACACCATATCATGCAATGCTAAGTCGACATGCGACCGTCAAACATGTGCGAGAGAAGGACGCGCTTAGAAGTGGAAAGCGCGGGCGTGGCGGCGAGCCTTCGAGGAGGTGCCAGTCGCGGTCTTGAGCCACTGGATGAACTCCTCAATGGTGAAGGTCTCGGGGAGGGCAGAGCCGCTGCCAGTGGAAGGAGTAGATGGGGTAGCGGAAGGAGCAGCCGAGGGAGCGGCGGAAGGAGTAGACGCGGGCTTAGTGGCAGAGGGGGTAGATGGCTCGGCCTCCTTGGTGGGGGTAGCCTCAGGAGCAGAGGAAGAGGCGGGAGAAGGGGCGGCCGAGGTGGCAGGGGTGGAAGGAGAGCTGCCAGAAGAGGCAGCGTCCCAGACAGCGGGGCCGGGGATGGTGTAGTCGGCGGCACCACCGTAGATGTTGAACATGACACCGGGGTCGGTGGCCTTGTAAGCCTTGGTCATGTCAACACCCTCGGCAGGGAGGGAGGCGCTTCCGCTGCCAGTGACCTTGATTTGACCGCAGCCGTTGTAGAACTGGGCCTTGCCCTCGGCGCTGGCCTCGTGGAGACCGATCATCTCGGGGCGGATGAGGTAGTCACCAGCCTCAAGGTCAGGGAGGTCGATGGAGATGAGACCCTTGTTGGCAATAAAGTTGTCAACACCCCACTTGTCGCCGGTCAGACCGTCCTCCCAGATCTTTTGCCAGACGGCACCCTCACCGTTTGTGTCAGCCTTAGCAATGTAGACCATGACGGGTCCCTTGTGGGAGGCAGCGATCGGGTCGTCACCGTCACCAGCGGAGGACGGGTCGTTGTGGTGCCACTGCATTCCGATGGTGGAGCCAGCGGCAACCTCGACCTGGTCGGAGGTAGCCTTGCCACCGTTGCAGATCATGGCAGTGGAGGTGACATCGAGGATGGGGTTGTTGCCGTTGGAGGGAGTCTGAACAGCGAAGTGCTGACCCTGGTCCTTTCCGTCAATGACGAAGCTCTGGAAGGTGGTGTGCGCAGCAGCGAGGTTGGCAGCAGCCAGGACGATAGCGGTCTTGGTGAACATGGTGAAGGTTGGTATGTTGTTGTTGGTTGGTTGGTTGGTTGAATTGAAAAGTTGAGAGTATCTTCAAAGATAGAATGTGAACGAATGGAAGATGGACGAATGGATTGAAAGTGAGTGTATGCTAAAGAGCGTGTGAAAATGAGTGTCAGCGTCAAGCTTGATGACCTTCAACTGGAGGATGGCAGTCGCATCTCTTATACTCTCGCTGCCTGCACGGCACGTTCGCGCCCTGACAAGATTAGTGCCGTTCCTGACAGAATCCTGACAACGCCAACGACATGAAACCCGGGTCTGTGGATTGATGCCAAGCACCTGTCAATCTATCCCGCGCCGCACTAGTGCTGCAAGCGGTAGTGTGGCTTCCTTTAGTCGCCGCAGGACGTTGAATTGAGGCTTTCTCCGATCCTACGCCCCATAATATGTGATAACTTCTTGCCATAGAGATTCAGAGGCGTCGCTTCGATGCGTGTGCCTGGGAGTGGCCTGCATGAGATCCTGAGCGTCGAATGACGGGAGGGTATCGTCGGGAGTATGAAACCATGTCGAAAAAGCTTGAACGGTTGAAAGCCGTCAACGTTCCTCAGCGTTTAACGAAACGTTATGCGTTGAAGCGCCTCAGTTCATGCCACTATCCACAGCGCATGAATGTGTTCTCAGTTGATTGTTTGCTCAATGTCATGTTTCTTTCTGCTCGCGTTGGAACCCAGGATTGTTGCTCTCCTCTGCTGAGTCGCAATCGAAATCCCTCTTCCCAGCATTCTCCTTGCTCTCCATCCTTCGTCCCACAGTTCGCGTGAAATGAATCTCATTTCGATGATCAAGTCTTCTAGAACCTGCACTGCGAAGGAGAAGAAGCCTCGGTTCGCGGTGTGCTGTGGGGCGAGTTATTCCGTAAACGGTTCTTCTGCGCGATGACATGAAACGAATCCTTAGTGGGGGAGATTGCGGGCCTGTGCCTGCCAAGATTATGGCGATGTTTCGAGCACCCGGAGCCCCCATCAAACACCAAGCCGTCTGCTACTGGTTGTTTTTCGTCCGATTACTGACGTTGTGATTGTTTCGAATTGAGCAATACTACTCCCACCGGCTATATCTCTGTCAAATTGAACTGCGACTTTCCTGCTCGGCGAAGAGAATGCGGCGCTCGCTTTGTTTTTGACGCTCGAGGCGGCAAGGAGGAAGCGCTTACGGTGAATGATGGGCGTCGCTAAGATGCGTTGTTATTGTTGGAGGCAGAGGCGGAGCGTTGGGGCTCGTGGCGGCCGTTGGTCTTCCTGTGGCGCACCTGGTCTGCACAACGCTAATGACGCATCCTGCGCAGCAAAACGTTCTACCTCCGTGTTTCTCTGAAGATTTATCTAGCTATAAGTATTTGTAAAGCTTTTCTAAACTTGCTCAATATCCCTCGTTCAGTTCGATTATCCTCGATTATATGAGCGGTTTAGATCAGCAAGACAGCCTCCATGTCTTCGATGCGGCGACGCAACACCCCATCACAGGGTGCTGGCCTAATGTTACTCGTCTGAGATTACCCGCGTTTTTTCCATGCAGGCGTCGCGGACGATCCAACTCGAAGGGCCCCTGGTAAATTACACAATATGCTGTACCTCATGGTATCAACATCTAGTATCCCTAACAAACGCCGATGCAGTGACCACGGTGGCACAATGCAGATCAGATACCAAAGGCAGATGCCTCATGCTTATGCTAGGAACGAACACAAAAAGGCGAAGATGGCAAGCGAAACAATGTGTCTGCTAGATCGCGTTGCCTCGCGCTCTTTTTGACCGGTCGCCGACGCCTGTCCGTTGAATCCACTCGCTCCGGTGCTCGCTCCAGAAGTATGGATGGTGGTCGCCGGGAGAGCGCTGTTGTGGTGCTGCGACCTGAACTTCCATATATCAACTCCGTAGCACCAGCAGCGAGACTGATAGTCGTTCCGTCAATAGTGATCGTGCCGCCAGGCGTCAAAGTCTCTGTTCCGATAACAAAGGTCGTGCCGCTCCCAGACATGGCAGTGTATGTTTCGGTACCAATAGTGAGTCTGGGCGGGTTCATAATTGCAGGTTGTACTTGAGGGGAAATTAGACTTGTTTGCCCATTGATGACCAGAGCTGTAGCTCCAGTGGCAAGCGAGATGGTCGCCCCGGACACGACTATTGAACCACCGGCAGTAAGCAGTATTGATCTGATCAGGTATGCAGTTCCGGTTCCAGGCAATGGCCTGAAAACTACATCTCCTATTGTCAAGGGAGGCGCTGTGATGTGTGGAGCGTCGGGATTTGTCAATGTTGACGTGGCGCCGTTTACCACAACGAAAGAAGCAGATGACGCTAAAGACAACGTCATGCCTGAGACTACTATTTCCGGGTCACCAGCAACCAGTGTCTGGTCGGCGATGATGAAAGCTGACCCAGACAATTCTGATAGGGCACTGAATATCTCGTTTCCGATGGTGATGGAAGGAGGACTGGCTTGAAGGGCAGGAAGCTCAAGCGTCGAAGTAGCGCCATTGACGACTATAAAGGACGCGGAAGGCCCTAGTGATAAAACTGTATCCGAGATTGTGATGGCAGGGCTACCAGGTGCCAAGATCTGGCCGCAAACAGCAAAAGACGCGACGGATGAACGAGGAAGAGGGCTGAGAGTACTATCGCCCACAGTGATAGTTGAACTGATGGCGTCTGCAATTACGGACGTGGCGCCGTTCACGAGTAAGAAAGATGCGGAAGGCGCTAGAGATAGTGTAGTGTCAGACGCAGTGATGGCTGGGCCTCCTGGGCTAAGCGTTTGACCCCCAATAACGAATTTGGGAGGATCAGGAATAAGAGAGAATACATCATTTCCAACTGTGATGACAGATGGCGTGAAGGCCGGTACAGCCTGAGTTTTCATCGTTGACGACGCCCCGTTGATGACCACAACACCCCCAGAAGGCTCTAGCGAAATTGTGTTTCCCGAGAAATTCACGACGGGCCCGCCAGGAAGTAATGTTTGGCCGGAAATAACAAAAGTGGGGCCAAAGTTGGGCTTGTTTTGAGTAACCTGTGCTGTTACTGTCGCGTCACCGACCACAATCTGTGATGGTTGAATTGCAGTAGGTAGCAGGGCAGGACCTGTAAGAAAGACCTGGGTAGAGCCGCCAATGACGATAAAGGAAGCTGATGGTGCAAGACTGACGGCGGTACCATCGACGGTGACAACACCACCGGGAGTCAAAGTCTGCCCAGGGGCGATAAAGAACTGGGTCGCGGCGTTTGGCGTTATTGTTGAGAAACCGATCGTCAATACTGGCGGTGGACGTGACTGGGGGAAGCCGGACTGCATGGGGCCGCCACGATCACGCGTTGCAGGAACTAGTTCAGGAAGATGGGTTGACCTGACACTAGCAGTCGTAGGCTTGGGGTCCACGGGGATACTCCAGTCAGCGACTGTAATCGGGACAGTCCTCGAAATGCCCGTGCGCCAGTCATTCACCACAAAAGGTGGATCTTCGAACCCAAGAACGGACGATTCAAAGTGGATGAGGGCCGGCTCAAGGTTCGGTAGGTTATGATAGTATATATCGACGATAATGAGAACAATCACAACAGCCTGAAGCTGTCCAGCGTCGCATGCCGAATGTGGTACTTGCTCGAGGAATCCTTGTGGCAGCAGGCCAGTCGCGGTATCCTTATCCTCAAGAGCTCTCAGCCAGTAGGGATAAGCTTGGGCAGATGGAAGCTGTACTGTTTCCGTCTTGTTATCAGTCTCAACCTCATAAGCAGTGAAGTAGACGAAAGGTGTAGCAGACGTTTGAACACGGGTGACGTTTGGCGCAAGTGTTACGATGGCCGTTGCCGATGGAGACGAATCCGGAAGATACAAGTCGTATAATCTAACATCTGAAATAGGTATGACGCCATCAGAAGGAAATGGTGAATACCCATCTGACCTGTAGATGATAGAAGTACTAGCAGCTGTGGGAATTACCGTATAGTCCTCGCACATTGTCAGTGTGAAGTCAAACTCGGAGTAGTACGACTCTGTATAGGTACAGACGAAATCTGACTCCAATGCACTGGCTGCGTTAAACGTAGTTGTACGAGGTACAAGCGTATATGACAGGGCATTTGTAAAATCTGACGCCGCAGTCGTCAAAGTCGCTACAACATGGCTGTAGGTCGGTTTGAACCAGTAATCTAGGCTGGCGTTGGGTATGTTGACAGTACATGTTGCATTAGAAGTGCGCGTGGTGAACTCTGTAGTAGAATTGCTGGAGAAAGGTGAAATGTCTGAAGCTGCAGACGGAAAACCGCCGGGAGATGACAGTGTTGTATTAAGGATGCCATCTGTTACTGATGAAGTGGAGTATGAGGAATTGGATGGGTTTGGTGGTTCAAATGTGGTCGTGTCGGTTGGTCGTAGAACCTCATACTCGCTGGACGCTCCTGCTATGGAGCTGGAGGCGCTTTGCAACCGGACCTCCAAAGGGGTGACCACGAGTGTTTCTACAGATATTATTGGGGATGCAGGCAAAGGCCTTGTGCGAGTGAAATTGACACACGGCGCTTGATGGCTTCGTTAGCAAGCAGCGATACGAAGCCTAGGCTTATGGAGTTTGTTATTACCCGACTGGTTCGCGCTACCGCGACGATGGAACACGGCTTCCACTACAGGCGAAGCGAGGCATAAGGCGACAAGCGAGTGATGTGGGAACATGCGGGCTATAGAGTGCTGCCCACGCAGACACTCTATGGATAGCGAGCGTCGTGACCTGCAAGTCGTACCGGGAAAATATTGGACATTCAAACGTGCAGTAGAGACAATTTGGGTGAGCGGGTCCAGCGCGTTTTGGGCCCTACCGACGGCACCGTCTGGCGAGTGTCCCGACTAGAGACATGCATGACTATCGGAGGATCAGCGCACCAGGGAGCTAGACTGCGCGGAGTCCGACATTTGCTTGTTCTCTTGCCATCCAGGTCCGGACAAGACAAGACTCTGGGCACACGTGAAGAGCAGTAGAACACCAATGACATACCCTTGCCTCGCCGAATATGATCAATTCGGCCGTTTCTTGCATCGAGTGCGACTGGCGGTGGTTCAGATGCGTACGTCTACTGGTGATGGTAGATTCCCCTGAACTGTGTGGTTGCAGGCGCTAACTTGCCCGGGCTGCGTCCTTCGGCATGGAGCGGTTGCTTACAGGTATCCGCGAGTCAGTGCGATACGCCTTGACGCGTGCCTGTACCACAACAGACATCCCTTGGTGTTCCTTACGGCTGCCATGAACTCCGTTTGATTGCACGTCCATTGTGACTCCCCTTATCTTGCGGCTCTGACGGAAATTGAGACGCCACGTTTGCATGATGCAGGTGAGGTGCAGGATGAGCGAGGCCTTCCGACAGCACTATGGAACCACGCACCCCGATTTGTCACTTGAGTGTTCGTTGTGTTGAGTATGCCGATCGCGTAGAAATCTTGGGATAAGCGCAAAGATCTGCAGTTCCGGCAAAAGGAATCATGGGGCGAGTGGGTCACTCAAAGGATCCAGAATTCCCCGTTGCATACCTGCAGTTAGAGCGCTCTGGAAGTCCGGAGCTGGCGTCGCGGATCGATGATGGAGGCGCAATGCTGGCCAAAGCCCGTCGCCTCGGCGCAGCCTGTATAATGCCCAGAAGCCACCCCCGATTGCGCGAACGGGTGGTAATGGCTGTATAGGTGAAACGAGGGGTCGGGTGCCTCAAGGCTGCGCTCACGGCAGTCATCTGCGTTCATTTAGGATGCTGCGGAAGAATGCCGGTTGAAAGCGACGGGAGAAGAATGACCGTCTTACGGAGTTGGGGAGAAGTTTCTATCCGTGGCGGCATCACGATAGAGGCGCACAACAGCGCGCCCGCAACGAGGCCGACGTTGCGGCGTTCCCGCGTAAGGTGTTGTCGCAAGCGGCAGCGAATAGGGCGGGTACTAGACGTCAAAAAGGAGCCGTCGCCGTGGCCAAGGGGCAAACTTTGTTAGAGCATTTTGTGCAATATATGCCTTGACCTGCTCGGCTGAGTTGCCGGGGTCGGGCCAATTTGGTTCAACTCGTGAAAGTGCTTTTGCGGATTATACTCGGTTTCTTTCTCCTTCTCTCCCTTCGAGGTGTTGGCGGGGATAGACAATGTCGCCCGGTGATGCTGCTCGCTGCAAATCGTCGTGGTTGAGTGGCCCTCGTCGCACCCTTCCACAAGCCGCTTAGTCACGGAACATGGTCCCTTTGCGAAGCCGTCCCGGCTTCCTCACGACAATATGCGCCTTCTTCTCCGTTACGCTACTACTACTACCCTGTCTCGCTGCCGGATATGTACAGAGGAATATCACCAGCACGCCAAATTTCCATCTGCTGCCTGGTGTCGCATCGGTCCCAGCACCTGTCTCAGTTCAGCCGGACCAGAGTTGGATGGGAATTGACGGCGCATGGAACACGTTTAGTCTAAACGTAGGAGACCCTGGGACAGGTGTGAGAGTTCTGGTTTCTACCGCCAGCCAGCAAATATGGGCTATCAATCGCATGGCCTGCGTCGCGAACATTACCGACCCCACGACCGGGGCCATCACAGAGTACAACGTCTTCGATTCCAGCTGCGAGGAAAGCCGCGGCGGTCTGTACAACAGCAGCGAATCGGCGACCTGGCAACAGAAGGGGTTCTACCAGCTGTGGATCGAAAAGTACTTGGGGCTGCTCGGCAATGGGCTGTATGGATTCGACTCGGTGGGGCTGGGGCTGAGGGGTGACCAAGGTCCATATGTAGAGAATACTACAGTAGGAACACTGATCACAGCCAGCTTCTGGATCGGTCATATCGGCCTACATCCAAAGCCCACGAATTTCTCTGCCTTTGAAGAGCCTGTTCCCAGTTATCTGACGAACCTCTTCGAGCAGAAGAGCATTCCCAGTCTGTCCTTTGGCTACACAGCTGGTGCACAGTACCGTAAGATGCTACCGCTCGCTGCTCGGGTTCCATTAACTTGTGAATGCAGGTGACCAGACCATCCTCGCAAGCCTTACGCTTGGTGGCTACGATGCCTCTCGTTTTATCCCGAACGACCTCACCTTCATTTTTGCACCGGACAACGAGCGCGACTTGGTTGTGGGTGTTGTCGGTCTCACCGCAAACACTGCGCAGGAGAAGGACATCGATCTCTTGAAGCGTGACGATGTTGACATGTATATCGACTCGACTATCGCAGAATTGTACCTGCCATTCGAAATATGCCAAGCCTTCGAAGACGCATTTGGATTGCAGCACGACGAAGCCACCGATCTCTACCTTGTGGAAGATGCTCTTCACGAGAGCCTCTTATCTCAGAATCCTACGGTGACTTTCACTCTCGGTCAGAAATACAGCTCCGACGCAACTGTGCAGATCACCTTGCCATATGCTGCCTTCGATCTAGAGGCTTCTCCACCGTACAGAGGATTACAGGAGAATACGAGATACTTTCCGATTCGACGAGGCAACGAGTCACGAGAGTGGGTTCTAGGCAGAACATTTCTGCAGGAAGCCTACTTGACCGTGGATTGGGAGCGCGAGAATTTCACACTATCCGCCATCGACTGGACATTTGGCAGGGCGCCACAAATACTTCCAATCGTCTCCCCTGACTACTCGCTTGAGCAATCAACGCCTCCCAAAAAGAAGCCTTTGTCTTCTGCGGCAGTCATTGGCATTGCAGTGGGAGGGGGCTTTTTCTTTGCGCTGGCCGTGTGTGCTATTGGATGGTGGTTTTGGCGTCGGCGGCATAAGCGCAGCTTGGAGGCAATTAAGGCGGAATACGAAGCGGAAGTTGTAGCTGCAGCTGCTAAGATGGATCCGCCCAATCCGGAAGAGCCTCCTACTTCGCCGATACGAGACAGCGCAGACAGAGGGACCGTCTTTCCCAAAGCCGAATTACCCGGCGGTCCGTCTGTGGATTCCGAAGTGGGTTCCAGTGCGCAAGAGAAGGGTTCAATGGGTGTCAACGAAGCCGACAGTACAGAACGCCAGATCTATGAGATGCCCGGTGACATGCCGGTCCGACAGGAAGCAGGTGGGCGCCAGTTAACAGAGAAAGAATCCATGGTGGTACGCGAAAGGATATACAATGGAGTAGATCCGAGCGGTGCGCAACATTCGTCACCCACGGTACACGAACCGCCACGCAGACTGGACACCATCTCTCCGTCTGAGGTGTCACTGGTGAGTGGCCGGCTGCACAGCGACAATGTCTCGCCCATCACTCCGCGCACACCACGGGACGGTGCGTTCCTGGAGGCTTCAGATACATTTTTCCAGCTGCCGCCATATCGGCCACGCGACGGCAGGCGCACGGAAACCGATGATGGTGCTCTTTCGCCCATCTCGCCTCTGGAAGGGTCGACAGACGCGTCCAGACGACGGTTTTCCTACGAGTCATGAGCCTCAAAAGTTGATTATTTAGCGTTTTCACGACGGGCGTTTCTTTTGTGTGGCATCAATGGCGGGGCGTTGTCATGTTTTGCCACGGATATGGCGTTTGGATTACGATACCTGATTCCTGCACGCGCGAATGCGGAACACCCACATAGACGAACGGCACGTGGACGTCGCGAGTAAAGCCACATTTTCTTAGTGTTTATTTTGTATCTACATGTACATATGTCGCCCCGAATGTGCTCTCTGCACATAGATAGTGCGCTCGAGGGCAGCAGGAGCCGCGAAATATACAGTGGCCCAATTCATGAGCTAGGCCCGAGCCGCCCGCGCCTGTCCGTGGGTCCATCTCTCGGTCTCTCGGTCTCTATCTTTCTCGCTCCCCGGCAATCAGGGTACGGTCTGGCCATGGGCTGGCTAAACGGTGATGGAGCTGCAACGGGCAATTGTCCTGATTGTAGGGCAGAGCCGGCAGCGCGGGCGGAGCGGTCTGAAGTCGATGGCCAAGGGCTGCGCCATGCCCGTTGCAGGCAGGTTGAACCCCTCGTCTGCGATGCGACTGGATACCAACCCCACCATGCCCTCACGGAGAAGGCGAAGGGGCACAGCACGACCGCTGTTCTGCATCGTCACATCGTCAATCGCTTTCCTATTACTTCAAACTTCCCGGTGAAGAGTCTGCGCCTTCTTTCAGCGTCCCACCGCCCGGCCGCCCACTTTCCACTTTCCACAGCCGCCGCCCCGCTTTGTTTGTCGCAGCAGCAGTCTGTCATCACATTGGCCGCGCGCCTAGCCTTATACCATATCTTGCGCAGACCACCTGCCTTCTCCCCGTTGTTTTGACCTGTGCCGCCCACGTAGATATTTTCGTCCACGTCTTCTTCCCCAGAGTCTTTTCTTTTTGGTCATCTTTAGCCTGACCCCACCGCGACTGCCTCCATCATGGGCGACCTCGCCAACCGCAAAGTGTTTAAGGTAAGGACGGACGCAATGCACCACGCAACCACCATGACACGTACTCACCAACTGCAGGTGTTCAACCAAGAGTTCATCGTCGACGAGCGCTACAATGTAACCAAGGAGCTTGGGCAGGGTGCCTATGGCATCGTATGGTGCGACGCCAGCGCCGTGACGACGCCGATTCGATGCTGATTGTGTCCCGCAGTGCCGCTACCAACAACCAGACGGGCGAGGGCGTGGCCATCAAGAAGGTCACCAACGTCTTCAGCAAGAAGATCCTCGCAAAGCGCGCCCTGCGCGAGATCAAGCTGCTCCAGCACTTTAGAGGTACGTCGACTACCGACTACACCCGTCGTCAGTAACAGATGCTAACCCCTCGCAGGACATCGCAATGTAAGGCGACCCCGCTACGAGACACGCGCCCCCCACGGCCTCAAGACCCGATGCTAAAACCCGGTGCACAGATAACATGTCTCTACGACATGGATATTCCCCGCCCAGACAACTTCAACGAGTGTTACCTTTACGAGGGTATGCCCTACTCCCGCCCTCTTCATATGACACGGTGCTGATATTGACGCAGAGCTCATGGAATGCGACCTGGCAGCCATCATCCGTTCCGGCCAGCCGTTGACCGATGCCCATTTCCAGTCTTTCATCTACCAGATTCTGTGCGGCCTCAAGTACATCCATTCGGCAAACGTCCTACATCGCGATCTCAAGCCCGGTAACCTACTCGTCAACGCCGATTGTGAACTCAAGATTTGCGACTTTGGACTGGCTAGAGGCTTCTCCATGGACCCTGAAGAGAACGCGGGGTACATGACCGAGTATGTCGCTACCCGGTGGTACAGAGCTCCTGAGATCATGTTGAGCTTCCAAAGTTACACAAAAGCCAGTAAGTCCTTGCATCCGTCTCTCCTACTTAAATACTCCACCTTTTGGACTCGAGCTAACCCTCGATAGTCGACGTGTGGTCAGTAGGATGTATCCTCGCCGAGCTGCTGGGAGGTAAGCCCTTCTTCAAGGGCCGAGACTACGTCGACCAGCTCAACCAGATCCTGCACTACCTCGGAACACCCAACGAAGAAACCCTGTCGCGCATCGGCTCCCCTCGTGCACAGGACTACGTTCGCAACTTGCCGTACATGCAGAAGATCTCCTTCCAGTCGCTCTTCAGAAACGCCAACCCCGACGCACTCGACCTACTAGACCGCATGCTCGCTTTCGACCCGTCCAGCCGTATCTCAGTCGAGGAGGCTTTGGAACACAGGTACCTACAGATCTGGCACGACGCATCCGACGAGCCTTCGTGCCCAACAACCTTTGACTTCCAGTTTGAGGTTGTCGAGGAGATTCCCGAGATGAAGAAGATGATCTTAGATGAGGTTAGCCGCTTCCGCCAGATGGTTCGCGTACAGCCCGGTGCAGGCGCCGGTACAGGCCAAGCTCCCCAAGTCCCGATACCCAACAACTACGATCGTGCAGGCTACGAAGAGCCAAGGCCACAGGAGGCGTTCAACCAGGGCGGGTGGAATGGTAGTGACTTGGAGCGCGACCTCCAGGGACTTGACGGTCGAATGCGATAATTGGACCCGAATGACATGCTATTGGATACAAGAGATGGTCTCGTTAGCTAGAGCGTGTAGGCGTGGGAATGACTTGGGTACGCCCAGCCTCTATGTAATTTCTCGTGATATGAAAAACTTCGTTCATTCTTACAAAAGCCTGGGTGAATTTGCGATACCTGGGATGGGAAGTGTTTGGCGTATAAGGGGATGTGAGGTTACTTCAGGGTATGAGATTCCATATCACACAATGACAAGATGTCGTCTAAAGTGTCTGGACCCTGCTCAATTCACGCCAAGCTCTCCGTCATTGCAAATGCTTCTTATTCTATTCGCCGAATGATATACACCGAAACCTCTACGATCCCTTGACAGCATCCAAAACATCCGCTTCCAGACATGCCATCAAACCCGGCGCCTCGCCCTTGTATCCAAACAACTTCTCCGCCCTATCCGCTCGTGTGCGCGAATTACTGGCGAACAGATACCTCGCCAGTTTAGGGAAGCCAGGAATATTGGCCATAGTATCCAGCTCCTCAAGACTAACCTGAACAGGTTCCGCGCTCTGAATAACACCGTGTCTATGCAGGACTTCTGCCGTCGTCTTTGCAACCTCGATATGCGAGTGCTCTTGGGTGCTAGCAAAATAGTATCCATTGTTATTGAAGTACTGCTCTGGGTTACTACCTGACGCAGCGGCTTCGACAACATGTAGGTAGAGACGCATGAGGTCATCGATGTGCACCCAGCTTCTAGTGCAGGTTCCTTCGTTACAGTAGGCCACTTTGCCACCATTGTTCAGGATCTCCTTGACAAACAACGGTATCAGCGCGCTGTGCGTTTTCGACAATCCCTTGCCTTTGCCGTAGATATCCGGTGGACACATGATAGCAATCTTGATCTTGTCGCCATGCTTCGCTACCGTGTCGTGCAGAATGGTTTCAGTGTGGCGGTGCAGTGCTGTGGGGGGAAGCTGACGGATCTCAGGTAAAGAAGTGATATCGGACCAGATTTTTGGGTTAGGTTTTCCAAGATAGGTCGGATCTGCCCAGTCTGAGACGATTCCGGTGCCCGAGAGATGCAGGAGGTAGCCTGGGGTGGAGCGTCGGAGGAGCCCACTGATGATGGCGTTCAAACTGGGTTCGTGGTCCGAGTCGCCGTTGTGGACTACGATGTCGGCTTGTTCTGCAGCAGAGGCGATGAGCTCGGCGCTAGAGTAGTCGCCTTTTATGATGCTGATGTTGGGGTATGTGGATTGGAAGTTTTCGGGCGTTCGGCGGAGTAGAACGGTGATGTTGTATTCCGGGTGCGCGGTTGCGACGGTGTGTAGAACGGAGCCACCAATGTAGCCTGTACTTCCTGTGCTGCAATGTCGGTGAGTTATGAGTAGAGGTTGATGATTATGGTGACATACAGGAAAATCTTGGGTGCCATGATGTGTAGATGCTAGGCGGACTGTTGTTCAGATGGTTATCTGTGGCGGAGCAGCTTCTGGAGATGAGAGCGCTGTTGTGGAATAGATCAATGGGGTGTTTCTTCTAGGACTTTCAAGGTTGGAAAAAGCCCAGGAGAGGAAGGCATGTGTGCATGCGTAGTGGTATGAGTTGATTGGTAATACCCGTAGACAAGTCGGCTTCTTGATCTGCATAATACATTAGTCAGAGATGGCATGATGTCCCTCATTTTCCAGTCAAGTAAAGCCCTGTACTTGAAGCGGGATCTCAAAACATTGCAGCTGGTAAACAGGTCATCGGCCTGCATGCCGGCTGGTGGGTATCTGGACAACTCAAGTTCATTCTATCTATGAATCACGCGGCTCAAGAGTTGCCAAAATGGTAGCAAGGGTAGACGTCTATGCAGCCATCTCCCAATCTTGTGTTATCTATTGAGAATTCAGGTTGTCTTTAGTAGGTTTTCATACAAAGCCCAGAAACTGGCGACATGCATCACGTCGCGCCTCGGGCATGGACTGTGCGCAAACCAGGGTCCTCTAGCGCAGTAACTTTTTCGATTTCAGAAGTTTGGCTTGCGCTCCAAGTCGAACTTTTCGCATCATTCTACAGAAGTCGATCCACGCACAAATCCAATCATGTCGCCCACCGCGGTCGATTCGAGCAACAAAAGGAAGCGGTCTCACAAGAGCAAGAAGGGCGCAGAAGTCGCAGCTGCGGCGCCGGCGCAAAATGGTGTAGAGAAGGCGCGCAAGAAGGCACGCAAGGCGAAGGAAGCGGAGCCTGTTGTAGAAGAAGTCACTGTGGAGGAAGAATCCACAGAGGTAGACAGTGATGATGAAGAGACCGAGGAGCAACCCGCTCCGGAGGCTACTGAGGCTGAGGCTGAGGCCGAGAGCGAGGACGATGCCGCCGACGCAGACGACAGCAAGCTTGCCGACCTTCCCTCTGGCACTGGTAGCAATGCCCTCGACCTCCCTTCCGGCACTACAATGCCTACACCGAACCCGATTCGCTTCGATGAGCTCAATCTATCGGAGCGTACAATGACGGCGATCAAGGAAATGGGCTTCGAGAACATGACGGAGATCCAACAGAAGGCAATTCCACCGCTTTTGTCGGGCAGGGATGTGCTTGGTGCCGCAAAGACGGGCAGTGGAAAGACGCTTGCCTTCCTTATCCCAGCCATCGAGATGCTTTCGCAGTTGCGATTCAAGCCCCGCAACGGCACCGGTGTCATCGTCGTGAGCCCAACCCGTGAACTGGCACTCCAAATCTTTGGTGTGGCGCGCGAGCTCATGGCCAGCCACAGTCAGACCTTTGGTATTCTGATTGGAGGTGCGAACAGGAGCGCTGAGGCAGAGAAGCTGCGCAAAGGACTGAACCTCATCATTGCCACACCTGGAAGACTTTTGGATCATTTGCACAATACCCAGGGTTTCGTCTTCAAGAACCTGCGATCTCTCATCATCGATGAGGCTGACCGAATTTTGGAAGTCGGATTTGAGGATGAAATGCGGTCGATCATCAAGATCCTGCCCACCGAACGCCAAACCATGCTTTTCTCCGCTACGCAAACGACAAAGGTTGAGGATCTTGCTAGGATTTCGCTCAAGCCCGGTCCTCTTTACATCAACGTCGATCACCGGGCCGAACACAGCACTGTACAAGGATTGGAGCAGGGTTACGTCCTGTGCGATTCGGACACGAGATTCAGGTTGCTGTTCAGCTTCTTGAAGAAACATCAGAAGAAGAAAGTCATTGTCTTCTTGTCATCGTGCGCATCTGTCGACTTTTACAGCGAACTTCTCAACTACATCGACCTGCCGGTGCTTGGTTTACACGGTAAACTCAAGCAACAAGCACGCACAAACCGCTTTTTCGAGTTTGTGAATGCTCAAAGCGGCACTCTCATCTGTACAGATGTCGCAGCACGTGGTCTTGACATTCCAGAAGTGGACTGGGTAATCCAATTCGATGTACGTATATTTCCTGCCCCGGAAATTATTCGCAAACTAACATGGAAAAGCCTCCGGATGATCCTCGCGACTACATTCACCGAGTCGGACGAACAGCAAGAGGCTCCAACGGCAAGGGTAGGAGTCTGATGTTTTTGCTGCCGTCAGAAGTCGGCTTCTTGAAGCTCCTGAAGGAAAGCCGCGTACCGCTGGTCGAGGTAAGCTTATTCAGTTGATTGAAAGCTGGCGAGACGCTGACTTTGTGTTCTAGTTTGAACTTCCTGCCAACAAGATTCTCAACATCCAGAGCCAGCTCGAGGCTTTAATGTAGGTACCACCACTACACGCATTCATCGTGAAACGGAGACTAATGATGATGAAGATCGAAAAACTACTACCTCAACAAGAGCGCCAAGGACGGCTACCGATCATACCTACAATCATATGCCAGTCACAGCTTACGTTCTGTGTTTGATGTGCACAAGCTGGACTTGGTCAAGGTGTAAGTTATTCTTTACGCAATCTGTCAGCTCGATACTGACAACATCATCTAGGGCCAAGAGCTTCGGATTCTCGACGCCACCCCGCATTGACATCAGCCTCGGCGCGAGCTTGAGCCGCGACAAGAAGGTGGAGGGACGAAGGGCTTACGGCAGCCAGCCGCAACAGGGACGACGACCGATGAAGCAGGGCCGGAGGTTCTAGAATTTTTACCAAGGGGCATTGAAGGGAGTCTGGCGTACCAAAAACATCAACGTATTGGCATCGACTAGGAGCTGAAGGCTTTATTTACATTGTTCAATCAAACACTCAGGGGGACTGGAGTAAGTTGTCAGCAGTCCAATTTGCCGAAATTGATGTTGCCTGGCGACATGTGATAATTGTGGACTTTGATTATCATGACTTGCAGGGTACTCCCTCTGGTCAGATTCGGACTAGCAACGTTTTCCATGCAAGCGTAGGTTCACCTCAAAACACGAGGAATGCAGCACACAGAGCAGAGTACATCAGGCGCATACAACGTCAGGACGCGTTGGCGAAAAAAAACAAGGGTGATCAGAGAGCTGAGGATGGAGCTGGCAACATGGGCCAGCCACTGAGGGCACTGGATGGCTTGTTTTTTGGAGAGTCGCAAACTGCCAGTTCACCATGGCTGCATCCTTCGGGACCTTGTTATCTAGCATGTAGGACTTCTGAGATGTGACTTGACGGACCGTAGACCCCGGGCAGCCCTACGAGGGAGGCCAAAGTGCAATGCGACGGGCTGTATGGGCGATGCGCTGGCAAGTGGGCAGGAGCTTCAGGCCAATGACGTCGCGTAGACAGAGGGGCGGATGCGTCCGCCCACTGGCGGGTTCGGTACAAATCACCCCTGGTAACGGAGACGGGTACTAGTGAAGTGGCTAGCATCGAGACGGTCTCGACATGACGATATGGACCTTTTGGCGGTGAAGGGCCCACGATCTACGAATACGACGCCGGGGTAAAATGTCGCAAGCATGCAAGGAAAAACATATTGTCAGCTTTCTTGATTTTCAAGTTTCGGGGGGCGGGGGGGAGGTCGGGCGGACGGGAGGGGTAAGAATAGAACTGAATTAGCGACGGTACTTTGCTTTTCACTCGTGACCAGCCATGTCTGTTTGCTGTGCGAGGCCGTCTAGAGGCTGGCATTTGTCGAGGGCGCAAGAGTTTGGTCGAGGGGCATGCGACTACTGCCCAGTGCATGCGCGTGGTGCATGGCCAACGGCGGCCCACGAGGATTATCAGGCACGCTGTTTGGCCTTGTCGCGCTGCTGCGCGTAGGGTGGCTGGGCGGGACGGACAGGACAGCGAGACAGAACAGGTCATGTCTCTTCACATGCATGCCTTCTTCCATCTATTGCTCTTCTGAATCATCTTGATAATACTGGGATTCCCGTGAGGCTCGCATCTGGAGTCAGTCGTCTGGCGACAAAAAGAGGCCCAATTCAAGCCTCGCGCGCCCACGGCCTGTTAGTGCCAGCGCCGACAAGGATTTGCTGCTAGAGGAGCCTTGACCCGGCTTTCTCTCCACCACAACTGGGGACTGCGTTCCTACTACAGCAGCCTCTCCGCCAGCTCTCCAGAGAGCTTGTAGAGCCATTGTTACCCGCACGACACTCGCTGTCTGCGTCCGTTCCTGGCGTTGGTACGTCTGTTCCTGTTCCTGTGTGCGCGCTGGTCACGTTACGGCCGGCCTGGCTGGTGCAGCTTGTTGTTGGCCGCGACTCTTCCAGCCCACCGCTGCGCTGCTGCTAACACGCCCCCAGCCTTCGCTACAGCACGCCGGCTCGCCATTGTCGCAGAGCGTCGCACGCCGCAGAGCTGCCTCGCATAGCCTGCACCTGCACCTGCACACGCACACGCACACACACCGGCCCGCGCACGCTGCCATGAACTAGGCGCCCTCGCGCTATCACGTTCGCTGTCTGTCCCGGCGCTCGCCCAAGTACCACCAAGCACCCTTTGCCGTCGCGCAAACGAGAAACAGCCACGCAACGGTCCTGCACCCTCCTAGATAGCCGCATTCCTTTTCCATCTCCCACAAGATCTCGAGGAAAACGGCGCCGGGCATGTCTTCGCTCACCCACCCCACCTTCTGAGAATCTTCAGATTCTACGATGGGCTATACAGACAGACCTCCTCTCCCGGCACCTACTGAACCCTCGACTCTCGATTCCGCAGACGAATCCATCAACCAAGACGACGTTGAGACCAACGTCTCCAATCGTACCGACAGAACTTCCTACTCCGTCCCCGAAGACGGCACTGCCATTACTATCAACACCACCACCCCGACCAAGCCCCGAAACAGCACCGCCAGCAGCAGCCTCTTCCACAAAAAGTACCCCTCGCAGACCTCGCTGCTGATTGAGTATTTTGAAGTAGGCAACCCCGAAGGCCACCTGCGCTCGCGTCCTAGTGTACGCGTAAGGGTCACCCCTTCCTCTCGCAAGTCTAGAAACAGCACCGCCAGCGCCAGTGATCACGTTCAGATCACCCAAACCACCCGCAACCCTCGTAAGCCCTCCTATACCCGGCGCATCTCGCTCGGAAGTAAGTCCCGTGACGAGCTTATCGAAACCCGCAGCGTTGATTACTCCGACATCTCCAATTTCTCGTCCATCCCGCCCGTGGACATCGAGTTATTGCCCTACGACAGCGACGTAGATAGCGACGGCGGCCGCTACCTGCCAATGACCTCCGACGTCTCTTCCATGCCCGCAGACAGCATGACAGGCGCCACAGAGATCCTCCCGCCCGCGCGCCGCAGGAGTCGCAGCTTGGAGAGGGACGCTGTCACCGACTCCATGGTCTCCGAGGCCATCAAGGACACCTTGAAGGCACCCCGAGAACAACGAAGCAGAAGTCTCAGCAAGGACCGCATCACCCAGCGCGTCATGGAGAAGCTGCAACAACAGGCTGCAGAAGGCAGCACCATCAAAACCAAAGAAAGGTCCTCCAAATCGAGAGAGACTTCTAGGCGAAGAGACGACGAACTTTCCTCCCCCCGCAAGTCACACCGGAGGAGGAGCAAAGACATTGAGCATGTGAGCGGTAGCGACAGTCTTTTGTCCTCAAATGCAGACCGTCGCTCTGCCGTCTCTGGCACTTCCTCAATCAATAACCCGAAACTACTGGCTACTGTTGAGGATGCCATCAAGCGTTTGATTCTCCCTGAGCTCAATGCACTGAAAGAAGAGAACCGCACGTCGCGAAACATGGACAAGTTTGATCGCACCAACCGCGACAGCACAGCGACATACGAGCCCGTCGAGTCTACCACCAGCTCTCGTGATCCATCATCCAAGCGACGTGTTTCCAAATCATCCAGCGCGCCGAAGCTTCACAGCAACAAGCCCAAGGTCGTTCTCAACAAAGAAGGCGACGATCCAGGGACTCTATTGACTGGTGGATCGAGCCGCAAGAGCGAGCGACGATCTAGCCGAAGTTCTATTTCCAGCTTCGCGGAATCAACGACCAGAGACGAAAAGTCGCACCGAAGAAAAAGCAAGGACGAGAAGGGCATGTCCCAACGGGACTCGGCTCTTATTGGACTGGCTGGCGCTGGACTCACTACTGCCGCTCTGAAGCACCACACTTCCCGCGAAGAGAAGCGCGAAGAGAAGGAAGAGGAGCGCAAGCAGAGGAAGCACCGCTCTTCTCGCAGCATTAGGAGTCGGTCCGAAAGCGTGTCCGAGAGCGTGCACGAGGAACCGCGTCCCAAGGAACTCGTCCCGCCACTACCATTCAACCATAGCGAGCTAATTGGAGGGTCTGAGCTTACACGGGATTCAATCCTCTCCGCCGAGACAGAGACCAAAGAGAGACCCCAGTCAAGGTCATCGACCAGCACTGGCGTAACTGGAACAGGTGCCGAGACTCCTTTGCAACAAGTTTCTCGCGGTTACATTTCGCCCTCCCCTCAAACACCCAGCCGGACCCCCAATGCGCTCCGACAAACATTGGGCTCTGCTCAGAGCAATCGCTCCGCGGGCGAAGGCCGAACTTCAACACCGAAGAGTGAACGCAGCTATACATCTCGCTCGAAGGATGACGCCGGCCTATCGGCTGCTGCTGCTGCCAAAGCACGCGCAATTGAACAGTCTCAGCCCCAGGCGTCGCAGTACGAAATCGAGAGCGATACCCAATCAAGACGCGGCGTCAGCCCGGTTCAAAGCGAGGCCAGCTACCGAGAGGAGGCGAACAAGACTGGTTCACCTCGACGTTTCCATTCTATCCGCAGTGGGCCATCTGTTTCTTCGCTCGGCGATCACTTTGAACGAAGGCAGTCCGGCCTCTCAATTGCGTCATTAGACTCCACCACAAGCACACGAGCAGCGCGAACTCGTAAACGACCACAGGGCGTCACTCTGGAGAGCAAAAGATCAATCCTCAACGAGCCGACCACCCCAGGGGACACGAATGAGTTCTTTGAGCGCAATCACGAGAAGAACGAGCAGTATCGACGTGAACTGGAGGACAGTCCCTTGACACCACCACCTGTCAACTACAACCGATTGACCCAGTACACCGATGACAGCGTCGGAGATGGCCCGTACAACGACCAAGACCCCAAACTGGATCAAGACCTCCGCAAGGTCGGATCAGTCCCTGAGTACGTCCACACGCCACTCGCCGTGGAATCCGCCGTCGCCTCCCTCTACGACCAGACCGAGATGAGTGTGCGCTCATCCATGGCATCAAGCCCACTCAAGAAGAGCACGCTATCTCAAGTAACCACAAACTCTGCGTATGTGCAAACCGATGATATACCTGCCGGCCAGAGATGGTCCGCGATTCGGGAGAAGGCAGAGGCGCTGGTGCAGGAGCGCAATGTAGAGAGCTCTCCAAAGCAGAGCATACCCCGCGAGAACTCTCCTAGGCAGAGCATCGCCCATTCTGAGGATGCTGAATCGATCGACTCAGCACCCCAGATGCACCACAGCGCATTCCCTGTGGGCCACGATGACATGCCCGAGATTGGATACGGCATGGAAGATTATGAGTCTGACGTGACGACCAATCCCTCGATCATCCAAGGTCCAATTGGGGGAGGAGACGGTTACCACGATCGTACCGACGAGCTACTCAGCCGACAAGAAGAACGGGAGCGCACACCCACCTCGTTCTCCAAGGGTGCTCCTCATCAGAGACAGGAGCAACCGAGCCCAGACTCGTTCGATGATCGACACCAAGCCACCGTAGAAGATGACTACGATCATCCCTATCCAGGTGAGACACAATACGAGCAGGCAGGCTATGCGCAGAGTAGTCGCACTCCTTTGTCAGGCCAGACCGGCTGGAAAGACGAGGGTTACCAGTCGGCTAACCAACGTGAAGGCTACACGCCTCAGAACCGCAATCACTCCAAGATGTTTGACGATGATGGGTACGGCGACGAGTACGACGATGCGGACCTTGGCGACCCGGAAATGTTTTCTGGTCGTAATAAACATGATCGACACGTCAGTGGTAACTCTCACGGCATGGACTCGCCACTCTACGACGCGGCTACCGGCAAGGGTATCGACCACATCCAATCGAAAGACATTGTGGCCCTTATGGACCACCTTACCGTTCGCGACGCGCAGCGCAACGCACGCGATACCGAGATTCTGGTGACTCTTGTCCGCAGCGCGGCTGAGATGCGCACCCAGCTGGACGATCTCAAGCAATTTATCAAGGTTCAGGACAACATGATCATGAACACGACCGACAAGAGGGTCAATATCGCGGAGCAAAGAATCATGGGTGGCCCCCGTCCCCAACCGATGACGCCCCCGCGCATCAACCGATCCAATTCGGATGAAGAGATTGAAACCAAGAAGAAGAATGTCTTCAGGCGTGCGCTGAAGGGATTGAGCGCCGGCAAAGGCGACGGTGACATCAAGCACATTGAGGCAATGCTGGTTCAATTGCTTGGAGAAGTCGAGGGCTTGAAGCAGGTCAATCAGCTCACCTTGGACCAACAAGCTCGGTCAAATAGTATTACTTCTTACGAGAACTTGCGAGCAAGTGGCGACCCAGGCTATGAACCTGAGGGTCGCGCCAATACCGCATCTTCGCCAAACCAGTCGGGCTACTTCTCCAACCCTTCTTCATCACGTCGCATCCAGGATCTTCACTCTGGTTACGATGTTGCGCCGACCAACCGCATAAGCACGGTGCGAGAAGAGAGCGATGAGGAGTTTGACGAGCGCAGTCAGCGCAGTCAGCGCTTCGAGAACACAGAGCGAATGACCACGCCAACTCAAGAGGCTTTCCATGAGAAACGCCGTTCATTGGGAACCCCACCCCAATCTTCAAAGGCAGCGCGAGACTCGCAGAGCCAGGATGATACACCCAAGCGCAAGCACAAATCGAACTCATCGTCGATCTTCGGTATTCCCAAGATTTCGCGATGGTCCAAGACGACTTCGTCCACCAATCCTGAGAGCTTGCCGCGCAACAGCTCAGGGGAGAAGCGACCCTACTCGGCTCATTCAGCTCGCTCAGGTCACTCCAGGTCATCCTCCCAGGATGACTACTATGACGATGAGGAGCCATATGACCAGCAGGACGATGACGGGCTTCGCTCAAACAGATCACTAGCTAGGGATGACAGATCTTCGATCCGCTCTGCTCGATCCGCTCTTTCTGAGCGCTCCGCCTCGCCGCTCATTCCCGAGGAGCACCTGTACGAGATGGAAGACCCCAAGTACCAGGCTCACCGCAACTCGCTGAACCTGCAACATCCCCAGCCGCGGCCCGGGCCTACTGGACGTCACCAGAACAACTTGGAGACTCAGGCGCAAATTTTCGAGCCCATGCGTAACAGCATAGGCTCTCCTGACTACGACCAGTGGGGCAGCATGCCATCGCTCGCCCGCAACCGCCTTTCTGGTGTTTCCGCTCCTCAGGGTGCTAGCATCCTCTCTCCCATCTCGTCTGATGGTAGCTACAGCCAAGCTTCGGAACAGCACGGGGCCCCAGCTCGCCCACCCAAGATTTCGGATGACGGACCACTTGTCCCTCCTCCACAGACACTTGCAGGCTACGGCCAGACGAGGCAAATGTACAGCTCGCCGAACGAGTTTGGCAGCCAAGGTGCTTTGACACCACTTGCGCCTATTGCAGAGGTGCGTTATTCCCTTGAGACTGATCGGGGCCACCGCGTAAGTTGAAGTCGCGCGCCGACCAGAAATGGATGCTAATGTTAAGCACAGATGACACCCAATGCGTCGCCTCGCGCGAGCTCCCAGAACCTTCGTGCCAGCAGTGCTACCCCTCAGCGCAAGATCACCGGCCCCAGGCCCATGGGTAGCAAGAGCCCTCAGCCAAGCAGCCCGCTGCAGCACTCGGATACCGTCATCCGAAGGAAACCAATTGCTGGTACGTCACACTATTAGATGAACCGCTGTGCAATACATGCTAACCATAGCAACAGCCGATGAAGAATCTCTAGAGAGCTACCGCAGCAGTCTCGACTCCGAGATCTTTTAGAAGAACGATCTAAAGCCCGGCATTCTACTCAACAGCGCCAGACACGTGGCTGTTGAAATCTGGATCAAAGGCAACAGCAAGAAGGGCAACGTACAGTTTTCATCCCACCAACATACGAAGATGAAAACACTACAGCGATCTCCGCTTCGACGCGTCACTTTCGCTATAGACGAGAAGTAATGGATTTGTGGGGGCTGAATGGAGGGTGTTAGATGCCCACAAAAATTTCCTTGGTTATGTGGCCGTTTGTTCGTTTTACATAATTCCGCATTATATCAGTTTGTGAGCACGGCGTCTTATAGCGGGTTCTGTACCAAGGCATGGCAAAGTATGAGGTCGACGGGAGTCTCGAGTGACTCATGAGGAATGACCACTTCATGCTTAACGAGAGATGAGGAGTTTTCTGGGATGTGTATAGCGGTTTTACAAATGCATCATATTATGCCCGCACATATTTGTCTTGTTGTTCTGATGATGACGATGTTTCTGTTGATGATGTGGGACTTGCGGCCTTGGTGTGGTATCTGAATGTCATCACTTCACCACGACACCCCCAGCGCACACGCGACCACCATGATAAAGCTACCCACTCAGCCTGCGACTGCAACAGCAATCTCGGCCCCTAGCCCGCAGAATGCCCCCTCCCTCACTAACCGGCAAGACTTTTCCATTTTGCGAAAGAAAAAGGATCTTTACTCTTCGGCCCGCTGTTTATGTCGTCGACGTGACATCATCAGGGTCCACCACCACTATGCCTTTGCATCATCGCGCGCATCATAGCAAGACGAAACCTAGAGCAGAGTTACTTACTCTGCCTTTATAAAGTAACATTTACCCCTCCTCTTGTGCGCTTCCATGCTACACACACACAAACAACTTTTGATACCCCAATCTCGAAACCTTTTCACATATACCACTCCGAAACACTACACGCATTTTCGAACCGGCTGAACGAAACTACTACATCACACATCATGTCTGCCGAGTATAAGAACACAAATGTCGCCGACATCGCCAAGCAGGCAGAGAAAGACTTGAACAGCAACGCTGCCGTCAAGGGCCATGAGCAGGGTGATTCCAGTATGTCTTTCCATCTTTCATCCCCCACACCACTGCTCCCTCCCTCCTTCCAAAACAAACAGCAACAAGCAAACAAATACTAACACCTCCTCCCACTCACAGCCGTCGAATCCGGCGTCGACACCGCAAACGTAGAGGGCAAGTTCCCCGGCGCACAAGTCAAGTACGGCTCTGCTGCCAGCGGCGCAGGCAACAACCGCGAGATCCCGCTCGACGAGGGTGGCAGCATTAAGGCCAACGGCCAGCCGACCAAGGCCGGCGACTTTGCGCACGGTGGTGTTGGTGCGCCCGAGGACAGGGATCAGACTTATGTGCACACTCATGGTGGTGATGATGAGATTAGGGGGAATGTTAGAAACTAAGGTTGCTAGATGAGCATGATAATGCAGGACAAGGACCTTATTGAAGTCCGTCTGCTTAAGGATGTATGAATAATGAAGATTTTATGACATTGAGCTTGGCTTTTGGGATGGTGTTGTATGGGAGTTGTGAGAAAGGTTGGGTTGTGACTGGGCTGTTGCTCTACCTTCAGCACATACCTTGATCAATTCTAACAATTCTGGCTAAACCACTCTTTACCTTGTAAATACCAACGTTGCTGCTCGTCTCATCAATAGTGGCTCATTTCTCTTTTCGTTGGTGGTATGTCGTCGTGATTTCTGCCGTATTAATTGATGCCCGCGATGAGCCTGCGAAAGCAACAAGTGGGAGCCCTATGCAGGAGCTATCCTTCTTGTTCTTTCAGGAGCGACGGGAGAAAAGCATAGCCAATGTATCTTGGTACTTTCCTTAATGCAGGATCCCTCGAAGAAGAGGCACAGAAATGGCACCCTATCATCACAATCTGGTCCGCTTACTGTCATGCGAAGCCCACGTAGAATCCCAACGACTATGCTGTTGGTGACAAAGTTCTCGTGGCTTTTCGTGGCGATATACTCACGCAGGCACATTTCCCATTCTGGCATGGCGATATATTGGCCTGTAGAGAGCGCTATACTATTTTCAAAATCATATACAGAGCGTTTCTGGACTCTGCTCAGGTTGTGGTCGGCCTGCTGAAACCTTTCTATCAGATCGTAGATAAGATGGTGAACGAAAGGGCGAACGGTATCGCGGAGGATACCTGCAAGGTACTCGTTGGGGCTCATTCGAGGAGTTGGCGGTATACGGGAGGTCTCAAATGGTCGGAACAAGTTCGCGCCTGCAACAGCACTTCCACCCTGCGCATTATGAGGCAAGCCAGTTCGAGTCAGGGTTCCGCCGGGCGAGGCATTCCGAGATTTGATCTGGAGCATGATCTTATCATACAACCCATCCCACTGTTCATGCTGGGCCGCTGCCCCCTTGCGCTGCCTGCGAGGGTTTTGGCAAAGCTCTCCGTCGGCACCGTGCTCGTCTTCAAACACGTATCGGTCGGTGATGTCTTCGTTGCAGGTCGGACAGAGCTTCAGGAATTGCAAATGAGGTGGCCGGCCGCGTGAACCGCGTACCATATGTCGTCGGACTTCGGCCATACTTCTCGCTTCGACTCCGGTACATGTATAGGCATTGCGGCCCATTGCCAGTTCAGCTACCCGCTGTGGACATTGAAAATCTCGTTTCTTCCCTTGTCTGAGGGCGATGGCTTTGCTAGCTGTGTCGTGGCTGGCACGATTGTGGACTGGCGGCTGCTGCTCGATTGCAGGGGTGGTACAAGGAGCATTTGAAGGGCCGAGTTCCTGTTCTATCTCCGTGAACTTGTAGGAGTTAGTAACAGGCCCAATAATTCAGATCAAGGGAAAACTGGGCTTTGCTAGTACGTACCCTGGGCTGAAGAGGGTTTACCTCGTCACCAAAGTCGAGTGGGGACAGACTGTGCTCGTCTCCAGCGGACCAGTCAATGGGCGATACCCCGGAAAGCGACAGATCTTGGACAGCGGGGCCGATCGGTCCAAATCCGTCGAGACCATTGAGAAATTTCAAGAAATCCATTGGAAAAGGGTAATGGCTACTGTACAACCCTCGATGTGTACTGTGAAGGCTTCGGGCGGACGAGTCTATTTAAAGTCGTGCAACACAGATATTGTGCGCATTTGCCTGGCAGGCTTGTCGGTCGGCACATGTGCATCGCTGCTCAACTGCGCATTTGCATGGTCGCCTTGTTGCCTCAATCGCCAGCCTGACGACGTCATACATGCGTGAGGAAAGTGAGGAAAGACACGTCGGGAAAGGGCGTAGCACGATCACACTCGCTTGAACCAAACCCATGCGATATCTATCAATCCTAAAAAAAAACCCCCTGTTTGTATCATCCGCTGATTCTACGAGTCTATTTCCGAGTTCGTATTCGAGCAGCGATTGCTACAACTGTATGACTTCACGTGATATCTCAGCCTGGTTATTCCACAACCTAGTAGTTGACGAATACAGGATGCTGGAGTCGACTAGATGCGCGCTTTGGAGCTTCCTGTGCAGTTGTATAGTGCTATTTGAAGCATGAATACCGCCCCTGCGAGTGACATTTACATTCACTACGTACGGCGGTTCGATTCCGTCCTCCTCCCTAAGTGAAGTCCTGTAAGAACTCATCTGAGCCTCCGAGTCTAGCTCTATATTGTGCTTGCTCCGAGCGAGCGTACGATGAGCACCTTACAGGATTTGCTTAGAGTGGAGACCTATTTCTTTTGCCTTGCCTTACAAGAAATGCACACAGCTTAGGCGATATCAATCTGATAAATAGTCTGGTATGAGTATTGAGAAAGCTTGTCTTTTTGTTCGCGTTGGTCCGACCGCCGCACGTTGTTGTTGTGAAGCTCCAAGACCGTTTGCTCACTCTCATTCACGCCCCACCCCACACCGACGCCGTCACCGCTTCTCATGATCTCAAACCAACCCGCTACTTAGAGCTACAGTTCCTGTTTCTTGATTTTTTACTCCTCATCACTGCGCTTGTCCAGATTCCAACGACGACCTCAAGCATGGCGAAGACCAACACCCTTCTCGACTTCCCCACCACCGACGCTCAAGCGCGGGAATTTTTTTCATACAAGCTCTGGAAGATCCCACCTCGCCTCCTCACACGCCCTCTTACGGTCCAAGATATCTACACGAAGGAAATGGCAGCCTTGAATATCCCTCACATACCAACACACCTCCAGCTCGACTTCTTTTTCTGACACTACAATGCTATCGCATGCGGAAACTTCCAATCCCACGCCTCCAAACCCTTCGATGTCAACCGCTCGATCTGGTACTTCGGGGTGTCGCCTCTATACTCGCTCTCAAATCGCTACAGCGACGTGCGCTACAACGTAATCCCAATGGCGTTCGTCCTCGTCGCGAAGATACTCAACAAGGACACCCGCGCATTCTGTGACCCGTCCACTGAACCTTTCACCACAGCCTACATGCATGCCTGGCTGTCCGAGACGTGTGGACCAGAGAACCACTCGTTTCAAGAGGATCTTGTACGGATCTGGGAGTCGTCTGGGTTTGGCCTTGTACACTTTCCTGAAAAGGAGAAGCGCACTATGATGGTTGCGGTGTGGAACCTTCTCCAAATGGTGTCAGAGGTGGCAAAGTTGGAGCCTGAACACTTCCTGACGGCGGTACGTGAGGGCAAGGTCAGAGGCGATGTGTTCGAGCGCGAGGGACCAATCCTAGTCCTCCACTGGGTGTTTGCGCACATGAAGAAGGAGAAGGAGCGGAAAGAGATGGAGATTTACGAAGGCACAGGTGAGCCCGGCGCATACGACAACCGCTTCTTCGTCGACACCGCCCCCATACGAGTCGATGAGAGCCCTTTGAGCGATCTTCTGGTGGACGTTGAGCCGGGCGTGGAAGAGATGTCGTTGCCAGATGAGGGCAGAAGGCCTTGGATCACTGTGGAGAATGCGCTGAGTATCGTGCAGGATGTCAAAAAGGACTTCCTGACCGACTTGATGGGCAATGTGTCTTTGGGTTAGGGGATGGTGTATACTGACAGGAGGACGTCTACGACAGAGGTCGGTGGTGTGATGGAGGTGTATGATGGATACACAGATATGATCAATGAACAATGATGGTCATGAGAGATTTATGTAGTCGTCTACATGCTTTTAATACATATCCCAGTGACGCACTGCTCTACTATGTATTCATCACGACTGTTAAGCCGCCTGCCATGGGTGATGGCTCCGATAATGCTTTAGACGAGCATCTGAACGCTTGAATGTCTTTTTACAAGTAACCTCCTCACATTCATATCCAGCTGAATTCGCCCCATGGACTACTCTTTTGTGTCTCGCAAGATTTCCTCTGCGATAGCGTCCCGTAAACTGCGCTGTGCAAACCGGAAGATCGCAGCACACAGCCTCTGTATCTGATTGATCCCCCAGTGATACTTCTGTCGATGCTGAAGAAATAGATGTGATCGAAGAACAACACAAAGCAATTCTCGGTTTTAATCCCTCGTTATTGGTAATCGAAGAACGAGGCGAATGGACGTCCAAGAATGTGCCTGAATTGGCAGGTGGGGAACATGCCATTACGTGGACATTTTGCGACATCAGTAAGGATGTTGCATCGTTGTTGACTGGGCTGTGATATCCTCCAGTACTAATCTGTGCAGACGTTGCATCGTTAGGAGGTAAGTCAGGCGTAAACCACTGCTCATCATAGTAGCTCCCGAAGTCCCGATCCTCGTCTAGGATGTTAGATCGGTTGGGTGTGATGTGGGGAAAGAGATTTGAGGCAGCCGATTTGAGGGGATATTCCTGTTCATTGTCGTCGAGCTCCATGGCGTCATTCCAAGTTTGAATTTGTGACTCATTCCAGAATGAAAGCGATCGCGGTCGCCATTTAGGTGCGCTAAACCGCTGCCGCAACGAGTCCGCTCTTGGGATCTGTTCTACATGTAATTCCACTGGCGGCACGAAAGCAGGTGGTGATTCTCTTTCGCCAAATGTCCTAGTATGTTGGCTGGACAGAGGATCCCAAGAGCTAAGCTGGAAATTCGTTTCCATGAAGGAATCCTGAAACTGTCCGTTCCCATATTCCGTAGGCTACTATGGTCGGTCAGAGCACAACTCGACGAGAAAGGGAAGATACATACGGTATCCCTCATAAGAACATGGGGCGGACCAGCGATGCTTGTATGTCGCACATCAGACTGGGCTTCAGTACGCGCAGCATGCCTGATGTGTCGTTCTACCTTTGCGCATAACATCTCATATTGCCGCGCTTGTCCTTCATCGCCTTTCCTTTGTGGCCATGGAGTCGTACATTTCTCAGTTTCGTGTCGTTCTTTAAACTCAGATTCGCCGAGGATATCTTCGTTACAGGTTGGGCAACGCTTGAGAAAAGGCAGATGTGGGGGTCTTTTCCCTGGCAAAGGTCGCTTCAGGTGCGTGCGGAGCGCAGACACCGTTGTCACTGGTGGTGCTGAGCACGTGTAAGGTAGATTTAACCTTTCTTGTGCTGCGCGGAATGAGCACGGGAAGTTTCGAACTGATTTGCCGCTCTCTTCGGACACAACAGGTTTTGTGGAGGGAGATTCCGGCCGCGTGTATCTTGTAGAGTAAGGGTTTTGTAGCCGCGCCTCCAATGGGTCTTCTTGACTGTGAAGCACAGGCGCGAGCTTGCTCTTAGGAAAGCCCGTGGTAGACGAGCCCTGGTAAAACCTGAGATGCTATTCTAGGGAGCATTATGTAAGCGGATGTGTTCGTAAACCGAGTGAGCCTTATGACTTACCTCGTTCTGAGCATGCAGCGCTGGGTGGGCCGACTCGGCTTGCCTCTCAGGATGGACCTGGGTCGCCAACGCGCTTGGCGTACATTCGGCTTGAGAGACGTTATGCGCTTGATTTTAAACGTCTGGTGGGCCGTCCGTCATTTGATTCCACCAGTTCTCCTCAAAATGTTGGTTCCATATGCCGCCAAACGGCTGGACCCGGGAGGCGTAAGGATCGGCGTCTTGACCTGGAAATAGTGGTTCCCCAGAGCCCACTGGCGTGTCAAATGAATCAAAGCCAAAAGCAGAAGGTGAGCAGAAGGTAGGGGATAGAGGTCCCTCACACTGATTCGGGTGGTTGGAGTGGATGACATAATCAGAGGGACTATTATCGCTGCTTGCCATAATTATGGGAAGCGCAAGGAGAACGAGAAGGACACGGAACAAGCAGATAAGCGTGGGCAAAGCGGCTCTATATTCATGTGATCACACCAATCATAGCAGCTGTAGCGATACTTAGCGAGACGGCTTGCATGGTTGATTATCTGCCGGTTTGCACATTTACAGACTTGCGGACTTGCAGAGATGCCTTGTTGCCTGAAATTCAGACGTAGGTAACCACTGACATAGCAGCACTTGACGAGAGCGGATACCACCCGCCCGCCATTGGGCGGGTATGCCATGGCTGCTGGCATGGCAGGTGTCGGGCCAAGGAAAGGCTGAAATGTGCATGTGCGAACGGTCAATGGAACGGCGATACGCAGATGGACACGTCGACGGGATGCAGAGATGAAGATTTGAAGAGATGCGCATTTGCACGCTTGTGACTTTGAACTGCCTGCCGCAAATTGCGTACCTGCGTATTTGTAGGTCTCGATGGCTGTTGACAAAAGGACATGACTGGAATATCAGCGTAACGAGGAAGCCCACAGAATGAGGGTACAAACATACCATCCGGCTTCGTTACCAAACCCTCCTTGCAATTTGGATTGATTTCGTTACGATCTCCCTGCTTCCTTGACTAGGAGCGAGTTTGAGCGCGCGCCAAGTCAACACTTACTTGCAAAGGAAGGAGCCACAGATGGAGTGCACGTGTTGCAAGAAGGAAACGATCGAGCGGGACGTGTTGAAGAGCATTGAAGTGAGATGATTGTTGGGGGTATCAAGCGCGAAACAACAAGCACAATATATCAGTTCGCTCACACTTATGCCCACACTCCTAATGTCCAACTAGCTCTTTCCCCACCTTTCGTAGTCAACCCAGGACCCATGCTCTGTCTTTGCGCAATAACGGAGGTTTCTTTCTCACGCGATGCACCCTGCAAGCCATCTTTGAGGTACCTTTCGCGCTCGACTTCCACGATACCCTTGATGCGTTGCTGTGCGACAAGGCTTGCACCTGCCCATGGACCTAATGTCTCGATGCCTCTAATGACACCACCTACGAGACTGGCGCGAGGCGGGCCGTTGCGAAGAGCCATCTGAGCGAATTTTGCATCAATTGCATCTTCTTCGGGCGGCTGGAGAGCTGCTGGCACTGTTGTAGCATGACCATCCGCGTCGAGAGAGGACGCGACAGTATCCTCGCCTTCTTGCCGAAGCGTCTCCATGTTCTCACGCTGACTGCGTAGCTTCTCTTCCCGACGTGCACTTGCTCTACCGTAACTCTTCACCGGGTCCCAGCCCTTTGCTTGCACCAGAGCATCCAGCTCTTTGAGTATGCGGGTCTTGAGACCGGGGAGGTTCGAAACACCGCCGGTAATGACTATGCGTGACATGCATAAGCGACGGACGTCTACTGGAAGTTGTACGAGGGCGCGGTATATGAGGTGGTGCAGCGGGAGGTCTTCATCGTCGAATTCGCTTATTGATAGCTCAGGCGCGAAGAGAGCAGCGTCGGTGGGCTTGGCGAGCGATGCAAAAGGTATCGTGAGGTCGGTCGGCGGCGTGTGCTTCGGGAAGGGTATGGTAACGGTGGGCGGCGGTGACTCGACGGCGTCTTCGAATTCCTCAAACACGGGTGCTTCTCGTGCGGGGAAGTAAACGGTTCTGCGGTTCGATCTAGGGATGGGTTTGCACCATCCGACACGGGTGAGAACCTCTTCTGCTTCCTCAAATGAGACGTCTGCCTTTGGCGCACCAGGCTCAGCATCGTCAAGTTCGGCGTTCAGTAGCTTGGCCATCTCCTCGCTGAGCATCTTGCCTGCCCGCACACTGCGCCTTTCTGACACTTCGCGATACTCGTATACTGCAGTGACTAGGGTTTCGGCCCAGCCTATGTCTACAATCAACGCTGACCGCAGTCCTGCTGCCACGGCTGATAGTACGGGAGAAGACATGAGGGTGATGCTTGGTGCTTGGAAGCTCGTAAAGAGCACGTCCATGAATGTCGACATGAGCGCGTGCGGCATACGCGGTGGCATGGCGAGCAACACCCTCCTTGGCTTTGTATCCAGCAAAAAGTATTTGTTGTACGCCTCCCTCATGGCCCTCTCGAACTTGTCCTCTACCAGTCCCAAATCGACCTTGGTCAGGTCCATTCGGTATAGCTCATGTCCTTGCCCCCACTCCTCCCCCCTCTTCCGCTTTCTTCTCTTCTGTGCGTATTCAGGATCCCACTGCCTGTAGTCGCCCACCCTGCGCTGGTCGTCGGGCCTGAAGGGGAGGGTGCATCGCGGGGCACTTTCGCCAGGGAAGCCGCCACGCACAAAGCGCGAGCCGACTTCAATTACGACATATTCATCTTCGGTGCGGAAGGAGCCACCGGGCGAGCCAAAGGTGGACGAGATGGAGCGAAGGAGCGGTGTTCGTGGTGACTCTCCCAGGTCAGCGAGGCGTGGAGTGGTTCCCCTCTTGCTCCGACTGAGGGAGTCGGAGACTTTGCGTTCGCCGCCAGACGACATTGGGGATGCAGTGGAGAGGAAAGGCGAGGCTATGCTGCCATGGTTGTATAATTCCAGCAACCCAATGGCCTAGAGCAGCATTCGCTTGCATGTGTTAGCTTGCAGTTCGTCACTCTGTACCAGAAACCGAGCTTGCGCGTTCCGGGGTTAGCGTTGGACCGGAGGCCCGAGCTCAGGAAAAAGTTCGAGCTGGGATTCTGCACGCTCGAAGCTTGCGACAACCCTCATCGCGACTTCCCACACGACGTCGAAATATACCACGAAGGGTAGTTGCGCTGCGCGAATCGCGATACCCATTGGACTTTCCCACGACCGAGTACACGCAAAATGGGTCTTTTTATTCTCTCGGAAACCTCGGCGGGTTACGTCCTGCTCAAGTCCAAGGACAAGAAGCTTTTGGGCTCAGAGACCAAGGATGTGTCGAGCGTAGTTGAGCAGCTCAAGCTGAAGAAGTTTGCCAAGTTCGGAAGCGCCGTCGATGCTCTCGAGCAGGCTGCCGCCCTCCACGATGGCAAGGTCACGCCTATGCTGTCGTCTCTGCTGGAGGAGTTGAAGGATGAGACCAAAGCTACTTGTACGCTTATTCGCGACTGAAATTTGGGAACATGTAGCTGACATTGCTCAAGTGGCCGTCGCTGACCCTAAGCTCTCCAACTCGATTGCGCAACTTCCAGGTCTCTCTCTCAAGACGGTATCGGACTCCTCCACCCAGGACGTTTTCCGTGCGATCCGCGAGAACCTGACGTCGCTCCTTCCCGACCTACTTCCCGCTGAGGAAGCCGCGACCCGATTGGGTCTTGCCCACTCCCTGTCGCGACACAAGCTGCGCTTCTCCCCCGACAAGGTCGACACAATGATTATCCAGAGCATTGCTTCGCTCGATGTCCTGGACAAGCAGCTCAACACATACGCCATGCGAGTCAAGGAGTGGTATGGATGGCATTTCCCCGAGCTCGCGAAGATCCTCAACGACAACCTCGCTTACTGTAAGTCTTCCGCAGTCTTGGCCTGAGTGTCTGCTAATTTATGTAGCCCGTGTTGTCCTCAAGATGGGCTTCCGCACCAATGCTCGCGAGAGCGACCTCTCCGAGATTCTGCCTGAAGAGATCGAGGTAAGATTCTTGCACCCTTTTAGTATACGAAACATCCGCTGACCTTGCAATCAGGCTGCTGTCAAGGCCGCCGCAGAAATCTCCATGGGTACTGAAATCACCGAGGAGGACCTGGAAACCACCTCTGCCCTCGCTGAGCAGGTCATCGATCTGACCGAGCACCGTCAAAACCTCGGCAACTACCTGTCAAACCGCATGCAAGCCCTTGCCCCCAACCTGACTGCTCTTGTTGGTGAGCTTGTCGGTGCGCGTCTTATAGCCCATGCCGGATCTCTCATGAACCTTGCCAAGTCGCCCGGTTCCACCATTCAGATTCTCGGTGCCGAGAAGGCCCTTTTCCGTGCTCTCAAGACGAAGCACGACACACCCAAGTACGGTGTAAGTATCTTACCGTTTCAACTTCGCTTTGCCAGCGCTGACTCTGTTAGCTTATCTACCATGCTTCCCTAATCGGTCAAGCCACCGGAAAGAACAAGGGTAAGATCGCCCGTATGCTCGCTGCCAAGTCCGCTTTGGGTCTGCGTGTCGATGCCCTCAGTACCTGGGGTGTATCTTCCGAGAACACAGCCAAGGAGCCTACCGAAGAAGAGAAGTCCCAGCTCGGTCGCGACGCACGCCTCACCATCGAGAGGAGACTCCGCGCACTCGAGGGCAAGCCCCTTAAGAGCTTAGCCAATGCCAACCAGACTGCGCTCGGCGGACAGAAGAAGTGGGAGGTCAAGGAAGCGCGGAAGTACAACCCAGACGCCGATGGTCTTACTGGCGACGAGCCCGCCGCCGATGCGCCTGCGCCCAAGAAGTCCAAGTCGGCCAAGGTCAACGGCACACCCAAGAAGCTGGTACAAGAGGTCGGCAGTGACGAGGATGAGTCCATGGCAGACGCCGACGCCGCTTCAGAGTCAGACTCCGAATCGGAAGAGAAGAGCGCCGGAAAGGGTGACAAGGCCTCCAAGAAGGCTGAGAAGGAGGCCAAGAAGGCCCGGAAAGCAGAGCGCGCCGCAAAGCGCGAAGCCAAGGAGGCGAAGAAGGCTGCTAAGGAGGCAAAGAAGGCCGAGAAAGGTACCAAGGACAGCAAGAAGCGGAAAGCCGACGAGGGTGACGAAAAGGTAGAGAAGAAGAAAAAGAAGAAGAGCAAGGACTAGATGCGCCATGGAAGACACGGCGAATTGTATCTGTAGCCATGTTCTGACACAAAATGGGCACATGGCGTTCTTCTGGGTTTGAGCTTGTCATGTTTCGGGGCGAGTGGCGCATGTGGGTTCGGGACATTTTTGTGTAGTTTTACCTTTCCAAAGTCCTTTTTCACGTTGCATGATGGGGATGCGGTGGATGGATACCCGCCTGTTGGTAGCATACAATTACATGTTCAAAAAGTTCACTCTTGTTCGCTTGATGCTGTTGTACAGTTGCCGAGTTCCGCCTCAAGATACTGTCGTGACACAGCTTCAATCTTCTGATCTTTCAATGCTCATTCGCCTTCATGTTTCTCTGATGTACATTCTCTTTCCCCCCACTGTGATTCTCTCCCTCACTTCCACACAACCTCCATCTAAACCTTTCGCTTCACCTTTCTCCTCTTCTTATTCGCGCCTAGCAACTTGTTCGCAATCTTGGGCATCTCCATATACTCGACCCCAGCCGGGATATTCGCTTCCTCTTCATCGAATACTTGCTGAATAATGGCAAGAATGTCATGAAGTTCATCTTCCGTGAAACGCGTTCCAGCCTATTCTCCACATTAGCATTTCTCCCACCAGAAAGCCCCACCCCATCCTAAAGACCGAAGACACAGAACGAAAGAATAACAACATACCTCCTCGATAACCAACTCGAGCATAACCTGGGTCGTCGGTCTCAAATTATAAATCTGCAAATACTCCGCCTTATTCAGCCTGTATTTGGATGCAAGCGCTCTAAACAGACTATTCGGGCCCTTGTACAGCGTCATGGGCCGGTCTGGGTGCATCTCTACGAGAGCAGGGGTCGTGTAGTCCGGGGTTTGCAGGTAGGCGAGGCCATCGCGCAGCATGTGGTTGAGACCAGACGGCTTTTTGCGCTTGCGATCTGTCGCGTCGGTGCCGGTGTATTCGGCGTCTTCGGTCAAGAGGTGCAAGAGGACTTCGTGGTTGGTGAGGAGGGCGGATTGGGGAGTTTTGATCTAAGGGCATATGTTAGGGGGGGGGGTGGAGGGTGGGTATGAATGTAAAGGGAGATTATTTTTTTGGTTTTCGAGATTGAGATTGAGGAAGATTGCAATGATACGAGCGGACGAAGAGTGATTGACAGAAAATAACGTTGATTGTAAAACTTGAACATGAGTGCAACTTACATGCATGATGTCTACTCCGCCTCTTTCTCAACTCTCGTCGTACTACTCCGCAAACTCAGACGTCGATACGTAGTCACGGGAGCTCTCTATGCAACCACTCTCCGAATGGACGGCAGGTATTCTGCGACCAAATGTCTTTCAGCCTGCGTGAGTCAGTTTTCCATTCAGCATGCCCGCTTGATCCCTCAACGTGAATCATGAGCAAGGATAGAAGGAAGAATAAGATGCAACATCCAAGTCTCCACTGGGTGCCCACAGGCTCCGAGTCTCGATTCTTCGGTGATCGACAAACACGCGCAATCCTGCACTTGTGTCACGCATGCTACGCACGCAAGCAGCAGCCGTCGGCGTCGGCGGTCGCAGTAGCCGCAGCAAGTAAGAAAAGCGCGCATGAACTGGGGGAAGAAAACGAGAGAGCGAGAAAAAGATAACACACTTACCACCCCCCACTTTGCAATGATCAAGCTGCGTGTAATTTCGGACGAAATTCTGTCGCTAGATATTTTTCTGCCCCCTTTTGTTGTACGCTGTATAATTACTGATCTTCCGAGGTTCTACATGGCCCTGCGCCGTGGACCGTAAAGGGAGAGCAGCAAAGTGAGCAAACGGTGAGTTTCTGCGCTAAGGGGCTTGGCGCTTCTAGGGTAGCCCCGCCATAGACGAGGAAGGAACGTTACAGGGCTTTTATGCACACACCTCAGTCGATAAATCACGGTGGTTGTCAACGTTCATTAAAAAAAAAACTTCTCCGGATGGGTATCCGAGATTTCAGCTGTTCCGCCAGATGATGAAAATTCTTTGTCGGATAATGAAATATTACAGGGTATTATCATTAGTGTTTTTTTTTTCGCTCCCTTTTGGTAACTGTTCCAGACAGGTATTGTCGTCGAATGCTGCTAAACGCCGCGCAATGCTACTATGCGAAGAATGGGGGTGTACTCGCAGTGTCGTGCAGAAAAATGCATAGTCTCATGAGCCCAATGCTGCCAAACCACTGTGCCTCAAGACGACCCTTTCGGAGCTGCCTGCAGGCGTATACCAAGGCGTCATAATTGCTCCGTAGTCTTCACAGCTTTGGTCTTCTTAAGGATGAAAACGCCGACCTCTACGCCTTTGGTAGGCCCTCCGTCTTGATACTCCCGTTTTGATACGCCGTCAAGCACGTGTTGAATCAGCGTCGCAGCGCTCATCTCGCCTGACGGAAGCTTCCTCGATTTGCTGAAGTATTTCATAACGACATCTCGTACTCTTGGCTTCTCTTGCTTGATCCACCAATCGTCCGCCCATGCCGATCTTTCTAGTGAGATTTCCTCCTTCGCCGCATGAATGACCTCGTAAACGGCTCTTTTATCGGGGTTCGCGTGACGGTCGCCCATCATGTCGCAAAAGTTTCGTACTTGAGATTCGAGATGGCCGTATTCGTCCAGGTAATTTACTGATCCCATTTGACCCAAGTTTCTTCCCAATTCAGAGTGGAGCTCGTGTACTACTGTCACAGTACGCAGAAGTGGATCCAGGATGGGTCCGAGGTATTGCCTCATGAACGTCTTCGCACCTGCTTTTGTAGGGTAGATGAATAGCAAGATGCCATCATCGCTGGAAAGCTCAACCAAGCGGTCGTACAGCAAGGATCGTCCCCGGAACGTGAACATCTCGGCGAATTCATTCGTGTTGGTGGGCGGAATGTATCTTTCGACGATCGATACGTTGATACTACCTGGCGGTACTACGGGCCTAGGCGATGGAGGCAAAAGTTTTGAGTCGAGCTGGTAGTCGGGTATGGCGACCGCACTGTCAAAGACCTTGCTTGTGAAATACGAGTCTCCTCCCACGGCAGGACCTGGTGTCGACGGTGGCGACTTGGGTAAGTCCAAGAGGGTGTAGCGTCCGGGAAGAGCATGAAATACATTTATCCACGAGGTTTGTGTCGAAGATCTGTCATGTATCGAAGCGATGACCTGTCCAAATACGTGACCTGTTGTTGAGGGGCAAGGGAGGGCATGAGACAGTATCTTGACAGAGTCCAAGTTTAGACATCCGGACTCTTGTACTATGACTGCTTAGTACTTTGGGATGTTGAGCATAGAACAAGACTTACTGATAGCATTCTTGGCCTCTTCTATCCACGCTGCCATCCTTAGGGCGCCGTCAAAGTCGTTGTGGGTCGGCACAATAATTGGCGCTTGCGCAGGAGCAGATGCACTGGCAGTGGTATTCAGGCTGGGTGAGACGCCAGGGTCGGAATTTGGAGGTGAACCTAAGCCAGCAGCGCAATTGTTCACAAAGGATCCCCAACTGATCGTCCCCGGCTCCGAGTCCGAAGGAGGCGTGTGAGTGGGCACAAGACGTTCCACGTGGGCTCTTGCTGCCTTCGGACTGGTGACGGGGGTGTGGATGTCTCCGGCAGCGTGCTTGTAATTGTCAAGCGGTGGGCTGAGTGCATGGAGAGGATCTTCGGGCTTTGATAGAGGTCCAGCGCCAAGTGGAGAGAAAGGCAGGCCGGTTCGCAACAAGATACGGTCAGGGTGGGGCGCGGCTATGCCCAGCACATCGAAAGAGGGTAGGCGTAAGTTGTGCGTGGTCTTGAGTACTGTCTGTGTAGGGAGCGAAGGGCTACTGGTTGGTAGGTTGAGGGCCAGATCGAGATGCGGTCGATCCTCAGTGATGGGAGTCCGAAGCGGCTGGGGTATCGCGGAAGGCAGCGGGAAGGGCTGCGGCAGGGAAGCGTCAAGAAACGAAGAGATATCGCTGGGGACCGAGATGTCGGAGCAGGGGCCCGCTTCTACACCCTCATCAGGCGTTGTTGGAATGGAGCTGGGTTGGATGGATTGGCGAGACAGATGTTGAAGGGGAAGAGGGGTAGTGTGTGGGTGGAGGTGCTGGAAGACATGTGACTGGGAATTGGGAGCGGTCATGGCAGACGAGGTATCTGATGTTTGCAGGCAATGCGCAGCACAGTCACGCTATGCTGGGCAAGTGGGATGGACAGGCGCACGGAGACGTGGCTGAAAGATCTGGCGTCCAGGAACAAACGCCTCTAGCTCTGGTGTGCGGGGCGGCAATAAACGGCCGCGTAGGAAGTATTGACGGGACGAAGGAAGATGGGCGATCAGCGAGTGAAACAGTAGCGAGTGCGCGCGGTGGAGAGCGACGGCCGATGCGTGCACCAGAGATGCGAACGAAACAGCAGCAGCAGTAGCAGACGGGCCCAGAGTAAGAGAGAGCGAGTGCGCTGCGTGGTAGCTTACGGTGGGCTCGCGGAGTGAATACCCGATGTTCGCTGCAGTTGATACTAGCGCGTTTGTGGGCGCCAGGGTCTCAGCAGAGTTCTAGACCTCGGCCACAAACAATTCACACCCCTCGCACATGGCCTGACCGCGTCTACCACGACGGCCTTCCCTGCGACTGAAGTGTCAGCCGCCTGCTGATGCTCGCTGTAGAGGCTGCCGACTTAGACGTAGCCGTTTCGACCGGCTGCCTCCACGGCCGCTGTCTGAATTATTTGCACCGAATATTCTGCTGGTGGGTCACATCCCTACTGCACGACAAGTCCGACTAGCCCTGCTATACGATGCATCGCATACATGCCCGCAGCTGCAGCGAACCAGTGTAGGGCGCCGCACCCATCCATTTCTGGCCTGTTGGTGCCTTACCTACCGCTTCTTTCTGTGGTGCGCTGCAGCTGTATTGATATCGCTGCTTCTGCTGCTGCCGCTTTTCCATGTGCAGCATACAGTACATTTCTGCCGTAGTCTTCAATAGCGGCTCCAATCTCGGCTATCGCGTTGCCTCTGCCAGCAACACCTAAAACCCAAAACACTATTATTTTGCCTATCCTTGCCCTGTCCTTGGTTCGAGTAGGCTATCTACCCGCACTCGCACAGGACAGCCACGCTCAGCTGCCGCGAGACGCCAGTCCCTATCGGGAAGGGGGCTATGCGAGTCTAGAATTTCCATCGAGATGTCTCTGCTGCCTAGCAAGACCGATGCGTCCATTATATGACTGTCTTTTCAGTCGTTCCTTTTGGGCCAGACGCCTCGGTGGATAAGCTTCGATTTCTTCTTCATCCTCATATTGCTCATTACGGGTCACCCTACCATGTGTGGATCTTACTGCTGCGGCTATTGCATTAAGGTTTACTTACGTCCTCACCACGGTAGAAACCGTAACATTTTGCTGCCGAGTGTGCGGCCGATCCGTGTGCTGCGCGTCAGCCGCCAGGGCACACGGAGCCTTACAACAGCCACTAGGCGACCGCTACGCTACCCTGTACATCGCTCGGCACTGGAGAAAGACGTTGTCCCGTCGGTCAATTTGCAATGGCCGCAACGCCTTAGATTATTACCAAGTCACTAACGAAAAGTCAATGCGCTGGAAGATGTCCTTGTCGACTCTCCCATTGAGCGTGCCCTCGGAAATAAACTGAACCGGTAATAGCATAGGACTCCAATCGTCAACTCAACCCGTCTCTTTCAGCTTCCCAAAACTCGGGGAATCTGCATCCACGCTACCTGTCTTCTTTCCTTGCATGCTCCTCGTCCCTCTGCAAGAATCCGTTCATTTCAAGCCCAATGTCAAGACTTAGGTGTCGAACTTTAATAACATTAGCAATATCCCCCTTTCACCTCGTCTCCACAAACATACCTGCCACTTTTGCAAACCTCGATCCCTTCCTTCTCCCTTTGCTGCCCCACTCGACCGACTTGCCATCTTCGGCTCGTGCAGTTTCACATACTCTTGCGCCAAGATGGGGCATGCCTTCTTGTGCGCCTTGAAGTGTGCCTTCTGACAGTCCTTGTTGCAATAAGTTACGCTGTGACACTTGATGCATTGCTTAAGTGAGTCCGGTGATTTGCCACATTGAGCACATGCTGGCGAAGTGGTTTTGCTAGATGTTGAAGACTCGGATTCCGGTTGAGGGTTTTGTGCTTGTGCCGACGATTGTGGTGAGGCGCTTGATGGATCCGACTGCGTGGCTGATGAAGCGTGCATCGTAGGGTTATCGTCCGCCATAGTGTATACGACCGGATTGGAAAACTTGAGCAAACACAACCCGGATCTTGTAAAGGGCCCACGAAGTCGGTGTATTACTTTGCAGCGTGTGAGTGTCAAAGTTCGATGATCAGCATTTTGCGTACAGGGTTCTGCTCCAGACGAGAGATCTAGGCCTATTCCAGCGTAGCGCCGAGGAGGACCAATCGACAACTTGGTGTGGGGTCCTTCAGATTCAAAGTCTGCACGCCCAACCCTTGCTACTAACTGCACGGCATCTTCCCTTCCGAAAGCAAAATTAATTGATGAGACATCATTGGGAAGTACGACTCGACTTGATGTACGAAGAACAGGTATGACAGCACTTGGGTCGCTGACTACCTACCTGTCAAAAAAATGTATAGATGCATCAGAATGTCTATAAGTGTGTACAAGAGAACTACTTGGAGCAGGCGGTCTATCAGTAGGGGTCATTCCTCAGCATCTAGGGACGTTTCTCGATGACTATCGCTCCCTGCCTGTTCTGTATGAGCGGGGCCATCATGATGATGCCCGGACCTCACAAAAAGAGCCAACGCAACTACTGACCAGGTCGAGCAACGGCTAGACTCCACGTTGTCTTATGATTAATCATAGACGGGGCTTCATGCAACATTCATTATGTCCTAATTGCCATCCCAATCACAGCGCTTGGGCGATCAACATACCGAATCAGAGATATGGTATCCGAAGGATCGCTTCGTGAAGGGGGCGGGAAGACTAACCAACAAAATGATACCGAAGTTATAGAGTAAGGCTATCCCGCCCGCGTTGAGGGCAGTTTTGCTTACATTACAAGGAGTACACGCACTTCATACACCACGATTTCAACGGTGACCGTGATATTTTCATCTTCGCAAACATAATCTAGTTTCTTGGGGCCATGCAAGGGAATTCGAGCTCCAAACCGAAATCTGGGAGGTCCGAATTGGCGACAGCATCGTACACAAGAATCGCCCAGTCTTTGAGGTGGGGTGGCTGCTTCAAATAAGATCCGTGGTCAGCGACCAGGGCAAGGAACCTAGCCCACGCATCCGTTGTTGGAATACCGTTCTCGGGCTTGAACGGCTTAGATCTGGACCCCAGATATTGGACCACTCAACAATCCTTGGTTGAAGTGCAGTTGTTCTACCACTACCCAAGTAGGCTGAATCAGGCACGAGTCGCATCTTGATATAGCGCTGTAGCCCCTCTTCAACTCCGTAAAATCATTAAGTTTTGGATATATATACCAGTCAGAAGAGGGTCAAAAGCAGGTGCCTGAGCATCGTTTTTGTACTTGAGCCGTATTTGGTTAAGCGCCAATGACCCCGCTCACTTGCAGGGGCTGTGCCACCCAACATATCAGCCCTGAGTCGCTCACATTACTGATACTCTCTACACCCAATACCTTGCAAACCTTATGACTACTGCTCTAAATCAGTCATGGGCTCCAAATCTCCGGAAGATCACCGTCAAGGTCCCAACGGTACGGGCACATCAAAACTGACTGTGCTCTGATAGCTTTCTGACAGCCCTGACAGGGTCTCCGGACTCCGCCGCAATTGCTATTGTTAATCCTCCCAAGTCAGCCGCCGCGAGCGGCCTGCTTCATGGCATGCTCGAAGGCCAAGGAGAAAACGGAGACGACGACGATGATCAGAACATGGGCGCTGACGTGAAGACAACTGATGGTGAGCTGACTTCCTCGGCCTATGATAACATTTCTAACATGTCTAGGCGATAAGAAGAAAAGAAAGCGCAATAAGAGAAAGAACAAGAAGGGAGTAGCTTCCCAGCAGTCATTCCCGCCTAGGGTTCCACTTACAGACCTGTTCGGCGGACGCCCGTACCCTGAAGGCCAAATCGTTGAATATGAAGCAAAAGACGATAATCTGCAACGTACGACAGCTGGAGAGCTTCGACATCAAGCAGCTATCAGTGATATGGATGACGATTTCCTCAAGGACTATCGTAAGGCCGCGGAAATACATCGTCAGGTCCGTCACTTTGCACAGAAGCTCGCAAAGCCGGGAGTCTCCATGACTCACCTAGCAGAAGATATTGATGACAGCGTATCTTCAGCATGATGATGTGCTCAAGGTTGACTTCGGCGTTCATGTGAACGGCAGAATTGTTGACAGCGCCTTCACCGTGGCCGCTAACCCCGTCTACGACAACTTGCTCGCAGCTGTGAAAGGGGCCACTAATACTGGGCTGAAAGTAAGCGGAATTGAAATACACGCATTCAGAGCTTTGCTAACATGTGCTGATAGGAAGCTGGCATCGATGCGAGAATCGACCACATCAGTGAAGCTATCCAGGAAGTGATGGAGAGCTATGAAGTCGAGCTGAAGGGCAAAACCATCCCCGTAAAAGCAGTCCGCAATATCACTGGCCACAACATCCTGCGCTACCACATTCATGGCGACAAGCAAGTACCCTTCGTAAAGACCAAGACAAATCAGCGTATGGAAGAAGGCGACATCTTCGCTATCGAGACCTTCGGCAGTACGGGCAAAGCCTACCTCCGAGACGACGTTGGCGTCTACGGCTATGGACGCAACGAACATGTTAGCGCCGCTGGGCTCTATCATGCGTCAGCCAAGTCGCTTCTGAAGACCATTGATGAGAACTTCGGCACTCTGGTCTTTGCGCGCCGTCAATTGGAGCGCATTCCTGGAGTCAAGAGCTACCATCTCGGCATGCGATCTCTTGTCAATAGCGGCATCATTGAGGCCTATGCCCCGCTCGTTGACGTACCTGGATCGTACATCGCTCAGTTTGAACACGTGAGTTCCTGATCTCATTGCCATTTTGTTTGGATAGCTAACGTTGGATCCACTGTAGACTGTCCTGCTCCGATCAAACTGTAAAGAGATCATCTCCCGTGGAGATGATTATTAAGAAGATTTGGTAAGCTTACCACGTATTGACTAAGAGGGATTATACTTAGTGTGGTCTACACTTCCTCTTCAAACAATTCCGACTTCAACAGTCCTGAGCCATAGTTCGGTGAAGCATCTCAACATGCTTTGATCACTCTACATCTTCAATTGACTCAAGCTCATCGTATTATAACATAAGCAAATTTTGAGTCATTCCCCTGCTCAAAACTCATCCTCCCCAGCCAGTGAATATTAGTAGTCAGTGACTACTACGATGTCCCCTTTCGACCGCATATAGACTCGGCCTTCCTTTACCATAACACTACAATATCAATACCTAAAGTCCTTTGAGTCTTTTGTTTACCGTATGGTTTCCATACTCAAGAATGGAATGCAGAAAGTAACGCTGTGGACAAAATGTACACAACACTGGCCCTCCCAGAAAGCACCGCCAAACTAGTGCTGTTGTCTCTTGTGTTCCAAACAAGTCTTTTACTTTTTAAAGTCACTCCAACCCCCGTGCTTATCTGAAGTGAAATATAGTACTATGACTTGCTTGCAATAGAGTCAGTATTTCCGATGTGTGTTATCACATGTATAAGATCAATTGAAGATTGGCACCTTGTGGGTATATTTATCATCTACAATGTCAAGCTCTAAATTCAAAGAACATATCAACGATAAAGAACCCAATCCGAGCCTTGGATTAACTTTGAATGATCTTCAGCTTCCGCTCGAGGAGGAAGGAATTGCCGTCAAACTACAATTTGAAATCATTGGTCAGTTCTCTAAGTCTTGTTTGCGCGGTTTTAAAAGTTCGAGCTTACAAGCATATAGATCTCGCAAAGCAAGATGGTCAGCAAGCCTACGAGCCAATAGAAGGGCGTCAAGTGCTTATCATCTGTTGGGAAAGGACATGCAACTGGATGAACAAGCCCAGATATCGAGCGTATCTTGTTGTCAGCAGGAATCCCACGACCCGGATCTCAATAGAGTCAAGTGGCTGGTTCCGCGACGCAAGCAAGGCCCTGAAAGACCTCAATAAAAAGATGATCATTCAAAGGAAACTTGACCAAGAGAAGAAGAGGGAAGAGCAGGAGAAGAAGTGAGAGGCAACGCAATACCAAGTGACCGCAGAACCTACTCTCTCTGTCTCATCGTCCTCGCCTATCTCTACATCACTACGTCCGCCTCAGTCCAGCCATGCAGCAGGTGAACCCCAACTGCTTGCAAAATGGGCAGAGATGGACAAAAGATATCTAGACCCCGGTTCCAGAAAGGTGGAAAGACTCAAATATCTCCTCTCAAGTATGCTATCCCGGCAGGTCAACTTCCACGAAGAGCAGGAGCTAACCAAGGTGAAAAGAGCGAGCCAAAGGTTCGAAGCCGAACAAGTAACTGCGTGGCAACTACAGTGTCGCAGTCATGTTTTGCCGAGAACCCGTCGTTGACGACAATGGAAAAAGGGCGGACACTATCGTAGCTGAACGCTGGGAAAGCCAGATAGGCGCGGATAGGTACAATCGGACATTATTCTTGTGAAGTGGCCGTGAGCAGGTTGGGTCGTCACAGATGGAAGCATTGAGAGACCTCGAGACCAAAGCTCGAGAAGTATGCCCAGAGGGAGGAGTATGGAAAAGGCTCATTAATTGGTGGCATTGCTCGAGTTTGGGACTGGAAGTGGCGTGCAAGTCTAAGACAGTGTGATTGGTATTCGCTAAAAAAATGCGAAGTAGTCTTGGTACACTCATATTCTCATATTTGTGCGCTTGATATCTAGAGTCTGTTAGTCACTTGTGTTTCTCACAGCTGCTTCGGTCGCTACCATTCTCTACCTAGTCTTCATCGCTCGTCTCGAGTTCTCCTGGACGCAGACAGCAATGCCGGAGTGCCTCAATAGTTGTTTTGCTTCCATTGCAGTTTCGCACCCGAACGTACATGGGTGACAATCTCTTGTGCAGCGAGGTGAGAAGTTACGGGGAAAGTTGTAATGGAGGAGGTCAGTATGTATTATACGCAGTGTTTGACTTGTGGTATCTATCTATCGCGTCCAGCAAACACAGTGGATGTGCATAAGGAAAAAACAAGAGTAGCGCACGGGGCGCGAAAGAACAGGAGCTAACCAAGCTGTGCTGCCGACCTACAGAGGAAAAGAATGATGTAAAAGAAGAAGGATGTAGAAAAGAGAGACTCCGACATGTCTGGCTCCTCAGGCCAAACATCGAGCTAGCACCAAGGGGAAACAAGTCTCAAAACGCCACTCCCTACTTCCTTGGTTCGCACTGCATCTCTCACAAGTAAACAAAACATTATCGTATCGTACAACACCATCGAAGCGTAAAAAGGTCAGTTGTGAAGCGTAATCACGTTCCGCATCTTCCGTTAGAATCCATACTGTCGTCTAGCAGCTCGTGGCCTGCGCGCACCGGACCCGGGCCCGATGTCGATGCTTTGAAGTTCTAGGCTGAGCGCCATCTCGTCGTTCTGCGAGCCATAGCCGCCTCCGCCCATGTCGATCGGCACCTTGGCGGGGATGGGTGGTGCAGCTACACTGTGTCGCTGAGTTCCGCGGCTACCGTAGCCAGGGTTACTGCCATAGCTGTTGGGGCTCTCGCGCTCACGAAGAACCTGCCTATCGGGGAGGCTGTATTGCGGCACGGAATCATAGGCGGAAACAGGGCGTGGCTGCTGATCACGCCTCTGGGGTCTGCTGCGCCCAGCTGAGCTGTGTTGTGTGGGATGCTGGTTAGCCAGAACAAGTGCGCCAGCGTTCACTGGTGAGTTGTAATCGTTAAAGTCATGCCTCGTAGTGACGAGCGCGTTGCTGTTATCAAAGTTCATGCTCGCTGCATGACGAATACGCTCTCTGTCGGCACGCTCGCGCTGGTACCTCTCCTCGCGTTGCATCGCAGCCTCAAGGTCGCGGCTACCATTTAGCTGCGGTCGCGAACGAGGAGCCTTCTCCTTTACAGTGCCTTTGGGTACAGGCTCCGGCGCCCAATTGTCGATGGGCAGATGGTCCGATGCATCAACTACACGTCCACTGAAGGTAACAATCTGACCCTTGTCATTGTACTCCATGCGGCTACCTGGGCGCTCGGGTTCGTCGTCTGAAGGGATGGGAGACTTGGAAACTCTAGGGTTGTAAACGTCGAAGCTGTCGGGGTTGAATGCTATACCGGATAACCTCCTTTCACCAAAGTCTTCCCCAGGGGGTGGTGGACGAGGAGAAACGGACTTGCGCGTCGGCATGCTTCGGGCAGGCAACCTAGAAGAACGGTCGGCGACTGGGTTTGGAGAGTAACGATCCATATCCTGGTTTGGAGAGTAGCGATCTTGATATGGATTCGGAGAGTATCGTGAGTTGACATTAGGACTCGTTGCACGCGGCTTGACAATGGGTGCGACATCGTAGACTGGAGGAGACCTCTGTCTCGGCTGCTCGGGTGGGTCATGAGGGTAATAATCATTTGTCTGGTAAGCTGAATGGTGAACCAGTTCCTGTGACTGCACAGGCGCCTCGAATTGGGTGATGGCTCTATACTCTGCAGGTTCAGAGTAATGACGTAGCCTTGGCGCAGGCTCATACGAAGGAGGCGCGTCATATGGTGGGGCCTCGATCTCTTGTCTTACAGGGCTAAGCCCAGGTATAAGACTAGATGGCAAGGCTGGTATCTCTACCCGCACAGGCTCTTGGCGAAGGGGCTCTTGTCGCAGTGGAGATGGTACCATAGTATCTCGAGATACTGGGCGACTCGATGGCTGTGTTGGCATACGCGGATGCGTGTAACGGCGCTCAGAAGGCTGTCGAGGCGCGTAGTCGGCATGCTCATACTGCTGGACCGGAGCGTCGAAGCTAATGCGGCGGGAATCCTCGCGAGATCGTCCTGCAAAATTAAGCGGCGCTGGAGCCTCATTCTGATATCGCTCTTGACTTTCTTGATGGGGGTGAGGCAGTGTGCTTGCATTGCGTTTGTGCGTGGGCGGCGGCGGTGGCATGTCATCTTCATCTTCGACCATGGGCTGCATCGCGCTACGCCTTCGGTGCGTAGGGCTTTCCTCCTGGGGAGGAGCCTCGATGAACCTCTGGCCATAGTACTGGTCGAGTGGAGGCGCTTGGTCTTGACCATAGTCGCGGCTACGGCTGCTTCGCAAAGGCGCAACTTGATAGGCGGGATCCTGGTATTGATCCTGAACATGTGCCGGAGGAGGTTTCTGGGTCTGTTCAACTCGCGCAGGCTGCTGATGCTGCAGCAGTTGTTGTTGCAGATATTCTATGTGCTTCTGCTGATCCTGGATCTGCTGTGATGGCGCAGGGGGCTCGTAGCTGTGCTGGGTGGGAACAATTGGGGCGGAGTGCGAGTGAACGGGCTCCGCGGGATGCTGCTGCTGCTGGCTGCGAGAGGATCGACCGTCCTCTTGCGACATCCTTCTTGGCTCCGAGTGCCGCATATGTTGTGGGAGAGGGTCGATCGGCTTCACCTCGTATGGTTTGGGCGCTGCGTACGACATGTCGAAGCTCTCCTCTCTCGGCATGGGTATCCGCTGATTCGACGAACGCGGGTTCGGTGGTGTGCTGTACGAGGAGTGTGGCATGGGACGCTGAGGCGTGCTGCTGTTCGATGTTGGAGTAGGACCGAGCGGTGACGAATCTGGTACGGGTCTTCGACCAGGCGCGTCCGACTGGCTGCGATGGGAAGGAGGCGTCTCAGCAGGCGGTTGTTGATGTCGCGGCGACCCTAGCTCTCGTGGCCCAGCGCGGACTCCCCGCAGACCTCGGTGTTCTGGTGTATGGACGGGTGATGGCGTTGCGCCTGTGGGGTCGCTGGGCAATGGCCGTCGCTTGACTGGCGTCATCTCTCGCGCTCCGCCAACAGCGGCCTGTCCTTCTGGCTTGGTCGAAATCCTCTTCTTCTCTGGTACCGGATTGTCCGCCTTGGGACGGGTGTCGTAGTAAGTGATCTCCATGCGGATCTCACCTGCGTACTTGCCCTTGCAATTGAGGCCGAGCCACTCATCGCTCTGGCCTCCACCGGGCATGATGACGGAATGGAGATTGGCATATGCCTCTCCAATCAGCTCCGTCTTCTTGTCGTCGTTGAAGACGCTGACCTTGAGGCGGTTGTAGTCGGGTGAGTCGTGGACGGTGAATCGCAACTCTTGGTCCCTGCATACGTCAGAAGTGAGGCTTTCGTGTTGGAAAACATACTCACCATTTCGGTGTTTGGCCTCCACGCTTGTCGGTTCTAGTCTTCTTGGCCTCTTTACCCAACCTCGCGGCGCAGTACGGGTCCTGTTTGCCCATTGTCCGCTTGTTGGGCAGATTCCTCGCGCGGTCCATGATGACAACCAGGGTGCCTATTACCGGCCCGTCGACCGTCATGTCGGAGAAGATACCGGCGGCGTGGGCGCCGCCAAACGCGGGCGTATGCATTGCCTTAGTCGCCATGCTGAGGCCGTCGTGCCTGCTTTCCCTACTTCGTGCTGCTGCTGAGGGAGAGAAGGCGCGTCGAGCGGAAGTGGAAGGAACGAGGGGTGGAGCCGCCTGGGCAGCGTAGTCGGGCAGTGATAGCGGGCATGCGCTGCAATTGCCAGCCGAGTAAGTGAGAGACAGCACAAAGAAGCACGACGAGGAGCTGCGACTGCAAAAGCAAAAGAACGACGGTGCAGAGGCAGAGGATGTGACTTGAGTTGTTTGGGGCAGTAGGGCAGAACTGGTGTTGTTCTAATCGATGTTACGCATCCTGTGGCTGGGAGCTTCCAGCCTCTCTTAGTTCCGCTAGGGCTTAGCGTCTGGCTCTCCGCACCAATCACCAGGCCACCATGCGAACCTGCCACCCACTTCGCCATTTTCCCCGTCAGATCATTAAGGGTCGTACCTTGCAGGGCGAGTTTCTTGTTTAGCCTTGTTTGGGCCTGCGAACGCCTTATCGCGCTATTCCAAGGTCGCACCCTCTTGTTTTGGCCCTCGCGAAAAGCCTGTGGCTGGTTTTTCCCGTGTCCGTCATGTCTGCGCCTCACTTCACAGCAACCTTGGAACACATCTCGGATGGAACGGATCCACCTGTATCTCCTGCATCTATTGGGCCTGTCAGATGCGCGTAGCACGGATGCGTAGTACGTATACACTCGTATCGCAACATCATCGTCCCGTTTCACTTCGCCTGGTTCCCTACCCATGCATTTTCAATAGAAGCATGTCTCTACTACAACCCCACGCTTCTAGGGCCTTGGTCGTATGGCTGCGGTGCAATTTTCTCGCTGTTCGACCGCGCCTAGTCTAGGCAGGCTATTCTCAACACGTTCATCACGGTTGTTTCTACGGGAACAACCTCAGACTCAGGGATACCGTTGATCTCCCGCGCGGCAATCGTGTCATAAGATCACTCCACTTCTCGATTCGGTCTCGGCCTGCTCCCACGAGATGGCTGGTGTCGCCGAAGCGCGAAGACGTGCTTAATATGAAAATGCCGATTCGTTCTGCATCAGCGCTGATGTCAATGGTTTACATCCTATGGAGATTGCTGTCAGATCATTGTTTAAGGAGGCCTGGACCTGTGTGACATATTGGAATTGTCATCTGGACGTCTTGGCAACATCTGAGTGCGACCTTGATGAACATGTTGAGCGTCCGTAACGTTTTGCGCGGACATTGTTTGCGCGCGCCCTTGGGGTCCGTTCGTACTGCCTGGGTAACAGACCAATTCGGCAAAGCGCTCTTGGCCCCGTGATAGCGCGCCGCCGCGTCTTCGCGTCTACCTCGCGCCGACACTGCACATCGCCACTATGCTCACACTCGCGCCACAGAGCAGCCATATACCCATACCCTGCGAGTCCAAGCTTCTCCCTCTACCAATGTCGCTACCACAATGCCGACACATACGCCCTCCCCGCACCGCTTCCTAGCTCCCAATTCGTCTTCGGCGCAGAAGTCTCACAAGCCGCACTCGAGCCTGCGCAATGCGCTCGCCATACAAACTCCAGCTTCTGCAAAGACGCCCGCACCAAAGCCAGAGTTACAGTTCAAGAAATTGGCACCCGCAAAACGCTTTATCATAGCGCCGCCACAGAGGCCTGTCGCCCCAGAACATGGGAGACTCGGAGAGAGGGAGGGCACGGCTCAGGAGGATACACATGTACAATACACGCCCCGCCCAAAGCCAAGGAGAAAACTCGAACGGGTCGAAAGCATAGAGGAGCCATCGCAGTCAAGCTCATTTGATGCGCAAGACGATAGCCCTCGTCATGGCGTCATACACTCAGTTGAGGATGAGGCCGTGTCGTTCGATGAGCCTAGACCGCAGCTAGGAAACAAAGGAGAGGAAGAAGAAGAAGAAGAAGAAGAAGAAGAAGAAGAAGAAGAAGAAGAAGACGATGAAATGCTTTTCGAAACAGTTGCTCCGAATAAGCGACGTCGCATGTCACCACCAAGCTCACCGTCCCTCCAGCAACAGCAATTAGATCCTTCAACACCTCTCCCTGTGCATACTTCAGCAACGAGCCGGTTCAAGATACCGCCCCCTCGCACCCCCGCGCCTTTCCCAAGCATTGCAGCGGTCGCTGCGACTACACCTGCATCTGCATCTGCGTCCGCACCACATCGGCCGCATTTCATTCTCCCTGCGCTACCAAATTCTCCTCAGAAGCCTTCGAGACCTCCACCTGAGATATTCTCGCCTTCGAGGAAGAACGGAAAATACATACCCGGTGGTCTCGCATCCACGGTGTCTAGCTGGGTTATTCAGATGGCGAATACAGGGTACACGGCACAGGATAGAGGTGGTATCGCATGGGGACGTGATAAAGATGACGGTGTGAAGATACGCATAAGAGTCAGTCATTTGTCTAGGGATGGAGCCGATGAGGGCGATGAAGATGGAGTATCGTGCTATGCTGGCGGTGTCGTTTTTGCGAGGGGTGATACTAAGCCAGGGATTTACAATGCTTCAAGGGCATCTAGTATCATTGGCGAAGACGGTGAGATGAGGGTCCTTCTCGCTGGACAGGGTGGCACAAGGGGCTCAGGAGGTGTAAAAGTCAAGATTGGCGGCACAGTCGGTGTACGCGCGCCTACATGGGAGGTTGATGTAGGACAGGAGAAGTGGTTAGTCGCTGTGGATTGGGTGCTGCTGTGACCACGCCATCAAGAAACGATACTTAGATCTACGAAGATATGTATAACGACTTACAAAACCACATCGATATTGATCATCCAGCGTAACGCACTAGTATACAAGTATCTTGGTTCCCTCCCACTAATCTGAACGCATCTAAAGGGTTGCGCAATATCCACCTCTCCCCTCGATCTCGTTCACCTAACACAGGCTGTCCTGAGTTCGAACAATATTCGTACAACACGCGATCTTTCATATTGCAAACTATACCTCTCATGCTCAGAACTCTGAAGCTTTCCACTCTTCGACCACCAGAATGCGGACTTTCTCTGCAAACATTTCTTCTCCGGCCTCGCCATCTTTAGCAATGCCGGATCCAACTCTCGCAATCGGATGATCGAGCTGTCTGATCAAAGACCTCATACTGTTGGCAAGGAAGCTATCTTGCTCATAGAACGCAGGATCCTCGACGGATGCGACACTGGTATCCGAGCTGTTTGCGCGCTTGCAGAAACGCTTCCGCTCAGCCATACGCCTGCTACCTGCCGAACGTGTTAGCCTACAGTCAAGCGCCAGGAAAAGCTTCACGGCACGCACCATCGACACTGACACGCTTCCCGTTACCTACTCCACTTCGAGGCGTACCAGTCTCGCCAGTCACTCTGACTGAACCTGCCTTCTGAAGGGCAGTAAAGACATCGTTGACCAGTACACGACAGAAGCGCATAGTTTGCGTGAAGTCGAAGCCGAATTTGGTGAAGTCGGGCCACTCGTACTCGTCTTGAGCCTCGTACATCAAGTATGTTCAGGCGAGCGGCATCAGGCGTGCTATATGCGGAATCTGCATCGCCATTTGAAGAAGAAAACTTGAGGGCAGCGGCTACCATGTGAAGAGCCCAATCCGCTGGAGCTGCAAGTTAATACTGGTATGACTGCACTAATGATGCCAACCATAGAAGGGGCTGCTTGAGAAGTGAGGTGAGCGCGTACCGGGCTTGGTCAACGTCGCGCCTTCCTGCGAAGCCGGGGGGACGTTTGCCATGTTGTCTGTTGCGGGACTGAGCATTGTAGCGAAAGTTATGAGCAGCACTGAGCGGATGGACGTAAAGACTCAGTGTGACAAATGAAGTAAGAGGAGAACAGAAGGGCTAGAGGTGAGGTTTGAGAAATTGGTCAAAGGGAGTAACTTCCAGTCACCACCGAAGTGGGTAGCGCGGTCATGTGATAGCGCGTAGTGAGCGTGGTCGGGGAAGCAGCGACGGTAGGTAAGTATGACGATAAAGTCGCTTGCGTACCTTGTAGAACACCTCTGGTTTCTAAAAAGTCGATAAAAAGGCAAATCAAGTTCTTCTTCATCGCAACGCATATTGTATCGCCGTTGAAACTACAGGCTGAATGTTTGCGAATCATTCGGTCGTTGACCACGTGAACCATGGTTTGTATCATCCCAGCATCGAATCATAGAGCTCGAGTTAGTGAAGGGAAACCAAATCAACCGTTGTTGAAATGTAATGCGGTCCGGCCATATATAAAGAAATATTCTAGCTCTATTTCTACATCCACCTTCAAACTACGTCATACCTTCACCCATTTCACAACCAGTCCAAGTCAACGCGAATATCCAAAACCATGACGCATACTGTACCCCCGTACTGGGCCTGTGCCTACTCTGCAGCAAAAGATCATGCGCACTGTTAAATCTGCTCGTCATCATTATCGAAGCAACAACGCCTGGCCAGACCAGAAAATACCGGCGAATCATGGCATCTACCCATCCTCAGCGCCTCCAAGTTGCTTGAGGTTGCCGAAGAACATGAGTCAAACTGGCTGCAATCAATCAATGAGCACCAAACGCTCAGCGCCCGAAGAGCACGCTAGACGTGTTCCGAAAGTGGGGATGGAGACTCTAAAAAGGAAGCATACACCACGATTACACTGCAGAAAGACGATGCCCAACGACAAAGACCAGCTGTTACCCTCACTCCTGCCTCAGCCACGTCACTGTCCACAATGGATATGGTCACTTGGGTTACATTCAACTGCAAGTCTTGGGATCACGCAGTGTACGTTACACTCAGGCATAATGACAGGAAGCAGCATAAGCGGAGCAGGAAGTGCAGGCGCTGTAAGATAGATGTAAGGGTAAATCGAGAATGGGGCGCGATCATGATAGATAGTGAGACCGCAGGAAAGGTAGAGAAGAAAAAAATCGACGATCGTGAAGGATCGGTAAAAAAGAAGACGACGGTATAGCTGAACGAATGCGTTGAGAGGCATAGCACGAGTTCTTTGTAAAACAATACAATGCTATGTTTCCGTATCGTAGAACCGGCTCGTACTGATCTTTCAGTGTATCTTTTCTGACACTAACTGCGATGAACGTGAACGTAAGGCTGATCTACGCTGCGTGCCCAGCCCATTTACACCCACGTCCGGGCATGTGGAAGGATGCACGTGACACGGACTCATTACCTATCGCATGTGCTTACCTCACCCTTTTTGACGACGTGCAGTATTGTGCTTACTACAGGCCCTTGCTCATCCATCGCATATTGCCTCCCAATCTCTGCTGATTACAATACGGAGCAACAAGCTGCGAACACGTACAGGCATGAGATTCGCCCGCTGCATTAGTTCCTGTTCCCTCCCCTTCTCCTCTTTTCTACAACCTCGATAGCCGCTGCATAATCCCTTACAACCGATGACGAGATGCACGTCATTACTACACCCGGTAACAGACTGGACGGGGCGAGGAGAGATGGTCATAGCATCGCGATCCAGACATCTGGAGCTGCGACTAGGTCCATGGCACGCGACGGTGCTCAATTGACCGCAATTCGATTGCTTCGCTGTACACAGGGTCTTCAAGGGTGGGTCAGAAGGTTGTCTGCTCTTCTCATTGTCCCACGTCGCAGAGAAGATGGTGGAGCACAAAGAAGCTCGGGTCGGCTCGACCTGAATCAGTCGCTTAGTGGCGCCTCCCTGCTCCCCGGCCCAACGCCACGTCACTCGGCCTCACTCATCAACACTCTCACTCTCTCGATCGGAGCCGTGACTCTCCACAGCATGCCCCTGCATCGCCAACCGTTTCGGGTCGTTAGTCGGTAGGGCTTCTACACGGGCGCACCTTGCTAATTGACGTTTTGCCGCAATTTCACGCACACAAACCTTCCAGTGGCCGCGATTTTGGCCGTTTAGAAGGTTACCCCCAACGCTGCACTGCGCTCCACGTTGGCGACACATGCTGCAGCTAGAACACCATCGGGCCAATGATGGAAAGACTGGCAACGCGCGAGCCCACCTCTCGGGCTCCCAATCTTCGCACTTTGGACGAACTATGCTTCCCTACGTGGCCCAATGAGACCTACAGGCTGCGCTCGCTTTACCAACATGAGGCCTGCGGGAGCGATCGGGGATGTTATCCTGAGCCTTACCGAACCATTGCGCCCACAACGCGCGAGGCTTCTCCTTACGATATCTTGCATCAAGTCTTGTGACAGCTGGCCTGCAAGTCCCTTTCGTCTGATCGCAGTGCTCCGGTCCAGCTTTGGCCGATTGAAGCCACGCACATGGCACATCCATCATCCGTGCATCGTCTAGACTGACCTATCTCTTATTCGTCTCTCCGCATTCAACCTTCACACCCCACGTTGTATCTTGCCATTGCGTATCTGTCGTTTGTTATTCTCAGCAATGGAGCGAAGGAAACGTCAGATATAGCACGTAGTACAACTTATCGATTTATTTTGGATCTCGAAACACCACACTGTGTTTGTCTGACCCACCATGCGTCAATTCACGAATGTCTCGATATCGCCATGGTCGAATCCATACGGCAGCCCTGCGATAAACAACGGCCAGAATTTCTATGCCGCACCGACTGCACCACAACCACCGCAGCCCCTTCTCCGTCGGATACCACCGCCTCCGCCTGCAACATTCTCTCATCCGGATGTTGAGCAAGCAGTTGACGAGGAGAGTAGCGAAGATGATCAAGATGATCAAGCAGGTATGCTTGGAAGATGTTATGAATAGCATGGCCGATTGACAACCGTAGATACAGGAGGCGCCCCGAGTGCGCCAGAGGCCTCGGATCCGGTACCTCCTGCCACACCAGAGGAGGCTACTACCAAGGATGTCAAAGATGAACCTCCAGGATCAGGTAATAGCGGAGATGCTGGAGCGAGCCCAGATGTTCAATCACCACCGCCACCTCCACCAGCACCAGTTGATGTCGCTCCCGTTGTGGTCGAAGCAAGCCCACCAGCACCACCATCACCGCCTGTTCAAGTATCAACACCTCCACCGTCACCACCATCAGTGACACCAGCGGAAACAGTACCGGCGTCAGTAGTAGAGAGTGAGAAGAGTGGTGAGTCCGAGCAGGCCGCTCAAGCGCCCCCGAAATCCCCAACAACGAAGTTTGTCCATTTTGCATCTGACACCAAAGACCCAGATGCCACAGAGGAAGGAAAGAAGAAGAAGCCGATCGGGTTTAGCAGGGTCAAGGCCACCGCGTTTGTTCGTCTGAAGAAGTCATCATCGACACCAGCATCGCCGCCGAAAGAGGAAAAGCTGAAAATCACCACTCCCCAGGGTTACGTCAGGACGCGAAGAAGAAGTTCAATCCTCTCGGGCTCTTCAGAGAAGCCGAAACTCAGCAAAGATGACAGGTCAAGAAGTAGGAATGGCAGTAAAGCTGGTAGTCCACCATCAAGCGATGCAGGGGCCATCGCCGAGACCGAAGCACCCCAATCAACCATCTCAGAGACTGTTATCTTTGAAGAGACCCCCGAAGACGTTGCCGAATCACTTGCGAGCGAACCTGTAATACTACGACGCTCTCCGCCGACGAACGAAGCGCCCGCCGAGATAATTGCAGAGGCAGTTGACGAGGATACAGCGGAGGTCCAGGAGAACAAGGAAGAGGAGGCAGAGAGTACACCCCCCGCGGAAGATGCGCCTCCCGTTCCAGAAGAGCCGGCTCTGGAAAGCGAACCAGCACCAGCAGATACTCCCGCTGATGCCGGTGAGACCCCGGAAGAAGAGCCGCCACAGCCTGAAGAGCCTGCTGCCTCCGTACCAGAAGCCAGTGAGCCTGAACCTGCCGGTGAGGCTTCAGAGCTAGTGGCGGCCGAATCAGCTGCCACCGAGGCCGCTCCACCAGCTGGGCCGGCGACTGAAGCCACTCCCGAGGATGAGGCATCTGCGCCAGAGCCTTCGGCGGACGCTGTGGAGCCTTCCAGCGAAGAGGTAAAAGAGCCAAGTGCGCCGGAGCCAGAGGCAGCACCAGAGGCGGCAGCTGAACCAGCACCGGAAACATCACCTGAGCCAGCAGCTGAACCAATACCTGAGCCAACACCAGAGGAAGCGACTGAACCTACACCAGAGGCAGCACCGGAGGCAGTAGCAGATCAAGCACCTGAGCCAGCAGCTGAGCCAACACCTGAACCAACACCTGAACCAACACCTGAACCAACATCTGAACCAGCAGTTGAGTCAGCGCCAGAGTCAGTACCAGAGCCCCCATCGGAGCCAACACCAGAGCCGACAGAGGAGCCGGCGCTAGAAGCAGTACCAGAGCCAACACCAGAGGCAGTAGTAGAGCCGACACAAGAGGCAGTAGTAGAGTCGGCACCAGAGGCAGTAACAGAGCCAGCACCAGAAGAAGCAGCTGAGCCAACACCCGAACCAACGCCTGAGCCAGTAGCAGAGCCGGCACCGGAGCCGACAGCGGAGTCAGCGGCAGAACCAGCATCGGAATCTGCTACTGAGACAGAAAGCGCTGAGCCTGAAGCTGAGCCTGCCGCCAAGGCGTCACCTCCGGTAGGGGATGCCGCAGTGGACCAGGCAGAGCCTGCTGGAGATGCTGCCGCTTCTAATGAAACGACTACGCCAGCACCAGCCGAGGAAGTGGCTGCTGTGACGGAGGAGCAGCCCGCAGCCGTGGAAAACGAAATGATAGAGGAAGAGTCTCCAGTGGATAGCCCAACTCCGGCAGCTGAAGAGACTCCTGCTGTCGAAGAGACACCCGCTGACGATGACGCCCCTGCTACTTCTGCCGAGGAGCCACCGGCCGTCCAATTAACACCTGCTGAAGAAGAGTCAACCACTGCTCCTGTGGATGAAACACCTGCTGTTGTTGAGGGTGCTGCTTCAGAAGACGCTGCTCCAGCCGAGGAGACGCACGTCGCCGAAGCAGCGGCCGCTGTTGACGAGACTTCTGCTGCGGAAGAGACGACCGCTCCCGCTGAGACTCCAGCTACAGAAGAGACGCCCGCTGCAGCCGCCCCCGAAGATGCGGTTGCCGAAGAGACTCCTGTTGCCGAAGAGACTCACGTTGCTGAAGAGTCTGTAGTTGAAGGCGAGGACACCCCGACAGCAGAGCATGAAGATTTGAATTCTATCGATTCTCCAGTCGAGAGCGAAGTTGAAGCCACTCCCGTGGATCCAGCTCCGAATGAGACAGAGGTGAAGGCTGACGAGCCGAGTGCGGATGAAGCAAGTAAGTAGATTTTGCCTTCATTCGCAAACAACACTTGATATGATGGATGTGCCTTCTCTAATACAATACTAAAAATGTGTAGCTGACGCTCCCGTACCTCAAAACACCGCGGACGTTCCTTCACTTGACACTGTCGACGACACGAACCCGACACCACTAGGTGAAGGAGAACCCAACTCCATCAACGACGACACCCAATCGCTGTTTGAGGTTGCGCAGGCCGGAACGATGTATAGAGAATCCCCAGCCGTACCTGATCAAGCCGCAATTGACGAGAATACGTCCAACCCCGACCAGATCCGTGAGGTGATCCTGGCGTCCATTGACGCCCATTTCACAGCGAGCGCTGCAACGAGCCCTATTCATGAAGAGCCTCCCGAGGTGACGACTGACGAGTTCGAAGTAGACATCTCCGATTGGGAGCATGATGATGACGATGGTTATTCCCAGTCAGATGCGAGTGAGACCAATCCATCCGAAAGCCACGATGTGGATGCTCCCAGCACTACGAGAAGTTCAATTGATCTCACTCACGATGATGCCGAGAAGTCGGAGATGTCGCATCCGGCTGAGACTTTCAACGTCTTCGCATTCCAAGAGGAAGGCATTGGGGCGCCCACACAACCACTGGCCGCAAGAGAGGCGGGAGCTTTAGACCATAAGCCTACAGAGCCAGCGGAAATCGCAGAAGAAGGTTTGCTGATCCCCACACACCAGCTATATCGTATTCTTACCTATTACCAGCACTGATAGAGACCTCTGAGAAAGATACTGCTCCAAAGGCAGACCTCGCCGGCGCACCCGATCAAGAACACCCCACGGACGCGATTCCAGAAGTCCAGCCCGACCCAGCTCAACCAGAGACAACACAAGAAACCACTGCGGACGATGCTGCCGCGGATGCACAAGCAGACGCCGCTGATTCAGGTCCTTCTGTCGGTGAGCTGGAACCAGCGGAGAGTCACGAAGTTGCCGAGGACAGCGAACAACCCGAGGAGTCGGCTACGCCCGATGACGTGGGAACAGGATGCGAAATGACAAGTAAGTAGACACACCTCTTTTTGCTTTTCACATCTTTATGTCGCCTGCACTCCCTTAATGTTCTTTGTTGCTGGTGGCTCCGTCGCGCACAGTCGCTCGATAGCGCCCTGCATGCAGCGAATCGGGCTAGGGCGCTGCATGTGGGAACATGTCATTGGCCGCCCCGGAATTTTCCTTTGGCCCACACTGCCAGCACATTCTGCCATGGTCGCACTTAGCTTATCGTCACGTGAAAGCAAGTGTCCATATGGAATTCGGGCTGCGACGCATGCACGCAGTTTTGCCGAGCGTCCAAGCTGCGTGGTTTTGCTTTGCGCTAGCCCGCCCGCGAGTCTTTTGGTTCCCGACATCCCCGTCACACTCGAAACCCGTCTTCTCTTTTTTGTGATCATCAATCTTTCTTGCACGCCACCAATACTCCTGTCCACAGGTTGGACTGGCTGGGCCACGCAGCAACTGACTTGCCACAGTCGACACTGAAGCCAATTTGCCCCAAGCCGAGGACACACCGAGCGAGTCATGCGCAACCATCCCGGCTGACGCGACGAGCGAGATCAGCCCAAATTCGGCCTCAGAGGAGGCTGGCGTTGAGGCACCGACAGAACAATTCACAGACGAAGAAATCTCCGCTGAGAAAATTGTCACCGAACCAACCACTACCGAACCCTCTCCGGAACAGATCGATCAAGATGTCCCTGCAGCTCTAGCAGAAAGCAAAGAAAGCTCGGCACCAGACATGCCGGCCAGCGAGGTTTCTGAGGCGGTACGTATCCTTTAGTTCAAACCCATCTCTTCTGACGTTGTCCTTTCATCTTCCAAGAGGGCCCGAGAGCACGTGCTGATGATTTTTAGGTTGCTCACGATAACAATTCTTCAGAAGTGTCTGATCAATCCGGAGGTGTCATGAAGCCCGACGCAGAACCAGCACCCATGGGGGAGGTGGCAGAAGAGCAGGGATCCGATTCTGGAAGCGAGTCTGAGTCTGAAGAAGAAGACTGGTCTGGATCTGAAGTTTCATCGGCGGCGCCTGCGGTGGATGCTCCTCAAGCTGGTGGCGCACCCAGCTCTGTGCCTGATCAAAGTGAGAATGGCCAACCTGAAGACGCGGTCCCAGAAGAGGAAGCCCCTGTACCTGTTGCAGAACCTGAAACAGCAAAGGAGGACGAGGCTGAAAATGATGTCGACGATGGCTCCGAAGGCTCGGCTTCCGAGGTGTCAGCGGCAGTCGAGCAAGAGGAAGTTGAGCCTGCTGCAACTGAAGAGGGGGATCAGCCTGAAGCAGAGGATGATGAGGAAGAAGAGGAAGACTCAATCGTCGAGCCTCCTGCGGAACCTTCGCCAAGTGAGAAGCCCGACCCGCAACTATCACTCGCATTTTCCGCAGCAACCTGTGAGATCATACCAGAACATGAGACTGCATCGCCTGAGCCTCAGCCTGGCTCCGAAGCCAATTCGGAGATTTCACCTGCAGAGGCTGCCGAGGATCCTGCTGGCGAAGATTCTATAGTCTCTACGGAAGTTTCCGAGGATGCACAGGAAGAGGCCGCTGCGGAAGTGGAAGCGCCTGAGCCACAAGACGCACCGGAGCCAGCAGATGGGGATGCCAAAGACAATGAAGCTGATGATGCATCATCGGGAAGCGAATCTGAAAGTGAAGGTGAAGCGGAGGAAGTTGACGCACAGCCGGAAGCTGCAGCTGAATCTCCCGAGGGCGATGGTGCCCCTCCTGCAGATGTAGCGGAAGAAGATGGTACCGTCGTATCGGAAGCAGAAGCCCAGCCTGCCGAGCATATTGCTGAGTCAGACCCTCAAGCAGCTGAGTCTGAAGCGAGTTCCGCCGACGGGGGAGAGCCCGAAGAGACTCAGGAGCCAGAGGTACCAGCGCCAGTACCCGAAGAAGCCGTGCCAGAGGAGGCCGTTCCAGAAGAGGAAGTACCGCAAGAACTGCAAGCTGAAGACGCTGCCGCCGAAAATGACGATGAGGGCGATGTTTCTGCACTTGATGCCGATCCAGCTCCGGCTGATGAAGCGGAAGACGTTCAGCCCGCTCCATCCGCTGTCAACGATGCGGCAGACCCCCCTCAGGATGGAAGTGAACCAGCCGACGCTCCGGAGGCTACATCAGGAGAGAGTGAGGCATCCGCGAAGGAGGATGAAGAAGAGGCGGAGGCTGAGCCTGCAGAAGTCGCTCCAATGACTGAAGAGGCCGTACCAGAGGAAAGCGAGGTCGTGGAAGCATCCCCTGAGCCCGCGGAGTCTATCGAGCCATCTGAAGCGGCTGCAGAGGAGAGCGTTGTCGAGTCACCAGCGTCTGTTGCTGAAGATGCTCCAGCGGAACCCGAGCCTGCTCCTGAGCCTGCTGGAGCACCATCAGAACCTCAATCTGGAGAGGAATCGTCACCAGCGCCCGATGCTCCAATTGAGGACGAACCCCAGCCGGACCCTGAACCTCAGGCGGAAGAGGAGACCCAGCCTGAAGCGGAACCTGAAGCGGAACCTGCTCCCTCCGAAGTACCAGAGGTACCGCAAGAGCCTGAACCAGAGCCAGAGGAGGCCGCGCCGGTTGAGCCAGAGTCAGAGCCAGCCCCGGAGCCAGAGGCGGAGCCCACCCCAGACGAACCAGTCGCTGATGCTGACGCAGAAGGGTCAGCCCCAGAAGTTCAGGCTGAACCGGAGGAAATGGTGGTGGAAGCAGCCAATGAACAAGTCCCTGATGACGTCGCCCCTGCGGAAAGGTCACTCGACATTGAGTGTCCAACCGAACCACCACCACCACCTCCAATCGCCGCAGCTCCAGTCGCCGCAGCTCCAGTCGCCGCAGCTGCGATCGCTGCAGCTGCGATTGCTTCTTCCGACAAGGACGCCGAAGATGCCAGAGACCGCGATTTTGCAATCGATGACGAACCTGCAGCTGAGCCCCCTGTTCGGGAGAAGAGAAGCAGAAGGCACTCGCATGCCCACCGTGACGGTCACCATTATTCGAGTCGCAGGCGTGAGAGTGAGCTTGCCACTAGGGAACGTCCGACTATGATTGCGCCTGACGCTACTGATGCGCCAAAGACCAAGCGTCGGGATAGCATGAACGAACGCGAAGCTGCTGAGCGAAGGAGAGAAAGATTACGTGAAATCGAGAAGACAGGGAGCAGTAGCGACAGGGAGAGGGCCTATCCGGAGTATCGTGCACGCCGCCGCGACAGCAGGAGTGATGAGAGGCATCCCAAACGCCGCCCCATGGACGAGGAAGAAGAGGAGGCAGAGAGACAGAGGCGACGAGAGATTCGCCGAGCTGAACGTGCTGAGAAAGAACGCCTCGCTGCGGCCGATGCTGCAAGGGTCAAGGCCGAAGAGGAGGCGAGGAAACTGGAGCATCGTGAGCGCCGTCGAGCAGTGAAGCGAGCAGAAGAGGAGCTCATCAGAGCAGTAGAAGAACGCCGAAGGCTCAAAGAAGAGAAGAAACAGGCTGCTGAGGACGAGGAGCGACGGATTCGGCACGAAAAGAGACGCCAAAGGCATGAAGCTGAAAAAGAAGCGAAGCGCCTAGAACAAGAGAAGCTCGACCAGGCTGCGCGCGACGAGGAAGAAGCGAGAAGACTGCGACGACAAAAGAGAGCCGAGCGTGAAGCAGCTAAACTAGCTGCTGCGCAGCCAGAAGAGATCATCGAACCTTCCCGCGACACTGCTCGCCGTGCCGCTGAAGATTACGAAGAACCAGCATCTCCCCCTCCCCTACCACCGATAACAGATGAGACCCCACCTCGCAGCGCACCGCGGAGACGACTCAGCACTCGAGAGACTCCGCCGAATGTCAAGCGCGGCAGTCTTTTCGGTGGCATCTTCGGTCGCTCGAAGGGTGAGGCCTCCCCACCTGTTGTCTCGAAACCTGTTCGGTCTTCTACTCGCGCTCGTGGCAATACGCTGGAGGGCCCTATCAGAGTACCAAGAAGGGAGATGGAGCCTGAAAGCTCGCCAAGCAGGGATCTCTCGTCTAACAATGAGAGCCGTGACCGCAGCGAACGTACCCATCGCAGTCGACGTTACTCACACCAACGACGCCAATTCGCATCTCCTGAAGAAGAAGCCGATTATTACAAATGGAAAGAAGAACGGCGCTACATGCGCCGACCAGAGCATGAGATGTCTGGCGGTCGTGATGGTGGGTTCCCGCTCCCACAGACTGCGGATGATCTCCCCCCGCCGCCACCAGAGCCCTTCGAATACGAGCTCGAACCTGAACCAGTTGAGCAGGCAGAGTCACCAGTGATTGAAGATGCTGCTGCAGTGGTTGGGGTAGCCTCTTACTCTGATGAGGAGCGACGCGAACGCCGCCGCAGCAGACGCATGTCGAAGCCCGAAGAACGTCCCAAGACGCGTCGCATCTCGGTCACCGAGAAGGAGAGGCCATCTGGTCGTCGCGCTGATGCCGATCGCCCACGCACCCGAGATCGAGGCGAAGAGCGGCCGCGGGTTAAGAGAGGCGAGACTGATCGTCGCGATAGAAGGAAGAAGAAGGAAGAGACGAGCGGCCTCAAAGGACTGTTCGGAGGATTGAAGAAGAGGATTGCTTAAAGTTCACTACACGTTGAAAGGATAAGAAACATCATGAGGAATTCTTCATTGAACGGCAAGGCGTTATTGGGTTTTGCGGAATTGCTCTATACCACTGAAAGGACTCCATATATTAGGTGTTGGGTGTTTCGGATTTACACGGGCGGGCATTTGTAACAGTACATGTATTGTCCCTTTCTTGTTTTCCCTTAGACCGCTTGAGAAAGACTCGCGAAAGGCATATTGCACATGCGTTCCGCAAGGGCGCCCTTTACGATACGAATGACGAATCATTGGTATGACACTTGCATTTTGCTCGTTGCTTAACTACATGTGAAGACTCTAGCACGTCATGACAAACGTGCTATCTAAAAACGCCGTTGCTCTCGATGCACACTACAACATCTCAGCGACAGTCATTCAACTCGCGCAGAATCAGGGCAGTGTCGCGTACCTGAAAAACGGTGCGAAGTGGAGAAGAGCCTTCCATCCCTTCCTATCCCCTCAGCTAAACTGCTTGTGTCGTTGGTGCCAAGCTTTAGGCCCAACCAGGCCTAGTCGCAATTTCACGTGGAAGTCGTCATCGCGACCTTTGTCCACGCCGGACAAAGACCACGCAACCTTGATTCATATTTTCTCATCCACTTGCTGAACGTTGCGACCCATAGATATCATGGCTGAGCGCGTCCCTGCGAAGAGAAAATGGGCCGGTTGCACCGAAGAGCAGAAAGCTAAGCGCGTCCAAAGGCGCAATGAACAAAAGGGTAATCTAAACGCGAAACGGGCGGGTCCGCGTATAACCAAGACGAAGCGCTTCTTTGAGAAAAACGCGGACTGGAACTTAGAGAACTTAGGCCTGAGTGCTGGTGTCAAAGAGATCGAATTTCAACAAGGCTTCATCGTCGGAGAGTAAGTTAGGACATAGCTTCTTGGGTTCATGGCCGGAGTACTTATGCGCAACCACAGTGTGCATCTCGACATCATTGCCAATGCAAGCGAAGCCTTCCGCGTCAAGCTCGAAAACATAGGCCTGGGTGCGCGTCTTGGGTTCAAAGAAATGTCCATCAGCGACGACGCGGTCGTTCGGCTAGCACGCGCTTGTCCAAACCTCGAACGCATTCGCCTGGACAGCTCCATTCTCATTACAGGATCCTGCGTTATTCCAGTGTTAACTATGTGCCCAGACATCACGTTTCTCTCCATCACCGGCAACAAGCGCCGTCTCGGTAGCTTGAACCCAGCGTACCTCGCCCCGCTGACCACCGACCCCGTGATTTCGACTAGCGCCCCTAAGCTAAAGACCCTGGATCTCCGCCGCTCTATCAATGCCACACATGAAAACGCTAGAAACATGCTACAGGTCATGACCCGCCCACAGGTCGCAAGGGTAAGCTAGAAGTGCACTTTCAGCATCCGACAGCCCACTGGCAGAAAACCTTCAAAAATGGCAAAGAGAAGGTCCGACGGGTCACAGGACAAATGTTGTTCGATGCGATGCTGCAGCAGGCCAAAAACGAGATCGAATATGGGGCATGCGACGACGATGATGCGTACTCAGAGACTCGTAGCGAGCTGAGCGCGTTGATCCATAGGGGCATTTAAACAGGAACAGAGCGATTCCGACCGTGTAAGATGTGGGCGGGAAATGACCACTGGATTGACGTAGATCCAGGAAAAGGAGATTGAATATCCTGCGATCGTATAAGTAATTTGTATTTGCTCGTAAAATTCGTTGACTTTTGACATGGTTGACCCCCTACAACAACATGCCAGCAAACAAAACTGCAGCCACTGCAACAACACCAGCTGTACTCCATCTCGCACTCTTCATCGCCCCACCTGTGGACATATTTGACAAGTCTTCTTTGTTCAAAGCCACTGGCCACAAGCACTCGGCATTCGCACCCGGCTTCTCTAACGCGCCCTCCACCTCATCCTCCAGTGACCAAAACGCGGTCAAAACAACATCAATACCATTGATCATTGACACAGTAGAAGCTGCGTAGTAAGTCCCGGTATGATTGTAGAAGAAGCCTTTGGAGAGGTTGTTGGATTTGGGCATAGTGGGATGGCAGTTCGAAGACGCATTTGTGGATTCGGATGGTGGGGAGATGGCATCTGGCCCAGTAAGAGCTGCAGCAGGCGTGAGTACGGCCCCGCTATCTGGAATGTCAAAGAGTGTACTCACGAAGCGCATTGATATTGTTCCAACTATCCTTGCCTGTGAGTGTGCCACACGCGCTGGGGAAAAGCGACTCCAAGTCGTCTCGCAAATTTTGGCAGGCCTGCACCGTCGTCGAATTACCGTATCGAGTTTTATTTGACGCAAGCAGTGCTTTAGTCTGGCTCACGAATGACGGAATGCACCCGCCTCCGATCAAATCCTCACACCGCGGTCCTCCAGGCTGCGAACCGTCGATCTGCGGCCCCACCGCTTCGTTCTCCGAGAACAAAATGACACATCCTCCGTACAGCAGCTGATCGCTACTCAGATCCAAGCTTGGCGGCATACCTAGGTAACAGTCCCTTTCTACCATACGCGCTCATTTATTGCGGTCACCCCGGGCATCGTACCCATCGTAGAGCGTCATACCGACGGTCCAAGTCAAGTTCTGCGAGCCTTCGGTGATGGCGGTGTCGAATGTACGGAGTCCGATTGTTCTGTGTGTTTGGTTCTGGACGCGACACCTGGCGTCGACGCCCTCGCCTGGGCACTCATCGTCGACGCAGGACCCGATTGTGAAGTTGGCATAAAAATCCCAGGCGAACACGGTGGTCGGGAGGAGGGCAGCAGGTAGCAGCAGGTAGCAGCAGCAAGGAAGACGTTGAGAACATTTTGGAAGAATGGAAAGGGATGCCAGCACAGGGTGAGTATCAGTGCCAATTTTTACAGTGATGCACGTGGAAGGAAGCAGGAATTCCGAAGTTATACTGCGCAATAATGTTCGACAAGGCGTCCAATCTAAGTTAAATTCTCGAATCAAAACTCAGGCCCAAGGACCGTACACGTCCCTCTCAAGTACATACGTGCCAGAAATTGGCTACACGTCATTCGTTACGGCCCTTTGTTCGCGCCACGTTGGTGGCCCCGCGAGGTCGACACACATCGCTAGGGGAAAGCAAATCGGCATTCTCGGCAGCGCGATCAAACGACCTAATTCTGGCAACTATGTCACAGTGCCTCTAAGCTGCGATGGCGGCTGATCGGCGCAGGCTTGTAATTGTAGGCGTCTGGGGAAGAGGGTCAGGCTTTGTGCTGGTGACGTCCGCCAAGACTGGGGAAGCCGCTCTTGCCGAGCCGGTGTGCCGGAACTCGGGAGGCCTTGATTTTGTGGATGCTTGTCTGAACGTTGGAGTGCCGGCTGGAAGTGTTGTATGCTGATGTTGGTGAGAGAGAGGGTTGGCTGGGTCGAGGGGGTGGATATTGGCGTGGTGAGCAGAAAGGAGAGGAAACGGTTCCCAATTGTTCATTCCATTCGAGGTACGTATTCGAAATTGGTCACTCTGAGTTATACACTAGTTGTCGTTGCTGAACGCATTTTCCTACTGCTATCGTCTTGATATTGGGTCCGAGACAGAGCTCATATATACGCATCGAAAAGGAAGGGTTCGGATCCGGAAAGGGTCACATGTATCTTCCTGGAAAGACAGCCCTGCCGGATTGAGTATCGAACCATCACTTTACTGACACTGTATAGCTCTACCAATGCCCAGACACAATACTGGAAAAGGTTCAATGAAAATATTGTTCGGTCGCTATGCTACACTTCCCTTAAGCTATGAAATTTGTACCATTCTCCAGTGATTTATTACTTCCACAAATTGGCTATCAGGTTTGCACTGCCAGTGAGCCCAAGCCGGCCTATCTCCATTTACTACATCGCCTACAAAGCAAATGGACGAGCTCACTTCCAACCCCACCACCCCCAATAACGGTATGAACACGACATCTCGATTCCTAACTATCCCGGGCGAGATACGCAACCGAACCTATGACCTCGTCGTAGAAGATCGTGATGTTTCCTTCGTATCGCGGAATGCAAATTCTTCGAGTCAGCAGTCAGGGTCTAAACAAGAACAAGACTATGCATCTGCACCAGAGTCCAGACGCGAATACGCCTACACGGCATTGAGCCAGATTTGCCAACAGCTCCGTGCGGAGTTCCTCCTAATTCGTCGCCTTCACACTCACTATAGAATCTGACACTCTGACCTGGATAGGTACCTTGAGACTTTTGTTTTTACGTCCGAAGAACCACCACCCCCGGATGCTACGGGCTGCCTTACTATCTTCATACGCAATATCGCGACAGTTACCGACATATTTCCTCTCATCAAAATCATGGCGATCTGGGATCGTGATACCATGAAATTCCAGTTCCAGCTCAATCATATGGGACTAAATCCGGCGGTTCAAAGTCTTGTCGAAGTCATTAAAGACCGTAGGGTCTGGGCTTTCTTTGATCAGAACGTATTGAGTGTGGACCTTGGCGATTGGTTCTGTTTGGATGTAACGCTGTACTTTATTGCACGAGTGATAACGATTCCGGTTCGTAGTTCGTAGTTCTTAGGCGCGCAGTGACTTCAGGTGATCGTGTCAAATTGCTACGTTCGAAGAAAGAAAGTGGTGGTATCACCCGAACGTCACGTACTGTGCGCCTCGTGGCTTTATAGATACATTCCCGGAGTTCCGATGCTCGTTAGTACTCGAGGACTTTGATGAATGATGAGAGGCGCCAAGCGAGTGAACAACGTTGGAAATTCCACAGGAAATCACGAAGCGTCTTTCCACGCTAGGCTCGCTCTGCTTAGCGCGCATCACTGACAACCCCAGGGCCGGTGAACCACTTCCCGGAAACTTCCCCAAGAGTACAAAGGCACCTAATTCTGGCTCATCTATTGAAGCAATCGCTCCAAGTTCAGCAAACACTCAACCGAAAACTCAACGCGACAATGGAAACGACTACGACAAACTCAGAGTCTCGTCTCTTGCAGCGGCCCGGAGGTAATTTGCGCGCTAGCCTCGCATGCCTTACTGTAATGTTGCTAATAATGACGACAGAAATTCGGAATCGTATCTATTGTTTCGTTATCGAGCTCTTCGACACCTTCCTTGCGCCCCCTCCATACACATGGCGAGCCGCCGGTCCTAACCCAGGGTGCGTGACGGATTGGTCCGGCCTCGATCGTAAATCACTTGGCCTTACACAGACTTGTCGACAACTGCGCGCCGAATTTCCGCCTATACACTTCAAAGAGATGAAGTTCTTTATCAACGCAAAGGATATTGGGAGTTATGGGGAGGACTTTGTTCCGATCGTTGGCGAACTCGTGGGCGACTTGGATGTGCATATGTTCGTCTTCTCTTACAGTCCTGGTTTGGTTTCGGTGTTCTCCGTCGATCTCACACCGCTTATGAAGCTCGTCCGAGCCAATCCGAGTCTCCAGATCACGTTCCGTGGCCATGGCGATTGGGGACGATATGCATTCCAGCGACTCATTAGCTTAGAGCAGAGGGAGACATGGAAAGCTTTTCGAGCGCGGTACGTCACAGAGAAGCACTACATAGATGATCAACATCTGGCCAATTGTGTGGAACTGGTGGTAGCACAAGAGGTCCAGACGGATTGGATGCCATGGACTGAAGCGGAGGTTGAAAAGGATTCAGAATCTGAGACTCAGGGCATTATGTGGATGAAGGGAGTGGGTCTTGAGGGTGTAGTGGCATCGAGCAGGTTGAAGGTCATCGTTGCGTAGCGTTGCAATAACTTGGTGTCTTCGGTATCGAAATCAACGGATGGCAATGCTCAAAACAGCAATCGGTCTCGGCAGTACTATCTCGACGCAATCGAGTTTCTTTGGAAGCGCTCCGCAGAGTGCTCGTGTCACTATTGAGTCAATGGAGTTCACGCATCAGAGAAGAGTGGAGAGTAAGTGCTTAGTAACAGCGTCTCCAACAGCCAGCACTACTACAGCATACTGTGCTGTGGTACTGCTTAATAAGTAGTAAGTAGTGAGCTGTTATAAGGTATAGTATAGTAGCTGTAGTAGTGACGATTTGGGAGCAGTAGTACTGCGCTACTGCGGTGTAACTTGGGGAAGAAAATTTGCGCGGGTAGAGGCGCTAGGCGGCCTATAACTATCTCCTTTTATTAGTAAACTACACGTAACTTCTAATAAGAGCGCGCAACGCGTCACGTTATTATTCTAGTAGAGGCGATAGAGGCGGTGGAGGCGGTAGAGGATAACTTACTAAATTATTTCTACCTCATCCCATCTTTCTAATCTTATCCCATCTTCGAAAATCTACTCTCCTATACATCATGAATCGCCTATCTCGCTCATCGCAGTCGCAAGCTGCCTCTATTGCCAGCGATGTTGCACCCATTTTTCACTCTGCCGGCAGCAAGAGGTTTGCCAAAGCTCGCGCCCAAACACCTCCATCACCAGGCTTTTCAAGCACCTCGGTGACCACCTTGGTGGAGGCCACCCATGCGTATCCTGAGGAGAAATTTCGTGTTGTGGGCGAGCGATTTCCGGTCGATTTTAACCATATATACCTTGACGGCAAGTAGCTTCTAACCTCGCGCGTGGGCTATAAAGTGAGGCACAAGAGCGCTCTCCTTGGCGACAAAAAGAGCTCACCCATATGGAAATATAGTGTCGAGTTAGAGTACTTTCAGCCATCTGAAACAACTCCAACAAAGCTCTGGCTTTGCCGACTCTGCCATCTTGCCAGAGAGACTTCGGACGCCAAAATTATTAACAGTACTGCTCATATTACCAACCACATAGTCAAAGTTCACCGGATCGATCCTGCCACCGGCCTACTACCAGAAGTCACCCTAAGGCCAAGTTTTTCGTCGCCGTTCAAAGCAGCAAAGGCAGCAGGCTCGGGTACGATTATATCTCACATGCCGTGGCAGGAGGAGGCTCTACAAAGCGCCTTATTAGACTAGGTAATCTTAAAGGACGTCAGCTTTAGCAATGCAGTATCACTAGCACTTCGAGGTTTACTTACCTAGAACCATAGCAGTCTCCTTCCAGCGCTGCCGAATTCAAGCACAATAATGCGCAGTTATATTCTAAGGACTTTAGAGGGCAGAACTATCAAGGTTACCTAGCTTCTGGCGTCGTCGTCATTAAGGATTAGTATAAGCGTTAATGTGTGGACGTTATCTAACTACCTAAGCTTCCTCGGTGTTGTAGCTTACTTTGCCAGTAAGTCTGACCCTGCTACCTAATAGAGTAACCGCTATACCTAATAGAGTAGGCGATAGCGCTAGCGTGTTAGAACAATTGCAACACCAAAGATTCTGACGATGCTGCAGATGCTCGATTCCAATAGAGAGATATATTGATCGCCTTCGAAAACTTGTACGGAGACCATACTGGAGCTACCCAAGGCTCTGTCGTACGCGCCGCACTCGATAGATATACGATCGCTTCGAAATTCCACTACTTTGTGGGTGATAACGCGACGAGCAACGATGGCGAGCTTATCAAGAGCCTCAATCTTCATCCGAACATTAACATCTCGGCCAACAACCGTATACGCTATGCAGGCCATATAATCAACCTCGTGGTTAAGGCAATAATATATAGTAATAGAGTAAGCCGCTAGAAAGAGGAGATAGCTGCTACTACTCTAAAAGATCAGTTTTAAAAATTCCGAGAGCTCGGTGTTGTGGGTAAGCTGCACAACTTCGTGAATGCAGTGTGTGCATCCCACAAGCGCCGCGAGCTGTTCCTATCGATGCAAACGGACGACGACGACGAGGTTTTGTATACTTACAACACGCTGCAATTGCGGCAAGCTGGAGGCGTACGCTGGCACTCAGTTTATCTCATGCTCCTTCGTTGCCTTGAGCTCAAGGACTCCATCAAACGCTTCATCCGGCATCTCCGTCACGAACAACCCGACGAGCTCGACTACAGCCCCATCACCAACGCGCTCTCCGACGACGATTAGGACGATGTTACCGAACTTGTAGACTTTCTACAAGCTCCGTACGAGCTCACGAAGCGCCTAGAGGGCTCCACGAGCGTCTCTGGTTTCGGATCACTATAGCAAACTTTGCCTAACCTCCAAGCTCTGTGGGCACACTACGACGAGGCAAGCGAGCGCCCACACACACAAAGAAATCAATATTTCGAATCTACAGTCTCGTACGGCAAAGTAAAGCTCGACAGTTACTTTGACCTCGTACTCCTACAACCCGACGTCAGCTTTTACGCTGTAGCCACCGCGCTCCATCCTAAGCTCCGCCTCGGCTGGTTTAAGACGCAGTGGAAGCACTTTCCGCACTGGTATCGCAAGGCGGAGACCTCCATCCGACGAGTCTTCAAGCAGTATACGGAGGCAGCCGAAGAGGCCGAGGATGAGCTCTATCTACCAGCTCCAAGTCGCCGGAAGCTCGCAGGTGGCGGCAACAATACTCTGTACGAGCGCACGATGGAGGTTGACCTCCACCTACTCACCAACGCC